>OY744482.1:303624352-304224352 GCA_963556165.1 Tipula helvola
GTTCTTTATAGATATTCAAATATGAGTTTACTTCTACGATTGACTCTTTTTTTTAACTTTTTTTTCTATTTGCGCGAAAACTCTATCAAGGGGAATGTATGAATGCCCGGGAATTGGGAAAATTAACTCAATTGTTGTCACATTTGCGGTGCGAATTTTAACAAAAAATATTCACACATTCCCACCATAATGGAATTTTTGTTTTGGCCCCCACACCCGTCGGCCACCAAGCGAATCGTTTTAATACCTGTAAGATCTAGGCGGCAAAGTCGATGGTAAAGTACCGAAGCTATTTCATTTGACCCTTTGGCGTGCGTGTTCTCAGTCCAGTAATACAAGAAAACGTTGTTTTCATTCAGAGCGGAATGGCCGGTACCTACTACCATACCAAATAAATACAAATATAGCTGACGGCTATAATATGCCGCTTGATCCGCGACCTTCGGTAATGTCATGTTTTTTTGACTGTCAAATGATACAGTCAATAATCCATCCATTTTCTCGTTGAGGAGTGAGAAAAACGCTTTGCTTTTGAGTTTGTGAATGCTCTGTTTCGTCATTAACTCCTGCTTTTTCCCGATATCTATTTTAATCTTCATTTGCTCTTTAAAACGTAGGCATGTAGAGCACATGTCCATTGCAGGTATTTTAAATCCCAAATTAAAATAATTATTGAAAAGCATTCGAAAATAGCTCGATTTGACCTGATTGTCTAGATTTTCCGTATTATACTATACATTCTCCACATTCGATTTATAGATAGATCGCCAGGTAGGTATTGCCGGTTGAAAATTTTGCTACGACAGTTGTGAATTTCAATAGTTTTGAATTTTTGTATGAATTCGATTATGCTGCTCTTCATTCCCTCGTTTTTAAGGCTTCGTCTATCACCATTCACCACCCCTTTTCTCCATTGGAGCTTCGCCTGTTTCAAAGTATTTTTTACAAATGTTTCTTACTCTGCCCTTTGGCACTCCCAAAATATTTAAAAATGTCAGTTGACACACTTTTAAATTTAATTTTGATCGCGTTCGAATGTTATATTTCACGGAGAATCTGTTACGAGCCCCTTGTTTTGAATTGCGATCGGTTATACGTGGTTTTCTACCGTACAATATTTTAAGATAAAAGCATCTTGTGCTTGTTTCGAGTGACTATTATAAAAACCATCCGAAAAGTATCGTGCGTCACTCATTTTAAGTTGCCTGCACTTGAAAGAACTCCGATCGTTGTGTTTGCATTTATACATCTCCGGTAAGCTTTGCCTTTTGTATCTAGATGTGAATCGAAATAATATTATAATTTAAGGGGTATAATTTAATCAAATAATAACCTACCTTGCAATTCTGGCCATTGATATTTTTCTATTGGGAATATTAATTTTTTTTCTACGAGAATGTTGTGTGATAATGGGCGATTCAACTGAGTCCATTTCCTAAATAATATTCATTTATGTGAAATTTTATTTCAATGATTTAATTTCCTAATTTTATTTTCCAAAGAATAGTTAGAATTTACTTACTAAAATGTAAAATTTAAAAAACTGCAGCAGCTTATACAAATCAACCACTTTGTAAGAAATACAGCGAATTACTGATTTTTCTCATACGACTATTTTGACATAAAGAAATTTCGCGCCAAAATTTGGAATAGGCGTGTTTTGTTTTTAACGGACATATTTCTCATCGGAATAGATTGTTTTTGGTTATAAATTGGAGTGGAATAATTTAGTTTTATACATGAAGTTGTGGCGGAATAGATTTATTTTGAAACGTAACAGAAATTTCTTACTCATAGTTTACTTAGGAATTGAATACATTTTGTAAATTATCATTTGACTAATTATTTCAGTTCAATGAATGAAAACGAAATCAATTACTAGCTCAAAAATTTTTAAAAGTGGAATAGATCATTTTTGATTCTATACGTCACATATGTGGAATATATTTAATTTGCAAAGCAAAGATACGCACTACCAGTACATTTAGTGAGTCAAATGCACTGAGGTGTCACTACAAACCGAAAGAAGTTATCTTACACACAATTATATTTAAAAGTTGAAATGATCTAAATTTCAAACAATTGTGGAGATAAACTCATGAAAATGGATAATTGAAATGCGTGGATCGGGACAGGTGAATACACATAAGTGCCATTTACCGGATTCTTAATTTTTCTTAATTTAAGTTTATAAGTTTTATAAGTTATCTATGGTTACCACTTATCGCATTATTACGTTAAGTTGTTACTGATTCGCTGGCTGGACCATATGTTATCATTGTGCCAACTATGTTTGGTTAATAATTTATAGCTCGAATATTTAGCATATTTATTTGAATTGCCGCGTTTTTTGTTTATTATAAGCGTATTCGGTTGGACTGAATCGTACAACTCTTCACTTCAGTTAATTGATTTACTCTTCATTTATTTGAGTTACTGAAGAGAAGAGACTGTTTAATTGGTATTCTTCACTTCAGAAAACACTACAACAAATTATTTAAAAACTTTCATATATTATAAGTTGTAGTAAGCCATGAGAATTTTTCGATAAAACATTTTTTTCCTTTTATAAACTTCAAAGCATGCTATGTTTGAAACAATATAAGAATGAAAATTAAATAAATTTCCTTAGGTTGATATAGCTTAGTAGAAATGTTTTGGACTAGAGCGGCTAAAGTCCGGGGTTCGATTGTGGTCAAGGCATTTTAGTTTTGTTTTTCAATTTATATTTTTTTGACGTGATAACGTTTTACACCGCATGTTCAGAAAATTGACAAGAAAGTTTTCCCTTGGTCGTGGGCAATTACTAATCAACTGTAAGCATTACCTTTAATTTAAATGTATTATTTCTTAGGTTGGTTCTTAGGCTTCATGCCTCACACATAATATTCGTGATTGTGGCAGCGGCAGCTTGATATCAACGTTTTATATAAATTGTATCCGGCCTAGGACGGGCTGTACCCCCGTTATAAGATAATTGAAGACATGAGTGGATGACGGTGATACTTATGTAACAGTATATTAATTTTGATGTTTTACATGAATGAAGTTGTTATGTCCGTATATGCATTCTGTCCCAATAAATCTTCGCAAAACTAGAGAAATTTAAAGCGGCTGAAGAGTAAACTATACTAAGAACAAGTGTTTTAAAACGAATCGTAAAAGCTTTGAAGGTCGTTTCTGTAAAATTATGAAAACGTTAAATATCACCTTGATCCACTCATGTCTTCAATTTATCCATAAAACGGGAAAAAAATTAACGAAAACAAAGAAATCCTAAAAAAAGAAAAACAAGTAAGTTGCTGAATTTTGCAGTTGCTCAATTTTGAACTGAAGTGAAGAGTTGTCAATCGAACAGTCTCTTCACTTCTGTTACTTCAGATACAGCTACTACTTCATTTAATTCAGTCCAATCGAACACACTTTATATATCCAAGTTTATGTCTTGGCAAGCTCAAGCTGAGGAAATCTGTTTCTAGTTCACTTATATTTTGACCGCAGAGCAAAGTTATCAAGTTTTCAATAAAATCATTTTGTAAATAAATTAAATATTATATTGAATTAAAATAAAAGAGGAGTTGCTTTTCTTTGGCTTGCTTAATTATATTATTGGAATCAAAACAAAGCCATACAAGGAGTTTAGAAGCGCAACATTAATAATTTATTAAGTAGTTTAGGAAGACAATATTTTAAATGGATTTTGATAAAAATTGTCTCTCAGACCAGCTAAATAGTTGAAAATCTAACTGTTGTTTTCAAAATTGCTATGGTAAGGTTCAATAAAATGAAAAGTTCAAAACTATACATACAGTGGAGCTTAGAAATGTAAAACTGTTAATTTAATAAATAGTTTTACATGCAGGAAAATAATAGTTTAATACGAATTTAATTTAAAGTTATTTCTCAGCTCCTTTAAATAGTGAAAAACTAATTGCTAGCCATAAATGGCACTGGAACGACTCACGATAACGATAAATTAAAAAAATATAGAGAGCTTAAAAGCATAAAATTGTTAATTCAGTAATTGGATTTTCAAGCAGGAAGAGAATATATTAATACAAGTCCAAAATAAAATTTTAAATAACGCAAATCTCTTACGGTTGATGATAACGATAAACTCAAAAAATATTTATTCAATAATATTTTAAATTTTATTTTTTTGAAATTCGAATCTACACATACTAGGCGCAAAACATCGGCTAGGTTACTATTTTTCTGACTGTTTATTTAAACATTTTCCTTGAGCCGGATTTTAATGCAATTTAATATCAAAATTACCGAAACATTATTAACAAAGAATTATTTGTTTAAAATGAAAAACCCTATAAACCAAGAAATCATATAATCGGTGTCGTATTCTGTCCAACTTACAGTCAGCTTACATCAAAATTAATTGGTATTTTTCGATTTTTTTACAACAACACATATGTAGCCTTTCAACATCAATTTCGTTTGGTTGAATGAAATTCTATTAATAAAAAAGGCGCCTTATTCCCTTTTCTATTATAACGTATGTGTACTTGGTTACATAAAATATAAATCTAGCCTTTACGACTAAAAAAACATTTTTCGTTTTTTTTTTTCATTTCTAATCAAAACTAAACTTAAATGGGTGTAACTAAATTTAATAACACAAAACTAAAACAAATAAAAAATTGGTGTGGGTGAGTGAGATTCGGAGGTATAAATAGGGAAAATTGTTTAACCTTGCGCAATCATATTAACTATGTACTATTTACATTATATAGACCCATGTCAATGTTATTCTCAATAAACATTTTTTTTGTTTTTTTTTTTTTTGTGAAAACCAAGAAAAAATAATAAAATTTTGGATCTCTGTCAAGACGTCGTAAAAAAAATAGGGGGAACCTTTTATTAGATTTTTATTTCTAATTATTGAAATTTAATTTATTTTATGTTATATTTAATGGGGATTTTCGTAAATGTTAAATGTAACACTTTTGGGTCGAACGGATCAATATATTACTATATATATTTGCGATTTTCTTTATAAACTTAATTTAATTTAATTTAATATAATTTCAGTTTAGATATTAAAACCACTTTGTAGCCGTCGGTATAACAGTGTGTCGCTCACCTTTACAAATACCATTTATATACATAATGCGTTTCATAAATAACAGAAACAAAAGCCGTTCCAACATAGATTCTATTCTATAGAAAATTATTCATTGTATCTCCCTATATAATGTGGATTTTATATGCTCGTACATTAGGTGTTAGAGGTTGAAATTCAATCGTCCATACAAAACCACCATGTACATTCATTATCGCAACAATATATAAATGTTCATGGTGATAATTGACCTATTTTATTCAGTTTTCCACCCAAATCGACAACGAACCAGACGACACCCTTTTTCACCCCGAACATACAATAATCTAAAATTAAAATCTCTAATGCAATTTTGTTGTACTTTTATTAGTTTGAAAATATGTATTATGATGTGCTTTACGTTAATACTTCAGGCACAGTTTTTTTTTTCCTATTAATGTTTTTATTTTGCCACCATTTTTTGTTTTTTCTATGTTTAATCATCTTACAGATATATCCACTTTGAGATGTAAATGGATTTTCAATATACGCAAAGCGTGTATAGTGCATTTCATCGTCACTTACTTCGTCAATGTGTGAGCTTTTTTTGATATTTTTTTTTTTGGAAATAACACATTTATTTTATCGTGACGACAAATACATAAAATTATTAATGTTAAGATGATAACGATTACAAAAGTTGAAAACAAATCGTCTTCAAACAATAAAAGTGGAGGTGTAAAAACTTTACAAGGATTAAGATTATGTTTGACAATAATCATTAAAAAAAACAGGGTGCGGAAACCATTTCAAGTTCCCTGTTAATTAGAGATGATGTATTACGGTTCAGCACTTACTTAGATACACTTTAGTCGTTTTAAAGATTGGTTAAAATTAAAGTAGAATGCGCGGATACCATGAGAACTTCCCAATCAATTTTAAAAATTATTAGTTATTTGTGAAACATGGCTTACAAAAAATTTCAATTCTGAAGAATACTTTCCATCAGATTACATTGTCTATAAAAAAGGCAGACATGATTTTGATACCTGCCTTAAAGGAGCAGGTGTGTTAAGGTTTTAAGCTATAGCGTGTCATCCGGTGTACGACATTATGGCTGTACGCGTATTAAAGCCGATATTTATATTATCTTCGTGGTCACTGTATATGTGCCCCGTGGATCAACTTTAGAAGTTTATCTTGAATTTATTGATTTTTTCAAAACTTTAATATATTCAGTACATGTTGATCATTGGTGATTTCAATCTTAGAGACCTTGTTTTTTTTATGTTGCTTGTGTTCTCACGCCCTTTTCTAACGATCAAAAGCATTGGCCGTCACCGATTACTTTTCCACTATAGCAACTGAACACTATAGTAATTGAACCAGATAAGCAACAGTCGAGGAAAACTGTTGGATTTGGCATTTTGATCTGAAGTAATGTATTCAGATTTGATGATTTTACTGGGAGCATCTACCATACTCCAATGATGATAGATATTTGTCATGATAAATGCAATACTAATTTTTCCCTTGATAATTCTTTTCATTTTGATTTTAAGCATGCTGATTCCTTACTACATTTCTTTAAACGAATTTCTTGTCAACACTGATTGGGAGTTCCTGAACGACTCCGTTTTATTGCTCAACGAACTACTCAAGACTAGTGTTGAAAAGTATGTCCCTTAAATTAAAAATTAACCTCGATTTCGTGAACCATGATAAAATATGAAACTACTATGCGTTGAAAAATGGCTTAACAAATTTCAATCATTAGGTATATAGGCTACATGGTGCTGAGTTTTATTCTAGAATCGATGCAGCTTAAAAGCTATTTAAAATTTTGAATTGGTGTCTATACAATAACTACATTTTGCAGAGTGAAGTTGATTTGACGTCCAATAGAAAATTCTGGAATTTCCTAAATGGTAAACGGAAATCAGTTGGATTTTCTTCACCAATGATTTAGTAGAATTCATTGGTGAGTCGCAGTCATTTCCATCACACAATATGTCTCCACTTCCTTGTAATCGTACCGATTATAATTTATTAGAATTCACTGAAATGGAGGTTTATGACTGCTTGTCTCTTCTTGATGTAATAAGGGGGCTGGTCTGTGCTGAAAGTTTAGCTCTTCCGCTGACTCACATCTTTACTGAAAGGCGTTGGACTGGAATTTTTTACATAACATGGATTTTATCCGGGAAGATTTGCAATTACCTCGTTCTGTTAACATTCATACATCAGGATCGAGGACCGTCAACAAGTGGATTTAGTGTACACTGACTTTTGAAAAGTTTTTGAAAAATTTGTATAAATCAAGACTATTAATTCTTAAAAAAATAACTAAATAGATTACCTCGGGTGCGTTCTATTTAGTTTGGGTGAGAATAAAAGACTAACTGTTCCTTTTACTGCTATTTATTCTTTTATTATATTATCTTTTATCACTTTCCGTTGGTCAGGGCGATAGAAGATGTTTTGCTTGAGTCAATTATTTTTGAACTGCCTTAAATCAGAAAAAAATCATTTTTGCTCACCACTAATGCGACCTAATCTTCTAGTTACATTTAATAAACCTGTTTTTTTTTGTTAGCCCTTGTAGATCAGCCTGTACAATTGCATCGTTGCAGGCTTCACGAATCAAATTTTAGATATTTATTTATATAGGTTCGCAATATCTTTGTCCTAAGTCACTTATCATCTATAGTTGCAGAATAATATTTCTACTTAAAATTTCGTAATAATGAGGGTTTTATTATTTTTACTAATACATACATTCTTCGGGATAAACATTTTTAGGACAAATATTATAATTCTATGACAAACTTCACAGCCGTCAACATGATCAATAATCTAGATAATTCGAATTATACAAAAATGAAACACTACAAAGTTTTTTTTATTATTCATCTTCGTATACCATTTCAAAGGTATTCAGAAAATTGGTTCATACTCGAATGAATTTTAACTTTTTTAGTTAGATTACTAAGAGAGATAATTAAATAACCTTAATTATTGTAGATAACTCAAGATTGGTTTTATACAATCATGGTGCAAGAAAGTTTGACCCACTAAGATGGGCTCTTGCACAGATTCAACTTGGTGACTTGACGATCGATATTCCAATAAATTTATATAATCTGAAACATTGGTTTAACTAACCTAACATTAAACTTATGACTTCGACGAGCGAGTGCACATTATGTAATGAGTATATTACATTTTGCTTCTACTGAGTTTTCCAAATATTGAAATTTTGTTAACCCTTTTAATTTAGGGTTTTTATATGAGCATAAATATTAAAATTTCTCTAAATCCATCTAACACATGGGATCGATATGTAATTCTGTTTTAAAAAATTCTGTTTTTACAAAATTCTGATTTTTCGAAATTTTAGTTTCTCGAAAAAATCCGCTTTGAAAAATTCCGTTTTGAAAAATTCTGTTTTATAAAATTCTGTTTTACAAAATTCAGTTTTGTTAAACATAATTTTTATCATTAACTTATCCATAAATTGTCTACTCGGGTAATGTAAATAATTACTCTTCGGTGCTGGGTCCATTATGTTATGTAATATTATGTACAATGGTGTGTTTATACTTCGCATACCTGAGGGATCAAAAGTGGGGGGCGTTGCGGTTATTTTGATAGCCAAATTTAAGCACGAAGCGGAAAATATCTCTAACGAGGCTTTAGCCATAATGCAGTAGTGCTTATTTTAGATAGGGCTGCTGTTAGCCGATCATTATTATTATTACTATTACTATTTCAGGCCGGTATATGATGTATATTACCCGGGCATGTTATTCTCCCTCCTATAGATGTTGCATTTTATGGCGGAAAATGGCTGGGCAATGGCACAGAACATGTTCCGCTGATTCCGCTTCCAGGTCACAGAAGCGGCATCCATCTGTCGCACTTATACCCAATTTCTTAAAGTGATACCTTAAGGGTATGCGACCTGTTGAAACGAACTTACGTTTCAACTTGATAAATGCGAGGCTGCGTGACATGAGTAGCGTCCTAACATTTGTACCTGTTGTGTTTGCAAAGGTACTCGGTTTTGAATTTTTTTTTTTTGATTACCTTGTTGATCATACCGAATTTCACTTTAGCTGTGATAATTTCATGTTTTTGTAACATACAAGGCCATAAAAAATAATAATAATAAAACACAAAAATTTGAAGTTACGTGTTCGTGGCTTTGTTGTTAATCATTTTGTGGAAAAAGTTTCTATTTTCTCGTAATTTGTGGGCGTAAAATTGCGGGACCAGCTCTAGCAAATAGTGATCGTGGTTTTAATTGATAGTTGGTGGCATACCCTAGGATTAATAGTTGGTGCTCGGATTGTGTTACCTTTCTTGATTAAAGGTAATTATTACGAATTGTAATTATGAGCAGTAAAATAACTGGTTTTATTCTGTGCGTTTTAAGGTGTGGCCAGTTTGACAGGCTTTGGTTTTTGTATTAACCGTGCGTGGCTGAGTATGCGCTGCGTCATACATTGACATTTTTCCGTTTGATTGCGCATTGTTCCCGTTCGTTACCTAGCGGACGTGTGTTGGTGCCGTTGTTGAGTGAGGGCTGGTTGCTGTTGGTGGTTATACCGTGGGCGTTTTAATTCGAGCCTCCTTACAGTGTGTGCTTTGTTCTATTTATAACGAGCATAAAAGTGAAAAAACTAAAAGAGACAATCGTGTGTGTGTTCCCCAAGTGATCATTCAATCATGCAATTTTCAGGATGTTCTTAACATACTGCAATTGTTAGATCTATAAATTGTACAACATTTTTGTTATATGCATGCTATTTTTGCTTTAGTTTGCTTTTCTAAAAACAATTCTCAAAATTTTAACTTGTATATATATATGTAGGTTTAGTGTTATCTTAAGTATTACATTTTTTTTTTTTTTTTGGTAATCGGATATTGTAACGGGATATGGTGTTTTTGCTTATCCGATTCTAATTAATAACAATTTATCTTAGCATAGTATTAGCCACCACCAGTGGAGCGCTTTGCCGGTGTTTGGGGTAAGTTTTTTTTAATATTTACATTTCATAATATTTCTTCTTTTGGGTGTTGGTTGGAATGGATAAGCAGGGGCATTATCTCGCCATCGCACCATTTATTGGTATGAGTTCTGTTTTTCATTAATTTTCGATTTTAAATAATAAATGTTTTTTTTTGTAATTAATTGAGTTATAATGTATGTTAAAATGAGCTAGTTTTTTTTGGGGAAATAATGGGGGTCTTGACATGGAGAGCACCTTCCGCTGTACGGCACGGAAAGTTTAAGTATGTATTGAATTAATTCTTTGTTTATTGACTACGACACTCTTTCAAAGCAGCTGAACCCATACAAGTGTTACCTTATTTGACTTGCCAGGTGCTTAATTACCTTCAGACTATCCCCACTATTAGGAAAAGGCGAGAAACCATTTGGATGACAGTGTACTGTAGGGTAATTCTAAGATAGGAGAAATATGAATGTAGTATACCTTCGGTGTGCGCTAAGAGTGATCAGTGTATTTCGCTTGATAACAGATGATGCAGCATATGTAACAGCGGAAGGTTACCCGCATCTGATTGTGAGAAAATTATACGAACGTAGCGTAATACGATAATTTACCCAATCTGTTGTGAATGAGCTTCTTGCTCAAAATAGATTGTTTAAGTATGGATTACCATACAATTATTGTAAATAAATAAATAAAATAAATAAATGATTTTCGTAGCAGTCATCTATGGTTTTTAGAATAAATATTAAAACTTGACTGCTATTTGGAGTGACATTCGATACCACTATGGAAATAAGAACCATCCCAAAGAACATTTAAGTCTCTATGTCAGTAAGTTAGCTATTGTGAGCCTAACTGAAATACAAACGTTTGAAGCATCTTGCGGTAAAACTAAATTCAGTATATGATCAAGGATATATGAAACATATGTATATATGTATATATGAAACATATGAAACAATTTAAATTCATATTGGAATAAATTTTTAATTTTATATTCTTCCATAATCAGTTAATAAATTTTAAAACTTAGCATCTAAAGAAACTATAACGAAACTTCTGCATTTTTTATTTTCAAAAAATTATGATGAAAAAAAATTGAGACCACTGATATAATGCTGACCCAACACAGCTATAACAATTGTTCTCAAAGGATTGTCGTCTTTGTGTATTTTAGGAAAACCGCATATCTTTTGAGTCGTACCATTTTAGTGAGACAGTGGCTGGCGACGCTGGATCTTTGTTCGCCACTAGATTTTAATTGTTTATAACTGGATAATTGTGGACTGTATTTATATAAGAAATGCCGAAGAGATTTTATGGCTTCTTGGTTTATTCAAAAATATCTAAGAATACGTGCAATTTGTATGGTTTATACGAACAATCATATTTAATATATTTTTGATTTAACTCACAGATGTCGAAGACACTAATCACATCGCTGTTATGTATTTCATCATTTACATATATGATTTTATAAACTTTGGTTGAACACAAATAAAATGGAACAAATTAATTGTTTGTGTTTATTAATTTTTTATTATCTAAAAGTAACTGAGAACCAACAGTACAAAAGGGTTCTTAATTCCACAAATTTCGAAGCTTAACTAACCAACCAAAATATATCCAAAATATACAATAAACAAAAATAAAAATATAACAATATGAAGAATACAATATTCATATAAAATATAGTACATATCAGCATAGACAGCTACCAATGTAAGGTCTTCGATTTTATTCAACTTGGTAGCTGTCAAACTTAAAAATAAACAAATAACAACAATCTAAACATTATTTAGTGTGTTTATATAGAGATAATTACACACCAATGAACTAAATTAAACTAATCATAATTTTAACACAACTTAACAATTTCCTTTTAAAGGCATTAAAAGTAGGGCGATTAATTAAAAAATCATTTATTGATTGTTTAGTCTTAAAATAACGAGTAACATTTTTGATACATTTTTGATTTTCTGATTTTACTAACCAATTCCGAATTATATGTTATGTGAAAGTCGCCTAAAAGGTGTTTACTACTTTCTACTTTTAAATTGAAAGTTAAAAAAACCAATTTCCCCTCTCTTTACTTTATAAAAAGCTAAAGTTATAAAATTGCGCAAAATTTCTAATACGAATTGAGTTTGAATTTTTCTAATTTTTACATACATTTTTCGGCTGGAGTGCCATATAAAAGCAGGTCATCCCCGATTGTTCATTTCTCGTAACTTCAAGAAAATTTATTTATCCGACCGCGGTAAAACTTCATTATGATATGGATTTCACAACTTTCCACACCTTAATATTTTCATCCTGTTTACTCACATTAGATATTTGCATAGTTAAAAAATTCCGCTTTTTTCTTAGAATTTGCTGAAAATCACCGTAAAACCAAAACGACCCTTATCAGTCTTCAAAATGTACAAAAAGGAATTGGCACGTAAAAGTCGTTTTACTTTGTCATTGTGAGCTTGTCGAATTTGTAGAATTTCCTTCTTAGTGCAAAATTTATTAGTCCAGTTTTTGTTAAATTTAAAATTTGTCAAAATATTTACAAGTCTGTTCCTTATGCTGATCTGTAATGTCTCAACTAATAGCTGATTTACCTTCAATCTTTTCGTTCGTTTTCAAAAGAATAGAATCACGAAGAAAAGTGCAAATACATTTTACCCATATATAAAAAAGGGACGGGCATATTCAAAATTTAATTTTTTCCTTTCAAAATATTACTTTGATTTTATAAATTTTGAGCAACTTCTACGAAAACAGATAAACCAGTTCATCATTTTCAAGTTTTTCCGTTCTTTTACACCAAAAAAAATTGAGTGGTATAGTAAATAGTATTGAATAATTCTTTTTGAGTATTCTTTCTGATTTTAGTACAAGGAAATCTTATTAACAAGCATTTTTTATTGAACATCTTTTATCTTTTGGAAAAGAACTGAAAGATTGAATGTAAATCAGCCTTAATACAGAAATGCCTTTCTTTCAATCAGCTACAATTTTAGTATACAGAATAAAATTTTTCTTGGAAGGTACACAAAATGTTTCATCTAAATTTAAGGTTTTTAAAACGTCCTGAGGTCGACCTCCTAAATCTGTTAAATCTATGGTCCAGTTCTCGTCATTAATATTTCGTGTCTCATAGCTCTGGGAAAGGTTGTTTCTCCCGCACTAGTGAAAGGTTGGGTTGGTAAAGAAGCCTAAGCTGGACAGACCAATTTTGAAAATTTTCTGGTTTGGGTTTGTTGGTCATTTGGAGTTGTTGTCGAAACATTTTTAATTTGGATATTTCCTTATTGAACCAAAAAATATTTTAAAAATTAATATTCGAAAATAAAAATATTTTTCTCAAATCGGATAAAGTACGTCAGTTTTCTGGTTTGTTAACTGTCAGCAAAATGAAGTATTCCCCGACACTACATCGTTGCTAGGCAACTTACTAAAAACAGTACTGGAAAGTATTCCTTGCCTAGGCAGAGAATACTTTCTAGTACTGATTATCATCTGTTTTTAAGAAATACATGATATAATTTTAATTTATTTAGTTTTTATTATTATAATTGTAAAATTACATATTTAACAACTATTTATTATTGGTTATATTTACATGAATTGTACAATTTGTACAGGTGTTGAAAATTGGCGCAGATGCATTACAATTAAGGTTAGTTGTAGCCACTGATGCACTATTATCGTTTATTTCGGTCATGTTAGGGTCCACATCTGGATTTTGTTCGGTAGTATTGAAAATTTTTATCTCGGTCATGTTACGGTCCACACCTGGATTTTGTTCGGTGGTATTGAAAATTCTGTTTGCAACTTCAATTTTATTATTTAGAGAATCATCAATGTACCCTTCAGCAACCGTTGCCGATTTCCAACCACCATGTCTCTTAAGGCAAGTCAAATCTGCACCTGTATCTACCAATATTGTAGCAGATGATCTGCGAAAACAGTGCCCTGTATATTCTATCGCATTTGGCAACTTCAAATAAGTAGCTACAGTTTGAGGCAATTTGCCAAACTGATGTATGCCCACTACTTGTCTGTTACCTCTACCGTTTGTTAATTTGAAAAAGAATCGAGGGTTATCGAAATCAGTGGGACGTAATGCTATGTATCTACGATATATTTCGATATACGCTTCATTTACAATAAATGATCTTGGCTTGTTCGTCTTGTTAACAGGAATGGTAATCAATATCCTATTTGCCAAATCTTGAATGTCATTCAAATTTATTCGGCATAGTTCATCTTGACGACATGCGCCAGAAATTCCAAAAATTAAGGCAACCTAGAAAACAAATTTTTTGTAAATAAATTATGAGCGCGTACATCTTAACATACTTTTGCCATTAAATATGTATCATCTGGAGCAAGTTCCATAAATGTTTCTATTTGTTGTTTCGTTAAGATTTGGATTTTTTAGGCTTATATCCATCTGACTGACGTTTCAGTAATGCGCGTAGTTTTCCATATTTGGATATATCAACATTATTGTTAATGCTAAGCGTCGACCTCACCATGGAATAGTTGGACCATAAGGTTGACGGTTTCATCTTTTGACATAAATCCGAAAAATATGCAATTAAAACGTTTTCGGAGAATGAATTGGCCTTGTTATTTATGCGATAATCCATAAACGCTTGTATGCATTTTCGTACCTCTCCCTCGACTTCTGCGGCAACAAATTTAGTGTAGTCAATCTTGCTGTCTCCAAGATGCCAGGCGGGTACCTGGGATTGAATTATCAAAATTGTTGTCCATTATATTTAAACTAAACCACAAATTAACGACGGGTATCGTTTGCTCTGACAGACCTTTAAATAAATTGACAGCGCACGCGATTGTTATAATTCTAAGGTAACTTTGATAGTGAAATCTATTGAAAATATAAATTGGAAAATTTTGCGTATTTTAAAGAATATAATGAATAAAATGGATAATCTGATATACTGCCGATTAGAGAAAAAATCGTATGTGCAACTCGTGGAAAAAATATAATTCCCGGACTCTTATGGTTGCTGGAACTCGGCTCACGCCTCGTCCCAGCAACTTTCATACTCGTCCGGGAATATATCGTTTTTCCTACACGTTACACAATATACTATTCTTTAATTCCTTGATTATATTAGTCGAAAAATGAATTTTTTTTCTAAATCTCAGAAATTTTGGTCGTTAATTTGAATTCGTCTTTTTTCTGTCGATTAACCAGAAAATAGAGCCATTTTCTAGAATATTTTTAAAGTTATTTGCCTTTTCACCAATTAGGATTTGTAATGATTTTAATTTAAGCGCAGTGAGGCTTCAATAAAAACAATAAGGTGTTACTCACTTTTCGTGCTAAAAATTAAATTTTTTGTGAAAGCAGGTATATACAGGATCGCGCATTGGTGAGCCCAACATGTATATTAATTCTTTTTTATAATTATTTTAACGGAAATAATTTTAAAGTGATTTCAATTAAGCAATACAGTACAGTTCAGAAGCAACTATCGAGTAGTTGCTGTTATATCGAGTGCTGCAATAAGTGGGTATGTTCTGTAATTTCCATCCTTTTCTGGTAGCAAACCGTAAAACAACAATATGTATTGAAATGTGTATGTTAAATTGTATAAGTTAAGTATGTTATGGTAAATATTGTGTTCTTTCGCCTATTTGTGTTGATAAGCCTACAAAAGCGACAGAGGGGATAATTTCTTATACCTTATTGTAATAAAAGTCATACACGTATTAAATCGAAA
The DNA here is from genome assembly GCA_963556165.1 of Tipula helvola. NCBI lineage: Eukaryota > Metazoa > Arthropoda > Insecta > Diptera > Tipulidae > Tipula > Tipula helvola. Next base: position 303,640,180 of record OY744482.1, read on the forward strand.
CTTTTAGTATTTTTGCTGCTGGGAATAGACGACGTATTGCCTACATTGTCGACTTAATTTTTTAATTGTCTACATACATTGTCTGCATGAGTAGACATTTGATTAATTATTTCATATAGACTACGCGGCACAACACTGCAGGCGACTCCTTAACGGATCCCAAACAACGGATATATCAAATCGCAGTCTGATTAGCAACAACGTTGAAACGAATGAGGTAATACCGATGATAGATACTTGGTTGAACTGCCAACTTGGTAAAATTGACTTCCATGTTCTATCTGGCCTAGTTTCTCACCGGACATGTATGCTTCCGGTCACACCAGTATAGGTCCGGATTGTAAGGACGAGAATGCAGAACATGTGTTTTATGTTGCCGTTGATTAGAGGAAGCTGAAGAAAAACTCTCAAATAGTGATTACCGGTCTGCTGTTTGCAGCTTCGAAGCTGAACTTTGGGTAAGTTATGGTGCCTTGACTGCATCTGGGCGTGTGGTTCCTAGTATTATAATTGGATGAAGAATTGAATAGATAAATAAAATAAATTAAATAAGGTCTGGTCTCGCTAGCCCCACCTCCCGAAGTAATACCTAACGGTGATTTCGGGGGAGGGGGCAATGGTTAAAGAAAGGAAAGTATTTTTAGCCGATAATAATCCAGCACGGACAGATAGTGCATTTCGAAGATTTTCACCCACCTACAGATGCAAAGTTCACAACACACACAAACACACTTACATAAACACATAAATTTAAACACACACACACACACATGTGCATACACATCACGAAACCATAGATTTTATAATTCTTCAAAAAATTAATTCTGCAATTAATTTTTTTTTGTGGTAAAAAATTAATTGCAGAATTAATTTTTTAAAGAATTATGCGAAACAGAATTTTGTAAAACAGAATTATGAAATACAGAATTTTGTAAAACAGAATTTTTGTTAAACAAAATTTCATACCCAACCCTAACACACCCTTAATTTCAGGAAATTTCAAAATTTCAAAATTTCTTGTAAACCCAAATCGCACAAAAAAAAAGCGTAAAATGAATAAATGTGTATACCTCACTGTGTGAAAGCTCTTCAACTCAATAAATTGTATGTTTCTTTGATACACATTTTTTTTCTAGGTTATTGCAATTAACCAACATATAGAATGTTGCACCATATCCATATTTTGTTTACTACGATTTACGTGCAAAGGCGTGTAATAATCTAACATAATTTAGTAGCACCATACACTAGATTCATTAATACTGTTTTATAGTTTTCTTGCAAAAACGGAAACATATTATATTTAAGCATGTATTTATGTATAGCTTATAATTTACAAAAGGAAAATACAGCAATGAAAAATTAAGATTTTCTTCAAGAATTAATACTCTCGGAATAAAAAAAAAACGAAAATTTTCCATTCTTCATTTTGATTTACGAGACGTTTATTGTGTTACATTCCGCTTTGGTTTCGCGTTTCTACACAATATAAATAAAATGGTAACGGAATACAAGCAAATATGTGGTGAAACACTATTTTTAATTATCTTTTCGGGAAACACATAAAAAAATATGTTCATTGTAGATACATAAGGGGTTTATACTATCTTGTGTCATTAATTCGGCACAGAAACAATTTATCAAAACCAAACCATAAAATCTCGATGTACATAAATTTATCATGTTTTCCAGTAAACAATTCCAATTATTTTCACTTGCTGTCTGCACATTTTGTTGGCTGCTGAAAACTGTAATGCAACTGGTAAATATATTTGTATGTATGTACTATTAGAGAACAAATAAATAAATGTTTAAAAGAAACGAGTACGATATAAAAAAATAGTTAGCAATAACAATTACAATACGCCCACATAATTTATATTGGTAATATTGGAACAAGTTCAAGAAAATCTGTTGATCATTTTACATCGCACTACATATACTGTACTCTGTTTTCTGAATAAAGAAGAATAAAAATATACCAATAAAAATCAATTCCTTCTTCTTCCTGCTGTAGAGCTTTTTTTTTGGAAACATTCCCTTTATTATGGCATCGAGATATTATATTAAAATGTAATTTTCTTCTACTTACCATTACCAACCAACTAATACATTGCACACTTATTTATTGCAGCCCAAATACGATAACCGCCGAAAATAAATCAACAGTTTTGTGCAGACGATTTTAATACAATTGTACAATACATTTGAGAAATGATTAATTATTTGGTAGATTAGTTATAGTTGACCTAGTTTATATTGCGGACGATTAAAAAAAAAAATTGTTACACAAAAAATTAATTTTGCGATTCAATCGATCATCTAATTAGCTAGTTATTATTATTGTTTTAATATTTTGCTCAGTACCGAATAAAAATAAAAGATTAAACTTTTTTCAATTTTACGTTTTTCCTTCTTCGTATATTTTCAATTTTCCATTTCATTTTTTGTTTTATTTTTTCATTTGTTTTTTTTATATGAAAACGAAGCTAAATAATGTAATTCATCATTTTTAATTGGATTTTCTGTTTGAATTAAGCAAAATTATTGGATGGAATTTGTAATTATTTTTATATGTCAATCAGGTTCTGGCAATTTTAAAGTTATCAGCTTTTTCGAAAAATGAACGTTAATTATTATTGAATGACCATTTCATTCTGTTAAGCGAATTAAAAATGAGTATTTTGTTCGGTAATTTAGTGTGGCTGCACAAATGTTTTGCAAATGTCTTGTGCACTGCAAAATATGTATCAAGGAAGGAAATGTTCTAATTTTTTCCAGGGGCTTATTAGTTATTACCACAAATCAATATATACAGATGATTCATATTGAACAAAAAAATGAAACCTGATGGGGTGCTGCAACAGAATAGAAACAAACCTTTCAAAAATATAAATATTTTAGAAACAAACCAATTTAAAATCAGAAATACGCGCCTACTTGGATAAATAGCATTAATACATTGTTGAATGTATACATACATATAAAGAATGTGTGTACAGTTTGTTCTTTCTCTCTCAGCAAGTGTAATTTAAAAAAATTATAAAATTTAGTAAGCAGAAAAAGCGAAGCAATTCAATTTTGGCTAAAAAATAGTACAAATGTACATACATTCAACAATGTAATAATGCTATTTATCCAAGTAGGCGCGTATTTCTGATTTTAAATTGGTTTGTTTCTAAAATATTTATATTTTTGAAAGGTTTGTTTCTATTCTGTTGCAGCACCCCATCAGGTTTCATTTTTTTGTTCAATATGAATCATCTGTATATATTGATTTGTGTTATTACATTTTCAAGTACAACTATATTTAATACAACATAAAAATTTAGATAATTTTTTATAAAAAAAATAGAGAAATTTAATCAATTGTAAAAAATTCGTGAAATCAAAAATTTTTGGAGGTCATGTTTTAATTTGTGATTTTTATGTTTTGAATGTGTAGCATTGGGTAAAAAAAAACAATTTGTAGAACTCGATATTTTGTTGTTGTTGTTGCAAAAGATACAGTTCTGTGGCCAAAAGGAATAATGGCATATCTCGAGTTATTCAATTTTACGTTTTATTGCAAATTTGAAATCTCCATAATTTTTTGTTATATTCTGGCAACTAAAAATAACCATAATAAACATTTACCAAAAGCATAATTCTAAAAACTCATACGATTACGACTAACTCTTAATTTTAAAAACGGTTTCCTGAAAAATGCGAATTTATGACTTATGCCGTTTTTCCTTGTCGCCACAGAGTTGGTCAAAAATTTGTGAATTTGTTGAAAATGGTAGTGCATTTATGCAAATATAAAAAAAAGTATTTATCCGAAAAATATAAAATAGGGCTCATTTTAAAGGTAAAAAAATAAGGATTAAGAAAATATTTTAAAAAATAGTCTAACTTTAAGTTTTTCATTTTCAAAATGGCCACCAACCTGGTCTTTCTCAATTTTCTGGAAAACCGATTTTTTTTGTTTTGCTCACCATTTAATTCGATAACACATAAAAAAAAAAAATGTTTATTTTTTTTTTTTTTCTTGCAAAACACGTTTTACTATCATGGCTAATGACTGTATTACAGTAAAAAAAAGGAAAAGGGAAAAATAATCTGATCCCCCATATAATATTTTTAAAATAAAAAACCAAAAAGAAAACATTGTCTTTGTCTCTTATATGGGGCATCAGATTATTTTTCTCTTTTGTTTTTTTTTTGACTATGAGTCAATTTTGCTCATGTAATTCAGGCATTACTCTATTCAACATTCCGTTTTCTTGCAAAATATTATAAAAAAAAATATTATACACGGTGTTTGGCACATGGATCAATACAATTTTTTGGAGATTGGGTGGGTCATTAGCTAGTTTTCACCCAAAAACCCTACGTCCTAAGTGTCACGGTAATTGAGATAAGATTTTTTCCGTTTTTTATTTAAATTACCTGAAATCTCGCCTTTAAATCGTCATATTTCTTTTGTTTGTGAAAACTAATTCCTTTGCACGTCCCAAAACATAGAAATCGAGAGGTGGCAGGTCTAGGGAACGTGCGGGCCAAGATATAGCATACTGTTGGAAAGGGTACAAACTAGACTTTTTAAAATAAATCTAAATTTAAAATAATCTTTATTTTTTTTATATTGAATTTAGAAGTTGAATTTTTTTATACATTTACACATTTTCAAGACTTTCGAAGCTCATGTAATTCATTTAGACTCAAAGTACATTGCAGAATACAATAAAAGTTATTTCGGTCTATTACAATCACAAAAAAAAATCTGACGATTTAAAGGCGAGATTTCAGGTAATTCACCCAATCCACCAAAAAATTGTGTCGGTCCATGTGCCAAACACCCTGTATAATATAAATATTAAATATGACTAAATAAGACCACCATTACAGAACAAAGTACAGTTCTGTAAAGTTAATCACCTAAATCTGCCATATACGCGTTAATATACCATTACTCATACACAGCAATCTTGTTCAAGATTCCGTAGTAATGGTCACGGCAAACTCGCTGAACAAAGCAAAATCGCATCGCTTTATCAATGATCAGTTTAAAATAAATTACATAGTAGAGCGGTTCTATTTGGGCGCAATGTTGACCGTAAAATCATTGCAATTAGAAAGACAGTAGAGCAAAACCCCCCATAACCAAACTCACCAACAGCATGAGCAATACCAATAAGAAAGCATACCGATTATACAATTTTAAAATTATTATAGAGCTGTTTCCCCCAAATATTTTGACAGCTATATTCACCTAAGCTGTAGGCCAAACATTTAAGAATTATTGCTGTGGGACAAATAAATAGGATTCACTGGTGGTAAAACAATACCAAATTATTTTAAAAACTTTTCTAAAGTTAAACATATTGTACAAATTTAATTTTGTTGCTTTAATGCAGAAAATAAGAAAACATATTTATGTTTGGCCTACAACTTTAGTGGTCAATTTACTTCATTTGACGTTTGAGGAAACAGCTCTATTCTCGCTCGTGTGTAATTTTCATTTTCAAAAACACTTGCTGCTGCGACCATATAGCAGATATTTTCACAACAAAATAAATTAAGTAGGCGGTTTTTTTTTAGATTTATTTTTGTATTCGGCATCGGCTCACGATGTTTTTGAAATGCCGGATGATGTTGGATTTTGCATGTGTATGCGTAGATTTTGCATTGATTTTACGTTTTATTTATTTTTTGTTCTTGTCGGTATTCACACATACCTGCAATATTTTTTGTTCGGCATTTTTGCTTCCGTATAATCGTTATAAATCATGCTTTCATAGAAAATTCTATGCATTGTCTTATACATAATTAAGGTCGATCCGCACGATGTGTTTTTAGTTATGTTTTAACAAACTAAAATATGTCAAAAAATACAAGTGTATTTTAAAACATTTGAAAAGTTGAAAATCGCATCCACACGCTCATTAAAAACATTTGTGTTTTGTAGTATTAATACGGACGACGATAGATTAATCTATGGCGAGGCGACTTTGATTTGTTTAGATTTATTATGTTGAATTCTTTTCACCCAAATTCGTCAAAAAAAATTGACGCACATCCAAAAACTGTGTTCTTTTCACCAAACTTCGTCAATTTTTTTGAAATGTGCATCAATTTTACGAGATGCGGATTTTTTCATGAATTTCACATCCGTAGCTACTAACACCAACAAAAATAGAAACGTCAATTTAGCTGTCAAAATTTTTCAATATATAGTAGTGATTTTTTGTATCTCGATCATTTTTATTCTCATTTTGTGTTTAGTTTAATGTGTTTAATATTTGTTGTGTTAATTATTTTAATTTAATTAAATAGAATGATGCCGCCAAATTTCAATTTGACGTTTAGAAATGTCAATCAAGTAACCAATACAAGCACAAAACTTCGTCAATTTTGTTTCATGTACTTTTCACCCACAAAATTCGTGTTGACTTGAAAAAACGAAAAGAACACGACATTAATACCTAAAACTAAAAACAAAAAAAAAAGGAAAAATTACGGTCGAAACCATGTTTGATGACATTTGTAAAATTTTTTGAGGTTATATCCTATGTAAAAACATACCAAAATGGATAAAAGTCATTTGCGAAAATTACATATGTGCGGACACATATGTAATCACAAAAGCAAAAATACAACATGTGGTCATAAAAAATTGTCACAAATGTTGACACATTTGTGAAAGTACATGTAAAAACACGTCGTGCGGATCTACCTTAAGACAACAAATTGTTTATGAAGCGCGAAAATTTTATTTCTTTTGTGCAGGGGATTGTAAAATCTAAATTGCTTGGAAATCAATAATAGCTTTCCAGACTACCTTGATTTACAGCAATTATTTCCAATTAATATATTTAGCTAGCGAGGCTGTAGAACGCTTTGAAAAAATAAAATAATTTAACAATGCAAATAAAATAAAACTTATTATATTGTTTCTGGCGTAGTGGTAACGCATTGGACTAGAGCGGCAAAGGTCTTCGGTTCGATCCTCATTCCTCATCTAATTTTATAATTTTTTTTTTATTATTATTTTTTTGTAGGATTCATGTAATGACCAAATATTTTACTTTAAATTAAACATTCCACTTTATAGTTATTACAGTAATTACACAAGAAAATACGTGGTCCGCGTTTATGATGCCCTAAACACTACCTACACCAAATTATTTAAAAAATTTCATATATTATAAGTCGTAGTAAGCCATGAGAATTTTTCGAAAAAAAATTTTCCTTTCATAAATTTCAAAGCATGCTCTGTTTGAAACAATTTAAGAATGAAAATTAAATAAATTTCCTTAGGTTGATATGTAGAAATATAATAAATTTCCTTAGGTTGATGCTTAGTAGAAATGTTTTGGACTATAGCGGCTAAAGTCCGGGGTTCGATTGTGGTCAATAGTCCAGTCATTGACGGTGAAAATAGGTTATTACCTCCGAATTCTTACGGACAATACCGATTTCCGTGAAATTTTGACAGTAAGCAGGGAATAACTCTAGGAACAAAAGTGATATAGTGCCAACGCCTGCTTTTACCTTGGGGGTGGATGCCACCCCTTCTAAGGGGTGAAAATTAGTACACTAAAAATAACCACAAAAATCGACAGAGGGATGAATTCTAAGCAAAAAATATCGTATGAAGTTTTTTCGATAAATCAATATTTTTTGAGTTATTCGCGATTGAAAATGTTGATTTTCCATATAAAAATTGCATGTTTGAGAGCAATCCGAAAATTTCACCGAAAACGCGGTCGTTTTTTTAACGATAACTTCCTTAATTTCAAAGATATCTAAATGTCCTAAAAACCATTTTGTAGGGAATTTCAAGGGCTACAAGGCCTGTAAGGTTAAACTTCCGTGAAGCTTCCGGTTTTGAAATTTTTGAGTTTAAAGGGTTCGGGGAAGGTGGTCCTCACACTCAAATGCGAGCTTAAAACGGTGATATCTCAATTCATTTTCATCCAAGAGAAATAAAAAATAACAAAATTTTCTGCAAGAAAACCCTTAATTTTGTGCTTTCGCATTTTGTACGTATCTTCTTTAGTTTTTGAGTTATTGTGAAAAATAGAATTTTTTTTTTTAAATTGAATCAAATTGTTTTTCAAATCTAGTCATTCTAAACCACTCAAACTTCTAGAACCTATTGTTAGTACCTAAATTAAGTACATTGCAAATGGATTACGTTTAATTTCAATTCTTGCGGTTAACCCATTTGTTTCATTGCTGATTTTTTCTCCGAAAAACGAGATCACCATTTTATTTATATCATAACTCTGTAAGTTGTTATGCTAATGGCATCTACTAAAGCTAATTTTAAAAGTGTTTTGAAATACTTGAAAAATAATCTAATAGGATTTTTTCAAAAATTTGTCGTTTTTCCGTTATTTAATTTTGAAAGGCTTAAATTCAGTTTTCGACGAACAAACAGCCACTTTCAACGAGCCAGAACCCGGTTGTTGTTACATAATTATGTGTAGTTTTAAATCACAAAATAACTTTTTTTCTTTTTTTTTTTTTTCATTATATCGTATGCTACTTTTTTATTATATTATAAATGATCACTTGTCACGGTCGCCATGTAATGTTCTTTTTCACTCTGCTAAAATTTCACATAATTTAAGAAAAGCCAGTTATTTATTCTCTAACAGTTCTTTATTTCTTCACTAACTTATACTTAATGAATACAAAATTTTATCCACGCGTCTTACAAAATTTTTGACGCGTTTCACTTTTTTTAGTAATCATATTTTATTTTATTTTATTTAAATGTACTTAAGTTTATTGCCCTATGTGCTCTTATTACTTTTGCACAACGGACGGAATGCTTACTTGCCAAATATGTTTTTTTTATGTTTCTATAATTAATTTGGTACCTATGTATTACAATGTAATAATTAATAAAATAAAGAGTGGTACATACACTACAAATTACTAATCAACTATAAGCATTACCTCTAATTTAAATGTGTTGTTCCTTAGGTTCTTGGCTCACACATAATATTATCGAATGATTTCGCGCGATTTAAATCCTTCAACAACTGTAATGAAAGAACGGTTCATCCGATCCGAGCAATTCTGAAGTCAATTTTTGCGTAAAGAAACAGTGGTGGTTAATTTAGTTTACATTAAAATAATTAATCTCAACATGTTATAAACGTTATCACGCAAAACACCTACGGCCTTGTTGAGGACACAGCCCACCCCGATTTGTTTATTTTTTTCTGTCTGTAAGGTTTATTGTGTAATACCCCAACGCATGTAAAATTGTCCTTAAAAGCCCTTACTCTTTGGTTTTAGGTCTATTTAAAGTACAATAATCCTTAAAAGCCTTTTGGCTAAAAAATAACAGTTAAAAAAATATCAAATGGTCAAATGGTGATTATGGCAGCGGCCGCTTGACATCAACATTATATATAAATTGGGATAGTATCATAATTCAAAAGAAAAATCCATAATTTCTATATTCCAATCAGAGAAAAGTAAAGTTCCAAATCATAAAATTCCACGTTTTAAAATTCCCTATTATTTACTTTCTAATTTTAAAATTCAAATGTGGTGGAATTAATTCCACAATTGGAATACATATTTCGAAAAATTAAATATTTGCTACGAAATTCTGGTTATATCTAGGCTCTTCTGCTTATTATCTTCAGTGATGTATTTTTTTGTTCCAGTTTCCTGGTTGTATAATTTTAAGGTTATCAAAATTATTGCTTAATTCACAATAATTATTTATTTCGTTTCAATGAACCAGAGCCAAGCTCTTCAATATTCTAATTTGAATAGTAATTCATTTATTACTGCCATATTGTGAAGCTAGGCTCTGCTATTGTACTTGCCGTCTTATAATTTTGTCAAAGTGTTGGTTTTATGTTGTTTAAAAATTGGAGTGCAGCTAAGCTTATGGCCTTCCCAAAATCAGAAATTATTATTTTCGGATTTAGATGAATATTGAATTTATCACACAAAGCCAGCAATTAAAAAAACCCTCATATAATTTTTTAGATGTTCGTATCATTAAAGGAAACACGAGTGGAACAGATAGCTTTTAAACTTGTCCAAGAATAATGAACAGCTGAGGCATAAATGTGGGAATTTTCATTTTTACGGATGAGATAATGCAATACAAGATCTAAATGTTAATTACTTAGCTATCACAGAAAATATCAAATCAATTAAAATTCTAAAGCAGTTAGTTTATTTCTTGTTTTGCAAATGGAATGAAATTTTGCAAATGGAATATGTGTTTTGGAATTCCGTACCCAACCCATATAAATTGTATTCGTCCTAGGACGGGCTGTATCCCCTAGTTTTTTAATATGCAGTTTTATATTGGTGGAAATCTTCCCTCTATCTAGCTTAATCTTTCCGACGAGTTTCCCCCATCACCCATCAGTAGCCTCGACAGCAAAGGTGATGCAATTCACGAATTTCATACAAGCATACATTGGCAAATTCACAATTCACTTGTACAACAAGAAATAATTTTGAGTTTTTGTAGGTTAAGTTACAATTGCTGTCAAAATTCCCCTTAAAACTTTTGCTATAAAAAAAAATTAAAATAAAGAAACCTTGTCTTTGTCTATATGGTACATATTTGATTTTTTGTCTCTTTTTGGCATATTTTACTATTCAGTAAAATATTCCCATGGAATACCTAAGAACTTAAGTGCATAAACTAATAAGTGCATAAGACTAAACTTGACGTTTTACTCAAAAGTACTAGATGTTGCACAAACTAATTGCACAAATTGGTGTTACCCCTTCTCAACCTGTAGTAGCGTTAAATAAAACCAATTGCTCTCGTGTGTTTAGCCAATTTTGGTCCATCTAGTGGCTTCGTAAGGATATCTGCAATCATATTGTCGGTTGGACAATAAATGGCTGTTATCTTGTTTGAAGTTATAAAGCTGTGTACGAATTTGTATTTTATGTCGATATATGTTTATGTCCTTGATTGTCCTCGAATATTTTGATTGGAGTTCCAATTGTCTCGTCCAAGTCGTTGAATATGCGCTCTATCCAGATGAGATCGCGTACAGCTTCGGCAAATGCGATAAATTCAGCTTCTGTCGTAAAGAAAGAGACAGATGTTTGTTTTCGACTAACCCACGAGTTCAACGCTCCGTTGAAGATAAAATAATAACCGGTGCTTGATTTCCTGTCTATATGGTCTCCTGCCCAGTCAGCGTCAGCGTAGAATTTGAAACTTAGGTCGTTTTCGTCGTTTCCCAATTTAAGTTTAAGAGATTTGATGGCTTTAAAGCATCTGAAAACTCTTTTTACCTAATTCCAGTCGCATTGCTTTGGGTCACTCACACGTCTTGCTAATATTGATGTCGCAATGGAAATATCTGGCCTAGTATTGGTAGAGTAAAGATCCGATTGCACTACGATAAACTTCATGGGACTCGAACTGTTCCTGGTTCATTGTCTGGCTTAGATACCCGACATTTATTGGTGTAGGCGAGTTCTTTGCATCCTCCAGGTTAAATTCACGTAGCTTGTTCAAAATATATTTCTCTTGATTCAGGTAAAACGTGCCATTCTCATCTCTGTTGAATTGGATACCAAGTTAGAATTGTAGGTTTCCAAGATTTTTGATGATAAAATTGTTGTTCATTAATAATTCGAAATTATCAATCAGTTTGATATTTGTTGAGGCTACAACAATATCATCAACATGTTTGGATATGTATATAACTTGTTGTTCGACTTTCTTTATGTATAAACATATGTCATTATCGCTTTTCTCGTATACCTGTTCTTATTCATGACAGTATCAAATTTCATATTCCATTCTTTTGCATCCTGTTTGAGACCATACAAATTTTTTATAAGTTTACATACCTGCGTACGGTCAACGGTGCAAAAACTTCGTCGTAATCTCGACCGAATTTTTGTGGAAAGCCTTGCGCTACCAAACGGGCTTTGAATCTGACGATGTTACCGTCCTGATCGGTTTTCGTCTTATACACCCATTTGGAATCAATTGCATTTTCTCCAGGAGGTAATTTTGTTATTTCCCAAATTCCAAAATTATGGAACGAATCCTTCTCTTCTTTCATAGCCGTTACCCAATTTTCAGAATTTGGACCATTTACCGCTTCTTCATATGTAGCAGCAAAGTTGTTCTTCTTCCCCTTCTGAATCTGGATCATTTTCGTTTTGCGGTACTGCTTCAATGAGTTGATGTTGATCGCCGTCTGCTGTTTCTGTTTGATTATCGTTGTCAGCTGATTCCGTTCGGTGATCGCTTGAGATACCAATGGTTGATTGGTTTTTTATTTCGGCTTCAATAAAGTTAACATCACGGCAAATCTTTATTTTCTTTGTATTAACATCCAGAAGTCTATAACCTGTTGTACCAAGTTCGTAGAATAATTTTTCGCCTGTGTCATCCAACTTTTTACGCAGGTCTTTCGGTACGTGGGCATATACAGGTGCTCCGAATATATGTAAGTAACTTTAGTCCGGTGGTTTATCGTTCCAGAGCTCCTACCGAGTGGTTTTTACACTCTTAGTTGGTAGACGATTGATTATATGATTTGCTGTAGTCACTGCTTCGCCCCAATATTGTTTATGTAAACCTGAGCTTGCTAACATGCACTGTATCATTTCGATTAGGGTCCGATTTTTCCGTTCGGCAACTCCGTTTTGTTGTGGCGTGTTCGGTACTGTGGACTGGGTTTTAATTCCGTTTTGTTTTAAATAGTTCCGCAGCACATTGTCCATATATTCACCACCCCTGTCTGATCTGATTACTTTGGGCGTCACGCCCATGCAATCACGAATAAATTAAAATCAATATTCAATTAGTATGACATGCAGTTTATCTTCTCAAACAATAACAAAATCCAAAACAAGCAACTTGAAAGACGAAATACTAACCTTTCAAAGATCCGGTATTTAGCAAATTAACCGTGATGATTGTGACTAATATTTATTGGCCAAACTAAACGGTCAATACATACAAGATTCAAAGAGCATATACAGCACATATATTGAATATAACAGACCATCAAAATGTTCAATCGGGTTTCACGCATTACAAAATAATCATCTCAACATAAATATCGACAATTTAACACTCTTAAAAACAGAAAATGATGCACACAAAAGCGATGCCTATACTTGAGAAGACACATAAAACGAGTGACGAACGTAGAAGATGAACCGATTCCCTCCACACTATTTGGAAAAATTCATGCTATGTAGTAGGTTTTTCATGTAGACAAGTAGTGTTCCAAATACAACAATTAAGCGGCTTTAGCATTATTTAAAATTATCTCGATATTGAATTGACAGTCGAAAACATGCTTCGAGCTATTCTGTTTTATTTGAGCATTTTGATAGGTTCCAAAATATATCGCTTATAAGCGATTGAAGTCTAGATTCTGTAAACAAATTTCTATTGGCAGTATTATGAGTACTATGTAGGGAATACAGCCCGTCCTAGGAAGGATACAATTTATATATAATGGTGATGTCCAGTGGCCGCTGCCATAATCACTATTTACGCGTGTGAAGTACTTCCTAAATCTTTCCTAAATACAAAAATGTTTGAAAGTATTAGTAACCAATCAATATTGAAATGTTTTATCGAGAAATTGAAAGAAAAATTTGAGAAGCACGCGCGTTACTAAATAACCTTTGGTGTTTTGTCCGGAAATCGTAGTATGTTAATAAAATAAATATTGGTTGATTCCAGGTTTGTGCAAAATTTGGGGATATTCTCTTGGAGATAAGTTGGGTTAATATGACAAAATCACCATCTAGTGCATATTGAAATCAAATTGAACGGTGATTGTTGCACATTTTATTTTACTAAACCACTTTTCATAGTTTGTCCGGAAATCGGAGTATGTTAATAAAATAAATAATGGTCCATTCCAGGTTTGTGCAAAATTCGGGGATATTCTTTTGGAGATAAGTTGGGTTAATATGACAAAATCACCATCTAGTGCACATTGAAATCAAATTGAACGGTGATTGTTGCACATTTTATTTTACTAAACCACTTTTCATATTTTGTCCGGAAATCGGAGTATGTTAATAAAATAAATAATGGTCCATTCCAGGTTTGTGCAAAATTTGGGTCACCGTTCAATTTGATTTCAATATGCACTAGATCGTGATTTTGTCATATTAACCCCACATATCTCCAAGAGAATATTCCCAAATTTTGCACAAACCTGGAATGGACCATTATTTATTTTATTAACATAATCCGATTCGGACAAAACACCAAAGATTATTTAGTAACGCGCGTGCTTCTCAGACTTTACTTTCAATTTCTCGATAAAATATTTCAATATTGATTGTGTATTGAAGTACTTCACACGCGTTCACTATTTGACTATTTGATATTTTTTAGCCGAGAAGGAATAGCTCGAGATTAAAGACTTTTAAGGATTATAGTACCTTAAATGGGCCTTTAACCTTACAGACCGACAAACAGTGAGAGCTGTGCTTTTCTTCTTCAAAAAAACAAATCGGTGTTGCTGTGTCGTCTATACGGCATTAGGTGTTTTGCGTGATAACATTTATAAAATGTTAAGATTAATTATTTTAATTTAATATCAATTATCTGCCACAGTTTCTTTACGCAAAAATAAATGAGGGATTCTCTCTCCACAGTAATCTCAACTATTGTAAATCGCTATTTTGCAGATTTTAATTTCAATTAATATTTATGTGGACGTTATTTAATTTAATTTAAAATAAATTATCCGCCACATTTTTTTTATGCACAAATTAGTACCAGAATAACTCCGATCAGATGAGGCGTTCTCTCGCTATAGTGAAGTCAAGCCCTGTAAATCGCTATTTTGTAGATTTAATTTAATTCAAAATTTATGTGGAGATTAATTATTTTAATTTAAAATAAATTAACCACCAATGTTTAGTACAAAATAGTCGGATCATATCCAGTTGACCCAATCCCAAATATTTAACTTCCTGTAAATATAAAATCTCTCCCTGAAATAAAACATAAAAACATCAAGAGTCGAGTAGTCAGTAGTCCACCTATAATACAACATCAAACCTAAACATTAATTCCTTACCACTCATATTATAAGTTTTTTTAAATAATTTGTGGTAGGGTTAGCATGTATTTAGTCAATACATAAATGCGTACCGCACGTATTTTCTTGTGTAATTACTGTAATAACTATAAAGCGGAATACTTACACCGCATACCCAATGCAAATTTTTTTTCTTACGACTTATGAACTTAGACTTTTTACTTATGAAGAGCATACCCAATGAATAAGAAAAAATTAAAGCGAAACTAACTTCATTGTACAAAATAATTTTTTGTTTATTTGTCAAAATGTGAAACGTCAAAATTAAATGTTTGTGTTATTTTTTAAATTATTAATATTTAATAAAAACTAACTTTTATTTTAACATATTTTTATTTTGGCTGAATACGTTGTTTAAGCTGTCCTTCGTCAAGTGATTCTTAAACGATCTGTGTTTCATAAATTAAATTGATTCTAAAAGTGTGAAAAATGAGTTCAAGTGACCGAAAATTTGATTTGGCGCTTATTTCAATATTGACAGTGGCATATATCAAGCTGAGAAAGCCTAAAAGGCGAAATTGGGTTCATCCACTATGGCAACAGAGGCCTCAATTTGGATCTTATCAAACTCTAATCAAAGAGCTGTATCCGGAAAAATTTAAAAATTATTTCCGACTAACAATAGAAGAATATAAGGAGCTGTTATCATTAGTGTCGCCTCTTCTAAAAAAAAAACAGCATACGAGAAAGCATTTCACCATGTCTTAGATGAATGTTGACTTTGAGGTACAATAATAAATACATAAGTTTAATATGTCTTGCATTGTAGATAATTTATTGTAAAAATTTTATTGCAGATACCTCGCATCTGGAAACTATATGATAAGCATGTCATACGAGTATCGAGTAGGAACCATTACAGTGTCAAAAATTATATTTGAGGTTTGCGGAGCTATTTGGACGGCCCTTAAAAATAAATATCTAAAGCCACCAACTGAGTCAAAGTGGCATACAGTTGCACAAGATTTTTATAATTTATGGAACTTTCCAAGGATGGCAAGAAATTTCCGTTTTTTTTTATTGGGGATGCTGCATTTCCGTTGCATAGAAATATGCTAAACCCGTATGGCGGAACAGGACTATCAACATCGAAAAAGATATTGAACTACCGATTAGCAAGAGCCAGGAACTGTATAGAACGAGCTTTCAGAGTGTTGGTAGCCAGGTTCAACATATTATTTTCTCGAATACGAGCATCACCAAAAACTATCGACAACATAATTAAAGCTGTCGTAGTCCTACATAATATCATTATAACCAACCGACCGGGGAAATCATTTACAAAACGAGGAGACCGTAAATGTTCACTTGTACTAGATAAGTGCAGTGGACTGAGTAGGAAGAATACGGCAAATTTACGATTTGGAACACGAAATTCAACAAGAGAGAATTTAGCAATGCGTGAAGAAATTACAAAATATTTTGTAAACGATGATACTCTGAGTTGGCAATTGAAAAGTTTGAATGTTGGAAGAGTGTAATTATTTTGGTTTTAAATAAAATTTGATTTCATAAAAATTCATGTATAATTCTATATTTTAAATATTTTATAAAAGGTCATCACAAATAATTACACAGCATTCAGTCTTAAAGTAAAATAATAAATAATAAAAATACTTCATTTAAATACTACTTTATAAAATAAAATAAAAAATATGAAACGTATTGTTTTTCAATCGGACTCCTCTTCCTCGTATAAAGCTGGAGCACCGATGAGCATAAATTATTGAAGTGCTCAACTTCAGGGTACAACGCACGTTCAGTGTTCCGTTCTTTGATAATGTCTATTGCATCTGACAATTTTTCCTCCAAATTAGGCTTTTTACCAAATTTTTGCTTTAAATTTGGCCGTTGCTTTGGCGGAATTGAGTGATGTGATGATCCAGGTTGCTCGTCTGACGGCTTATTATAATTGACGTTCGTTTCTTCCGGCATGTTACCCAAAACATGTTCGAATAGTTCTTCGTCGCTATCCAGATTGACTGTTTCACACATCTCATTTGTATTATTTAAAATGTTTAGGTTCGAACTAAAACCTCCATCGTACTGATAATCCGTTTCCTTCTTGGAATTTTCTTCCTCCAAATATTCTTCAACCATCTTTGGGCTTTCACATGGCTGAATATTCCCAATAGTTCTAAAATGAACGAGAATTAATTTTTTAGATTTTTGAGTAACATATAAAATTATAAAACTTACTTTCTCTTTTGGATATAGGGTCGTAAAACCCCATTTTCTCGATATACGCAAATTCTTTTTTTTTATTGCCACTACCGTATCCACTTGGCAAATTTTTATTTTCTTGAATGGCCTTTGAATAATTATTTCGTAATTCAGTCCATAACTTTATACATTCTTCTGGAGGCAATTCAATAATTTTACTAGTATCCTGCCAGGCATTTTCTGTTGCTAATTTGTTACGATATAATTTACATTTCTTGTCGTATAAATATACGTAGCCCCTTACCACGTCGATGAGCTTGTCTTCCATTTTTAAAAAAAGTATTAAATAAATTTAATTTAAAATTTTATAATGTAGCACCAACACAAAACGTAAATCACTACACAGCTAAAACAAATTCGCATTGATCATTTTTTGTTTTGACAACTGCAAAAAAAACAACAACAACAACAATTTTACAAACGCGGTTTACTTCATTGCATTTCTCATAAGCAAAAAGTTAAAAGTTTGATAACTTTTCTCATAAGTTTTTCACCAACATAACGAGCTAAATTTTTTTTTTTTTCTCAAAATTTTTTTCATACTGATCTGTAAGTCATAAGTCATAAGTTTTCTATTGGGTATGCGGTGTTAATTTAAAGTAAAATATTTGGTCATTACATGAATACTAAAAAAATAAAAATACAAATTAAAAAAAATATAATTGGATCAATCCAGTGCGTTACCACTACGCCACAAACAATAAAATATTTCACATTTAATTTGCATTGTTAAATTGTTCTATTATTTCAAAGCGATCTACAGTCATCCTAGCTATATATGTTAATTACTATTGTTAATATTATTAGCAAAATTGATGTTATTATTTAGCTTGTTCACTTGTGCTTGTGTTTCAAGACCATAATTGGTTTCAGTTCTATTGCGTATTCCCGTCCTGGTGTTATTGAAAATCGAATTTTAAGTTGATTGTAGAGGTTTAGGTTCCGCAAGGAATAGGGCCGAAAGACCGAATGTCGAATGGCCGAAAGGCCGAATATCGAAAAGCCTAATGTCGAAAAGCCAATTTTGTCGAAAATCCGAATGTTGAAAGGCCGTTTGTGTCAATTTTTTTTTTTTTTTTCATCTTTTTATGAATGAAAATTTTCAAAATTTTTATTTTTATGAAAACCAAAATTTGTATTTTTATCAAAATTTTTGTATAAAAATGTTTAATAGTAAATCGTCTTAAATAATAAAATCATTTTACGTTTTTTTTTGTCACATAATTAAAAATTAATTAATTATAATATAAAAAGAAAAATATGGGTTGGCTATACCTTATCTAGAAAAAAATAATACAGAAACAAAAAAATTCAGAAAAACAAAAACCAGAAAACTAAAATCCAGAAATACAATTATCAAAGTGGGGACCAAATTAAAATTAAAATTTATAAAATGTCTATCGAATTTTACTTTTCCGTAAAGTTCTTAATAATCACGATAATGAAAATCGCTTCGTCAACCTTGCAGACATAGATCAAAGGAATTGTATCGCTCATATCGCTTCTATTGATAGATGTACCACAAATATGTGTTTGCCTTTTGTGTGTGGCTTTTTCAAATTAGGCTTTCCGACACATTCGGCCATTCGATATTCGGCCTTTCGACATTCGGCCTTCCGATATTCGGAATCGACCGTTCCGGATGACCTGGAAACTACTTTACGTTTTATAGGTTTCGATGTTGAATCCTCCGATTATGTAAGTTTCGAATTAGTCCAGACCTTTAAAATCTTCTATGTTATTAAGTTTTAGTTTTTCGAGTAAATTTTATTAATTATCATTATTCCATTGCTGATAATTTTTATCAAATAATTGGTAATATTCAATGAGAACAACAACTGTTAAATTTTGGAGTGATTAAGACCTTCCTCAACAATAGTTGTTCGTATTAAACTTTATTATATCACCTGTAGAATTATCCTCTGATAAAGATAGAAAATCGAAACCGGTTGGCCGTAGAAATATTTAGTTATACATTTATATTTTCTGATTTCTTGACGGTCTCATTAACGGTGTTAGCTGAGGAGCCAGCTTCTGAATATAAGCTGCAGCGTTAGACAAGCTAACTCCAGTTGAAATTAACAATTTGTTTTGCTTAAGTAATTCAAGATTATTAAAGTTTGTTTGTTTAAATATTTTATTTTGCTGAAATGTGTGGCGGTGGTATTACCTTCACCATTGTTGGCACTCGGCTTTCTAGCAAACCCTTAACAAGTACACGATTATCACAACACACGATAATACTACATGACACCGAAATTTTTATTTATTTTATTGTTTTATTATATTAAGAACAAATTAACTCAAAACAATTTGATGTATTTTGCTTCAACTACAAAATTGGCGTTTGTTCAGCTTATATTTTTGCATGATATTGAAAAACAGAAAAACTACCTCCATCAGAATAATGGATCTGAATAACATTTTTGCGATGTTTATAAGTACGGTCATATATTTTGTCTGTGTCAATAAAATCAATTTTAATAAATAATTTGAAATTTTTAAAACGATAATTTACCGAGAATTGCTGGTCAAGAACAAAATAAAACCATTCGCCCCTAGCGCATTGCATATTCTTATTCATTCATGATCCAATTATTACTAAAATTAAAAGCTCAAAATTGTTTTGTTATTCGTCTACCAACAGCAACTCGCAATTTGTTTCGGAGATCGAAGAAGATAATCGCCAATTTTGAAAATTCAAACCTTTCTATAATAAATATTCAGATAAAACAATTGGGACCAGAATTCAGAAATAATAAATAAAGAAAAGATTCTAAGCAAAAAGTTTTGACAAATCTTTAAAATTTCTAACAATTTTGATTAATCGATACCACTAAATAGTTTCAAACAACATAAAAAATTATTTAAACCTAGATTAATATTCTGTCTTCCATTTTGTTAGTCAGTATTATAAATATTCATAAAATAAAGGTTTTACTGGATTTCACATAAACATTACTAAAAATTGTTGTGGGGTGGTAAATTTAGAGAAATGTTACACAATATACACCATTAACAAATCAATAATATAATTTATACTAAATAAAAAAAAAAAAAATCTGTCATTTATAAATGTACATATAAGCTTCTCTCATAAAAACATGAAATTTCAAAATCCCCCAACAAAAGCTTTTTTGGAATAACAATAGCAACAACGATATCAGCAACAGCAACACAACAGAACAAAACCCATAACCAAACATGAGGAAAATTAATGAAAATCTCATCAATTATAATATTGTGAACCTAAAAAAATATGTTTCATGTATCATTTCACTATATAAGTATGTATATAGTATGTTTAGTATGTAATACCATATGTTTTAGAAACTATGTATGCGTGTGTTTTGTGTGATAAAAATAATTATAAGTTATGAATAGAAATGAAGATAATACGAATAATTTTGTTTTTATCTAATTCCTATACTAACATCTTTTATATGTAACTTTACCATGTACCAAAATATTATAATAATAATAAGTTTTTGCTGCTAACTACTGATTATGATTTTGTTATATAAAATTGTTGGTGTTTGAGGCTCATTTAGATGACACTACATCATGTATTTTATGAAAACGTTAACAACAAAATTTAAATACAAATACAAACAAAAAATTAAATTAAATAATTGTGATTGAATTGTAATCTTAGAATAATATTGATTGATTATGTAGCATAGTGACTGATTAGGGAATAGATTATGATAACGTATTGGTGAAAGTAAAAAGATAAATTTTTGGCAGATGGATCAAGTTACAGTTTATGGGTTTTCTTTATTTACAAAAACGATTTTTTTTTTTTCAAAATAATTCAAAATTTTAATATTTAATCTTAAAACATCATTTAAAGTTTATATAAAAAGCTCTTTCGTTTAAATAATATTACGGAATAAAGTTTAAGTTTGTTATGCCTCTTTGTTTACTTTGTTACAAAAGAAAATTGAGTATAACAATTTTTACATTAAAATTTAAAGCACGAAAAATTAAACTTTGCTTTATTTTCTTTTTCTTGTTGTGTAAACTTTCGATTAACTTGGAAAGAGTAAATCAAATAAAGTCTGGGAAAATTTAAGCAGAATTTCGTTCACATTAATTGTTGCAACTTTTTTTCCAGTTTAGAGGCAATCGAATATTTGATTTGCTAAATAAATCACGATTTGTGTTTGGAATTTTTATTCAAATTTTAGCCAACATGCTTCGCCAATTTACCTTGGGTTAAAAGAGTTGCTTACCACGCAATTAGCTCAAGCTCACAACATACACGCATAAAATACAAAATCGTTCGTTGGGCTGATCACTTGCCACGTTTGAGCAATACATTATACGTACAAATTATTGATAATTATTTCAGCGCAATAGAATGTGCCTCAATCGCAAAAGAAGCGATTAAACGGATTTTTGCGGTTGTAGTAGAAAATAAATATTTTTTGTAAGGCATAAAGCTTCTACGGGATTACATTTATTTAAAGAATAGTAAAACTTTACTCTCTGTAAAACTAAAAATGACAAAATTGAGAACTTAGTGGCAAAACTCTGGTGGTGTGAAATGGATCATATGACCATAAGGATGATTGGCCGTATTAATTTTGAAACTCCTGCACCATTAAAATAATCTTCCAGCCTACCAAATTTATTGAGTAGTTAAGAAATGTCCGACCAATGGTTTGTCAGAGGAATAATAAATTTTCAGGCGAAATCTTAATTATTACAAATTTTTAACGACCTCTTCAAATAAACGACAGAAGCCAAGCTCTCAAACAGCTTACGGCTGAAACATATGCCCCGATTCAAAACATGTAAAAATTCTATAGCTGTAAATTAAATAAATTGCATAAAGAGAAAAAGTTACAGAATACTAAATATTGACATTCACAAAGCGTGAAATACCAGAGCCTTCTAGAGTTAGAGCCATAATCATTATGACGTATTTTTTAGAAGCTTTTTTAGTGGTATAACTTTTGACTGATTTCCATAGGAATTCATAGTAAAAATGGTGTTTTTTAACTTCAAGTTTTTCAATGAAAAAAGCAAAAATGTTACAAAATTTTTATACAAAATTTTTCTACATATCTTTAGCAGCAATTTACAGGAAGGGTATATTGGTATTAAGTAAATATTAGTTGTATTGCTTTCACCAAAAATCAAAAAATTACAACAACAATCGTACTAGATAGACCAAAAAATAGTTTAGCTAACCCAAAAAAAATTAATGGTTAAACAAATCTTAACCAAATTTTTAGTTTTAATACCTGCCACAAGAGTGAAATTGACAAGAAAATACACGAAAAAAAATTAAACCAAAATTGATTAGCCATTAACCAAAAAAAATACCTAACTCATTATGGTTGAAAGCAATACGCTTATTAATTGCAGAAATATTAAAATTAAATTATTTCTAAAATATGTTTTTCGAACTTTCATTTTGAAAAATATATCAAAGTTGGCTCTGCCGAATTAAACTAATACCAGAGCCTTCTAGAGTATAGAGCCATAATCATTATGACGTATTTTTTTGAAGCTTTTTTAGTGGTATAACTTTTCACTGATTTCCATAGGAATCCATAGTAAAAATGGTATTTTCTAGCTTCAAGTTTTTCAATGAAAAAGCAAAAATGTTACAAAATGTTTATACAAAAATGTTCTACATATATTTAGCAGCAATATACAAGAAGGGTATATTGGTATTAAGTAAATATTAATTGCAGAAATTTTAAAATTAAATTATTTCTAAAATATATTTTTCGAACTTTCATTTTGAAAAATACATCAAAGTTGGCTCTGACGGATTAAAATAATACTTGCTAAATTTTTCTTTAGTTTTACTAGTCTACGTTAGATGTCTATAACTATTGGCAGAGAAATACGAAAATAATTATTTAATAACACAATTTATATCACATGTTCTTAACATTTTGTGAATTTGTTTTGCTTTTCCTACCATTTTTGAACTCAAATATCCCCAGGTGGCAATTTTTGGTACGCTTTTTCAAAATGTTTACTGCCCACTGCCATCTATGTGTATTGTCTTAATGCACACGATTTGTAGTAAGCTTTTCTTTTTAATTTGACCAGAATGCTGTTGTTATGAACTTTTTTTTATATTTTGGTTTAAATAAATCAATTATTACAAGAAAATGAAAACGATTTACTTAAACGATATTCATATATGTTGAAATTCAAACATTTATGAAAATATTTCACAAATCATAATAGAGAATTGGTAACGTTTTCATTCACAAATTTGGCTTTGGAAAAAAAGTGATTTCCCATTTGTTTTATGTGTTTTACTATGAAAATTTTGGTTTTTTCCTCGTTTCTAATTCCCTTATAAAAGCTTCGTTTTTTAGATTATGGCTTGTATAATCAAGGTTGCTTTGGAAATACACGTAAAAGCTTTTCAAAAAGGTTTATTATTTTTAAGCGAATGGAATCTAATGATCTGTTTAAATGCTGGTTTGGTGCCGTATTTAGTTTTTTGGTTTCTATAAATTATTTATAATAAGGAAATCGGATCCGGAGCCAAAATGTGATACAGGATAAGGGCACCATTCAGCGGTAGTTGCACCGGCCTGATAAGCAAATCGTACGAAATATGCCAAAATATTACTTTTCAAAGGGGTATACATTCCTAGTTCCTTATTTCTGATTTTATTTATTACCAGTTTATTTGCTAATTTGTAATAAGGTGATCTAAAAAAAATCGAATTTTCAATGGTATAGAAGTAATCAAGCAATCTAAATGCGCGTTGGCACAACAAGTCCCGTAATATATCTTAAAGGTACCAAGAATTGCAGTCGGATCACAATTGCAGAATTTAGATTTGTTGGCTAAGAATTTGCTAATTTAAGCCTGGTTGCCATTACGAAACATTTACTGACAGTTTCTTTACCGAATAAAATCATAAAAATCAAACATTTCATTTAAGTGACAGATACCATTTTTTGTTTTTAATTTTTTTTGAAAATTTCATTGAACAATTGAAATTATTTTCCAGCACGGAACAAAATATATAGTATTTTATATACTTGGGTTCATATTTTTTTCAGTAAATTTTTTCAGTGTGCTACAGTAATTTTTCAGTTTTGTAAAATGTCCGTGAAATTTGTCCTAAGTTGTCCTAAGTATATGAATTAAATTTTTTTATATGTGTTGGTGTAAAAGTTTCGTTATTATGAATCTATTTTATTTATATATTTTTATTATGAAATTTAATTACTCTTACAGAACCAATTTAGATTTTTCTATGTCGGGTTAGCAGGCATATAGAATAAAATAATATCATTTTTAAAAAACGGAGTGTTTAGTATGCATTTGAATGTTTTATCGAATATGTATATGTATAAATGATTTACCGAATTTTCTTGAGAAAATCCTAGGAAGCGGCCACCAAAATGTCCCTTATGCTAAGTTGTCATATGGTCTTAATGCAGTGCCTGTTGCGAGAGTTGCAACTCCCCATCCACTAAGCCTAAGGTAAACATTGAATTAAATTAACGTTGCAAAAAATGTTACTTTTAAAAAACTTGCTGCTTTCACATTTGTGGTACTATCAGAAGAAGCGGTAAGAGCGATACAAATTTTCCGAAAAATAAAGGTGCCTCGAATTTGAAACTTCAAAATGCCGTTTTGCTTAAAGTTGATAAAGTGCCATCAACAAATCTTGTTAGAGATTTGGACTCAAGCTATGATAACATACAAGATATCTGCATAAATTATCCATACATCAAACTGATAAGGTATCCTCTATCCTCAAAATAAATGTATTTCGAATTTTAATCTTCAAATTGCCATTTTGCCTGAAATTGATAAAGGTCCAAAAACACCCTTTATCACACATTTGGGCTCAGGTCTCGACAGTTCAAGTGACATCTGAATATATTTGCCAATCATTACGTTGAAGATGTATCCCTGTCCCCAGAAATATTTTTTTTAAATTTTATTCTTCAAATGGCAATATTGACGTGAATCACTAAACGACCATTTATTTAGTTATTAAATTAGCTTTAGTTATTAAATTCCTTGTCCGTGGACAATAAATGGGAATATATGGAAAACTTCACACCCATTGTCACCACCAGGACTTCCAAGAGATGAAGGAAGCAATCGTTCCCACACTAATTTTTTATCCCGAAATGAATTCAGTTTTAATATGAATTTAATCCGTGACATAACTCAGTTTAATTAATTTTTAAAAATTTTATATCGCAGATTTAATTAAATTCACACAGAATACATACATAATGACGAAGTTAATTTATTTTTCGTATTATACCTTCACGAAAAAATACTTGTTACGATTTATAACAATTCCGCGCAAAAAAATG
Source organism: Tipula helvola (assembly GCA_963556165.1). Lineage (NCBI taxonomy): Eukaryota > Metazoa > Arthropoda > Insecta > Diptera > Tipulidae > Tipula > Tipula helvola. The sequence goes on from OY744482.1 coordinate 303,665,820, forward strand.
AATGAAATCAATTTCGCATGGATTTAGTTGAAGTTTTGAAAAATTCGTTGCGTAATTGTCGCGACATTAATTTATTTTATTATATAAATACAGAGCTTATTATTATTATGAAAATATACTTCTTTCAAACTATTTCTCTTACAAGTAGATTGTCGTGATTCCGAAAATCCAACGGGTTGTTCTTGTCAAATAATTTTATTTTGGGGATGATTTGCATTTTTAATTTTTCCACAAGTTTCGCAGCAGCTTCTATTGATGATGAAGCATTCCTGGGGGAATTGCGACTGATATCGACTAATCTCCTGATTTCTGTTAATCGTTCAGTATTGGTTAGAGCAGATTCTCAGTGGCAATGAACATATTGTTTCAATTAATTTTATTCCCTGGATGCTTTGTGTGAAGAAAAAAAAATTCTGGTTCACTTTCGGGCACGTGAGAGCTCCCTACTCTGTAAATGGTAAAGCAGCTGTTGATTCAAACACTTTCGTTATAATTATTGGTATTCGGATTGTTTTTTTTAGTTTGATTATTGATATATCTGGACATTATAATTTGTTCGGAAATACGTTTTGCGAACTGTTCCAAAGATTTGTAGCCTACAGACTTAGTAATATTATTAAAATTCCCAATTTTATTTTTTTTTGCTTCAAAACTAAAGGCGCTAAAATTTTCTAGTGGCCCAAACTGAACTACATCGTCAATTATGGGCAATTAAATATGAATATTGTGAGAGACCGAATCTTCTGAATAAATTACCGCGCACTGTAAGTAGATTCCGGTTGTGTGGAATTATTTTGTGGAATGAGCTTTTGTTCTAAAAGAAAATTTCGTATTCCGATTCTTTGGAATGGGATGATAAATTCCACTTTTTTGAAATGAAACGTCAAAACTGTTTCGAGATTTAATCTGGTATGTTTGGTTTAGATCCAAAAACTATTCCGAATGGCATAAACTGTGTGCACGTGTGGGATGTAGTATTGTATGGGAATTTAGCAAACTGTAACCACGAATCCCAATTTAGCTGCTCATTTTGAACGCAATGTCGCAGATATACGACTAAGGTTTTATGAATATTCTCATGTGCTCCGTTACTTTACGGATGGAAAGCACTAACTAGCATTTAACTATTAATTTGTTCATATTATGCAAATTTGCTTCAAAAGATTGCCTCTTAAACTTGATCCCTGGTCCGTCAAAATGCATGTTGGAAAACCGAATTCACAAATAGAGTTTTAAACAAAAACTTTAGCAAGAGGATCTGCTTTCTAATTAAGTAAAAGAAATGGGAAAGAAAATTTCATTGTCGCAGTGTAGAACTGTATTTATTATTTCTATGCGGAGAAGATGATGAATCTACGATGCCTAAGAACATTTTTTCAATGTTGTTGTAATTTTTGAGGGAATATTTTTATTTGGAAAACTTTTAGTCTTTTCACTAGACAATTCTCTGTCCTTTCAAACATTTTTGGACAATAGCAAAAAATTACGAAATCGTTTGAATGTCCCATAACACCTTGATGTGCTTCTAGAGGTCCAATGTGGTATTTCTTAATAATTATATTAATATCGTTTTCATTTGTTTAAGAAATAATTACATCTTGTTGCGGAGCAATGGGGTTATTGGCACTATACATACTAGGAAAAATTTCATTAGAATTGCTTGTTGATTTAATTATAAAATTTAGTAAATATTTCGAACAGGATGTAAACGAAGCTGTAAGAATATCATTGGTAAAAGCTTCTCGACCAAACATTTCAACCGATTTAGACCATAGAAGGCATTACTCATAGCTTCTGAAATGTACCCGATGCATTACGAGTAAACTGGTAATATCCGGTTTCAGTACTAAATATGGTATTTTTACGATATCCTGGGACCTGGTTATACCCATGTTCAAAGTCGATAGTAGAAAAATAATGGGACCGACCATGTCTATCCAAAATATCCGTTATATACGGTCAAGGAAATATATAAGGAGTTTTTATGCCGTTAGTTGTTAATTTTTTAAGTACGCAGAGCAATGGAAAATTCCATTGAGATTTATTCAATAAAACTATCTGATTTCATGTCAGATTTATAGTTATATACCTCAATTTTTACAGCTTCTGGTAGTCGGTAAGCCTGGGGAAAGAAAATCTGGATCTATAGGGTTTTCATTTTATTTAGACTTAAATCCATACCAGAATCTATTAGAAAATTAAAAATTTAATTTGAAATGTGGGGTAAAGCTAGTTGTAGAAACATCGTAGAATTAGCGTTAGTTTAGAAATTTTGGAATGTTTAAGTTTTGTACTACATATTTTATAAAGGATTTTTCAATAAGAACGATTGATTTTTAAATGTAAATAAAACAAGTTGTGTATGTAATATACACTCAATTTTTGTATTTTAAAATATTTTATGACGTTAAGTATGAAATATAACGTCATTTAAATCGTCGGTCGTTCTACTGAACAATTCACAATAAATTTGACAGATGTTGCTTTACCAGCATGGCTGGTATAACCTAACAAATTTCGAGAGTCCCTATTGAAATTATTATCAGCTTGTAAAATTTTAAAATTAGATTTTTCAAAAATAATTTCTGGAAATAATAGAATTGCTTGCATACTTAGAATTATTACGATTTAACCCCTATTTTGATACATTTTTTGGCGCAGTGTAGTTTATGGGTGAATCAGATAATTAAATTAAATAATCGTCTGAAGTATCTGTATAGTGGATATTTTCCATCTCAGTACTATTATCTGAAACATTTACTGCTGCTGCAGATTCGGATTCATGTGAGGTATTATCTACTTCTGCACTTAATGCCTTTTTTTAATGTTTTATTAATAAAAATCAATAGTGAATTATTATACTTGAACTAGCCTGCCTTTATTGAACATTTACCTAAGTTAAATTGTTTGAATTATAGTCATTTTACCTGCTTTCAATAAAAAAGTGTTACAACATATTTGCCTATTATTTTTTCGGGTAACCCGGGTACCCGGGTATTTGGCTAAATAACTACCGGCCAGTTACCCGCGTACTTAATTTTCACGTATTTTACGAGCCCTAATTGTGCGGATTCACAATGACTATTCCATAATGAAAATTTACGATTTTAGTTGCTATTTATTTTCAAAAGCTTTTGATTTTCTATTTGTGTTGGATCATCATCTGAAATTATTTATATCAAAATGTTTATCTTAATACGATTAGATGTGTGTTGCAGAGAAATAAATCCAATAGAAGTAAAGTCAATCGGTTCTATCATTTCAAATGGAAATAAAGCCAATTGACTTTACTTCCCATTTGAAGTAAATTTCTACTATTTATGATTTAAATTATTTGCAGCAATTGACCGTTCAAAAAATATTTCACTTTTGAAAAAAGTAGGGGATTAGGGTATATAGGACATCCATGTTTGACATATAATCTCATATAATACATCGAATACATGTATAAATGATTTTCCAAATTTTTTTGAGAAAATCCTAGGAAGCGGCCACCTAAATATCCTTTATGCTAAGTTGTCATATGGTCTTAACTATTCAAAACATATTTCACTTTTAAAAAAGTAGGGGATTATGGTATTTAGGACATCCATGTTTGACGTAATCTCATATGATACATCGAATACAAGTATAAATGATTTTCCGAATTTTCTTGAGAAAATCCTAGGAAGCGGCCACCAAAATGTCCTTTATGCTAAGTATCATATGAGATTATGTATTATATGAGATTATGGTAATCATGGTTGTCCTAAATACCCTAATCCCCTACTTTTGTAAAAGTGAAATATTTTTTGAATAGTTAAGACCATATGACAACTTAGCATAAAGGACATTTTGTTGGCCGCTGTAGTTCTGTCTAGAAACCATGGATGATCGGTCGGTGATCATACTTTTTTTTAAATTTTTTATGAATTGAATATTGCATATAAAAAGACGTAGACTATTTAAGTGCAATTTTCTGACGCTTTTGAGAATAAAAATTAAATTTCTCTTACCAAGAAAATAGGTTCGAATCCGTGTTTCGAACATGTTGCCAACAATTGGCTGATCTGAATGCGCCCAATCATAGGTCTCGAAGCCTAGTTTTATAGGTATTAATACCCGCAATTGGAGCACAATTGCAGACTTTTTTTTTGTGTGTGTGAGAGTTAGGCTGATTTTTAAAAAATTCATGAAAACTATTCGACGGTAGTATTTTTCACAACAGTTAATGTTACCGAACGAGCAGCACAACCACCAGCAACAATATTGACTGCATGTTTTTCGTTGTGCCAAATTGATTATTGTATTATGGACAGGTTGTATTAGCGAATTATACTAATAAAGCGCAATTATCCCACAAATTTGTTTCGAAACATTCACTCAGCCCTATTCTTCTGTAAGTAAATTTAACAATTACCAATTTTTTAATTAATTAATTGGTGTAATTATTTTGCATATTAAAAATTACACAAAATTATTTGAATTAAACTAAAAAATTGGTAGCTTTTAAGGTTGCTGTCGTAACACTAAAATAAACTACTTTGTCTGAAACTACCATCGATCCAGCATTGGAGACATAGTATATAGAAACGACATACTAATAAAATAACAAATCCTATAGAATGACAACCACTTATTACGTCTATACTTATATTATTGTGAGATTCCTTTGTTTTTTAATTGATTTAGAACTATCCATAACTATTACATTGTGATATTGAAGCTAATGGAATGAGCAAACGAGCACTTAAACCACTAAGCACTTTAATATCTGTTTCATGTAGTGGCCATTATTTTATCACGGTGTAATGACTTGAAACGATGTACGTCTGATGTATTTAAAAAAAAAACTTTTGATGCTCTTGTAAACTCCAGTGAATTGGAAAATATTCAGCCAAATATTGTAACACAAAATCATTATGCTCATAAAACTTTAACATCTTCAAAATGAAAATATGATACATATTTTCATTTCATTTTGTTTAGACTTCTTTAATGACATTCACAAAAGGAAGAGAAATTTCACAAAAAAATTGTTTTTGATTGACAAGACAAATATTTTTGTTTCTGGTCAGGGTACCTATATAACGGATATATTTCGTCTGTGTTTTGTTTTAATAAATAAGTTTTCCGACGGCAGCTTCGAATATAATATTATGTATACAGGTATATGTCGTATATACCCAAGAAGTCTGTATAGTAAATTTTTTAATGATGAAAACACGAAAATTTAATTCTAAATTAATTTCATTTTGTCATTTTATTATGTATACGTATTCTAGGTGTTGTGCGGCGCTTTTTTTTTTGTTTTTGTTTTATTTTACAAAACTTTTCATTTTTTGGATGATGATGATGAGCTTTTGTTCAAGCTTTTATTTTTTGGTTGGCGATTCGCTTTTTTTTTTGTTTTGGTTTTTATGTGGAATAAATTAAAATAATTGAATTTTCATAGCAATTAGGCAAAATTTGTTTTTACGGCAGCCGGATTTTGTGTTGAAGAAATCAAAATGAAACGTTTCGGTTATTTCTAATTAGGGATAAAATACAACAAAAAAAAAAAAAAAAAGTGGTAGAAATTAATAAACCAAAAATGGCGAATACAAATATTTTTTAGCTAATTATTATGAAATTGACAAATAAAAAAAAAACAGCAAAAAAACGTAATTATATAGATATTTTTGGGCGCGCCGGGTTGTCCTCCCCACGTGTGCGTTTGTGTGTTTTGAACATACAACTGAGAAGTTAATTAATTTTTTATTTTTACATTTAATTAAAAGAAAAAAGTATAAATTTTGTTGATTTATGTATTTTTAATTTTTGTGTGTGTTGAAACATTCGATTGTGCTATAAAATTAATTAAATTTATGCGGATCGCATGATTTTAATTGCTTTAATTGAAGGGGGCGGAAATTATTAAATTTGTAAGAATTCTTATTAAAAAAAATGGGTCTATCTCCGCCGATGACACTTTTGCCACAAAGCGTCCGTTAAAGAACACCAAACCAACCATTTATATTTTAGAAATATTTTGCATTATTTTGGGCAGGCATGGTCCTTAAAAAAAATCCTGACTTTTTTTAAATTTAGACGCCCTTCCCCAATACCACAATTGGTAACCAAAATATAAATATTCTACTCTCATGCCACCAAATCATAGACTCACAAATAATGTTAGATTATTTAGAATTGTTGAAGAAAAATCAATTTCTCATTCGCTATATTTCATCTTCGACCTTTAATAATTAGATCCAGTTATACATCTCTATTATACAATTCAAAATCCTAAATAATTTAAATTACTCCGTTCCCTCGACCCACCATAATTTTCAAAATTTATTTTCCGAAAATTTGTGCGGTTTGTTCAGATCACAATATGACCATCGTGAGAATTGGCCGATATAATTCCTTACTCAGCGCTTCAGTGTGGACGGGTCATTTCTGTGGACTATTCCAGAATATAAAATAATAAAGCACAAACAGTACAAAATCAGAATTAACGTTAATTATTTTTTATCACCGAATCCCACCTCCTACGCCATGTAATGTGGTAATTATGTATATAAATTCTGAAAATTTTAAATTCTTTATACGCAACAAATTATATCATTAAATTCAGTAAATTCTACAAAATTTATAAAGTCTAAAAATCCAACAATTTTCTTAAATTCTTTAAATCATATAAATTCTTCTCTCTCTTCAAACATCTTAATATTTCTATGTATAAACTCTTTAAATTTTTAAATTTTATGCATTTTATAAATTCCATAAAATCTACAAATTCTATGAAGTTTATAAATTTTATCAATAACCAATTTATTTGTTTTATAAATAAAAAAATTCGAAAAATCTTATAAACTTTAACAATTCTGTAAATTCAATAATCTCAATAAATTTTATAAGTTCTATAAATTCTATCAATAATTCTATAAACCCTATGCATAGAGTTTTAAAATGCAGTCAGTTCTTTACATTCTGCTGATCTCAGAAATTCTTCAGTTCTTAAAAATTCTGTAAATTCGATAAATTATATAAATCTTAAAAGTTCTTAAAACTCTATTAATTTTAAGTCTGTAAATATTATAAACTCTAATATATTTTCAAAACCTATAAATTCTTTAAATTTTATGGATTCTATATATTATTCAAGTTTGTCAGTTCTATAGATTCTACAAACTCAAATTTGACTAACTTACATTCTACATGTTTCTAAACAATTTTTAATTTTTATAAACTTTATAAATTCAATAAATTCTTTAAATTCAATAAATATAGTAAATTCTCTAAATCCTATGAATTCTGTAAATTTGATCATTACAATAAATTCTATAAATTTTATCAATAATAGAAATTCTTTAAATTTTGTATATTCTTTGTGTTCTATTAATTGTATCAAGTGTGTCTGTATTATAAATTCTATACACTCGAATTTTATTTGTTTTAAAAATACAAAAATTTTGAAAAATCCTATAAACTTTAAAAATTCTGTAAATTCACGAATTTCGTTAAAAATTTATAAGTTCTATAAATTCTTTGAATAAAATTTAATAATTCAGTAAGTGCTTTAAATTCAACAAATCTTTTTGTTTCGTATAAATTCTGTAAATTCGATAATTTACAAATTCTCTAAATTCTACAAAGTCTATAAATGTTCTAAATTCCAATATATTTATAAACTCTATAAATTTTATGAATTTGTTAAATAAATTCAAAGAATCCTATAAATTACATAACCTCCACAAATATTATTAATTTTTCAATGGAATTCACTGGGTTCTAGGAATTTTTTCAAATTTGTCAGTGAATTTATTGTTTTATCGATAAATGAATAAAATGTTTATTATTTAATTTTTATTATTAATTTAGCCAGCTATAATTATTATTTTATTTAAAATGAAAGACTTGCTTCGTTCAACGTTATAAAATTTATATCCTATACCGCAAAATATAATAAAGAATTTATTTAAATTTCATTGTACATAGAGTTATTTAGTGTATATAACAGGGGTGGCAAAACTTTCAAGTCTTGCGGGCGACTTTTGACTAAATTAAATCTGGAGGTCTACCAGAGAAACTATATTTAATTGTTAACTGTATTTCATTTATTTGTTTAAATTCAAGACTAAAAATAAAAATAAAAATAAAATGGGTAATCCCCTCTTACTAAAAAATTTAACTGCAATTTGAATTAAAAAAATCGCATGTAAAAAATTTGTATGAAAAAGTCGAAAGAAATAAGAACAGCATTAAAAGAGAAATGAAAAATGTTTATTTCTTTATTTTATTAGACATTTGTTACCATATAAATCTGAACTGTTTTTTAAATATGTTTATAAAGAGATTTAACAGTCAAAAAGTTTTTTAAATATGCATTTTCTCATATTGCTCGCGGCGCGGGCGACTTTCGATAGTTAATCGGTCGACCAGTCGACCGCGGTCGACGCTTTTGCCAGTCCTGGTATATAATAATCCAATACAAATACATAATATGAAAATACATAATTCGTCACTAATTCTAAATACAAATGTAATTAAGAGAAATGTTAAATATAAATGTACGAACGGTGAGCATTGTATAAATTCAATACAGTAGTTATATACAATGTCAGGGGAGTCGAACAATTTAAATTAAATTCAAAATATGCAATCAAATAATAAATAATTAATCTTGAGATGTCCGAACAGTCAGTTCTATAAATTCTATACACCCAAATTTTACTTATTCTAAAAATTCCATAATTTTTTAATTCAAATTCAAAAATTTCGATAAATCCTCTAAACTTTTATAATTCTATAAACTTAATATTTTCTATAAATTTTATAAATATAATAAATTCTATGAATAATTCTATAAATCCTATGCATAAAGTTTTATAGTTCAGTAAGTTCTTTCATTCTACAAATCTCATAAATTTTTAAATTCTTATAAATTCTGTAAATTCGATAAATTCTACAAATTTTAAAAGCTCAATAAATTTTATAAATCCTTTAAATGTTATTGATTCTATAAATTATTCTAGTGTATATGTATGGGTTCTATAAATTATTCTAGTCTGACAGTTCTATAAATTCCAAAAATTCTAATGTTTCTAAAAAAATTTTAATTTTTGAAAAATTTTATAAATTCAATAAATTCTGTATATAAGATTTTTTAATTCTATGAATTCTATAAAGTCTAAAAATTCAGTGAGTTTGGTTAGGTTAGTTGGAGTGGCACAGAATTTTTTATTCCCTTCAACTTTACTGGAACCATTTAAGTCGCAGGTACAACTAAATTCTTGTTTAAACAATTATTTTCCTACTCCTTACAAAATGAATGTGAAAAAAAATTGAAATTAAATCTATGTTTAAAACATTTTTAAACATAGATTTAATTCCTACTGCGAGTTAGTATCGCTTTTATAATTGGCAATAATTGAAATCAAGTGTTTCCTGTTTTTCTGGTTTTTCTAATTAAACTTGACTAATCGAGGCTTGTGTCCTTTAGGCTAGAATTTTGATGACGAAATTTCCCGCTGCTTAATATGTCCTTTTAGCCTCGTGGTACACTACCATCGTCCCAAAATTAAAGTCCTTTTCGAAACGCGAGAACGTATAACACGGGTTTTGATATGTTTGAGCTAATGAACTAACAAAATTAAATGTTTTCTGAATTTGTTTCTTTGTCGGACTCGTTTCTTTGTCCCCTAGCGGAAAAACTATTGAAACTACACCATATGTATACTATAATATATAACATATTCTAAATTTTGTATTCAAACTAATTTTATGTAAAAATGATCATCTTGATGAACTTTTTTATAAACTAAAAACATACAAATGTATACCAAAATAATTTATTAGCAAAACAGATTAATTTATGAATTTCTTATGTTAATTTTGAGTTTCACTTTAGACGTTATATTACCAAAGCAACCTTGATTATAAAGCCATAATCTAAAAAACGAAGCTTTTATAAGGGAACTAGCTGACCCGGCGAACTTCGTCCCGCCCCAAATTACTTCGTTTCGAGCAAATACTTTTGTCCTTCACGAAAATTGATTTTGATGATAGAAAAAATCAAACAACTCAACTCTATTCTCAATTGATGATTGAGTTGAGTGGACATTCCATTCCATTTTCATCGAATTCAACACTAATGTATCCGAGTTTCCGAGTTTTCCACTTTGTTTCCCAATTTTTCTCTTCTAAAAGATAATCTGGTTTGGTTGCGCGCAAAATCTCGTACAAAAACATAATTTTTTAATTTTCCGAGTTTCCAACTTTTCCAAAGGATTTTCCAAAAATTTTCTTTTGTAAGAATCATCTCCTGGCAATTTCAAACACAATAAAATGATTAAGCCAAATCGGTCATCAAAACATACAAACAATTCATAATTTCATTGAAAAAAAAAATTCAATTTTCTTCGGGTTTTTCCGGAAGTTTCCGAGTTTTCCACTTCTTTTTCCCAATTTTTCTCTTCTACAAAACATCTGGTTTTTACCATCTGGTTAGCTACGCGCCAAATCCTATACAAAAACATAATTTTTCGATTTTCCGACTTTTCCGAAGGATTTTCCCAAAACTTTCTTTCGTAAGAACCATCTCCTGGCAATTTCAAACACAATAGAAAAAGATTGAGCCTAATCCGTCATCAAAACATACAAAAAATTCAAAATTTCATTGAAAAAAAAAATTCAATTTTCTTCGGGTTTTTCCGGAAGTTTCCGAGTTTTCCACTTCGATTTTCCAATTTTTCTCTTCTAAAAGACAATCTGGTTTGGATGCGCGCCAAATCTCGTACAAAAACATAATTTTTCGATTTGCCGAATTTTCCGACTTTTCCAAAGGATTTTCCAAAAATTTTCTTTTGTAAGAACCATCTCCTGGCAATTTCAAACACAATAGAAAAGATTAAGCCCAATCGGTTATCAAAACATACAAAAAATTCAAAATTTCATTGAAAAAAAAAATTCAATTTTCTTCGGGTTTCTCCGGAAGTTTCCGAGTTTTCCACTTCTTTTTCCCAATTTTTCTCTTCTAAAAGACAATCTGGTTTGGTTGCGCGCCAAATCTCGTACAAAAACATAATTTTTCGATTTGCCGAATTTTCCGACTTTTCAAAAGGATTTTCCAAAAATTTTCTTTTGTAAGAACCATCTCCTGGGAATTTTAGATACAATTAAAAAAGATTAAGCCTAATCGGTCATCAAAACATACAAAATATTCAAAATTTCATTGAAAAAAAATATTCAATTTTCTTCGGGTTTTTCCGGAAGTTTCCGAGTTTTCCACTCAGATTTTCCAATTTTTCTCTTCTACGAAACATCTGGTTAGCTACGCGCCAAATCCTATACAAAAACATAATTTTTCGATTTTCCGACTTTCCCGAAGGATTTTCCCGAAACTTTCTTTCGTAAGAACCATTTCCTGGCAATTCCAAACACAATAGAAAAAGATTGAGCCTAATTGAGCCTAATCCGTCATCAAAACATACAAAAAATTCAAAATTTCATTTCGGATGCGCGCCAAATCTCGTACAAAAACATAATTTTTTGATTTGCCGAATTTTCCGACTTTTCCAAAGGATTTTCCAAAAATTTTCTTTTGTAAGAACCATCTGCTGGCAATTTTCAAACACAATAGAAAAGATTAAGCCCAATCGGTTATCAAAACATACAAAAAATTCAAAATTTCATTGAAAAAAAAAATTCAATTTTCTTCGGGTTTCTCCGGAAGTTTCCGAGTTTTCCACTTCTTTTTCCCAATTTTTCTCTTCTAAAAGACAATCTGGTTTGGTTGCGCGCCAAATCTCGTACAAAAACATAATTTTTCGATTTGCCGAATTTTCCGACTTTTCCAAAGGATTTTCCAAAAATTTTCTTTTGTAAGAACCATCTCCTGGGAATTTCAGATACAATTAAAAAAGATTAAGCCTAATCGGTCATCAAAACATACAAAATATTCAAAATTTCATTGAAAAAAAAAATTCAATTTTCTTCGGGTTTTTTCCGGAAATTTCCGTGTTATCCACTCAGATTTTCCAATTTTTCTCTTCTTAAAGACCATCTGATTTGGATACGTGCCAAATCCTATACAAAAACATAATTTTTCGATTTTCCGAATTTTCCGACTTTTCCGAAGGATTTTCCCAAAACTTTCTTTCGTAAGAACCATCTCCTGGCAATTTCAAACACAATAGAAAAAGATTGAGCCTAATTGAGCTTAATCCGTCATCAAAACATACAAAAAATTCAAAATTTCATTGAAAACAAATTCAATTTTCTTCGGGTTTTTCCGGAAGTTTCCGAGTTTTCCACTTCGATTTTCCAATTTTTCTCTTCTAAAAGACAATCTGGTTTGGATGCGCGCCAAATCTCGTACAAAAACATAATTTTTCGATTTTCCGAATTTTCCGACTTTTCCAAAGGATTTTCCAAAAATTTTCTTTTGTAAGAACCATCTCCTGGCAATTTCAAACACAATAGAAAAAGATTAAGCCCAATCGGTTATCAAAACATACAAAATATTCAAAATTTCATTGAAAAAAAAAATTCAATTTTCTTCGGGTTTTTTCCGGAAATTTCCGTGTTATCCACTCAGATTTTCCAATTTTTCTCTTCTTAAAGACCATCTGATTTGGATACGTGCCAAATCCTATACAAAAACATAATTTTTCGATTTTCCGAATTTTCCGACTTTTCCGAAGGATTTTCCCAAAACTTTCTTTCGTAAGAACCATCTCCTGGCAATTTCAAACACAATAGAAAAAGATTGAGCCTAATTGAGCTTAATCCGTCATCAAAACATACAAAAAATTCAAAATTTCATTGAAAAAAAATTCAATTTTCTTCGGGTTTTTTCCGGAAATTTCCGTGTTATCCACTCAGATTTTCCAATTTTTCTCTTCTTAAAGACCATCTGATTTGGATACGTGCCAAATCCTATACAAAAACATAATTTTTCGATTTTCCGTATTTTCCGACTTTTCCAAAGGATTTTCCAAAAATTTTCTTTTGTAAGAACCATCTCCTGGCAATTTCAAACACAATAGAAAAAGATTAAGCCCAATCGGTTATCAAAACATACAAAAAATTCAAAATTTCATTGAAAAAAAAAATTCAATTTTCTTCGGGTTTCTCCGGAAGTTTCCGAGTTTTCCACTTCTTTTTCCCAATTTTTCTCTGCTAAAAGACAATCTGGTTTGGTTGCGCGCCAAATCTCGTACAAAAACATAATTTTTCGATTTGCCGAATTTTCCGACTTTTCCAAAGGATTTTCCAAAAATTTTCTTTTGTAAGAACCATCTCCTGGGAATTTCAGATACAATTAAAAAAGATTAAGCCTAATCGGTCATCAAAACATACAAAATATTCAAAATTTCATTGAAAAAAAAAATTCAATTTTCTTCGGGTTTTTTCCGGAAGTTTCCGTGTTATCCACTCAGATTTTCCAATTTTTCTCTTCTTAAAGACCATCTGATTTGGATACGTACCAAATCCTATACAAAAACATAATTTTTCGATTTTCCGAATTTTCCGACTTTTCCGAAGGATTTTCCCAAAACTTTCTTTCGTAAGAACCATCTCCTGGCAATTTCAAACACAATAGAAAAAGATTGAGCCTAATTGAGCCTAATCCGTCATCAAAACATACAAAAAATTCTAAATTTCATTGAAAAAAAATTCAATTTTCTTCGGGTTTTTCCGGAAGTTTCCGAGTTTTCCACTCAGATTTTCCAATTTTTCTCTTCTACGAAACATCTGTTTTTTACCATCTGGTTAGCTACGCGCCAAATCCTATACAAAAACATAATTTTTCGATTTGCCGAATTTTCCGACTTTTCCAAAGGATTTTCCAAAAATTTTCTTTTGTAAGAACCATCTCCTAGGAATTTCAGATACAATTAAAAAAGATTAAGCCTAATCGGTCATCAAAACATACAAAATATTCAAAATTTCATTAAAAAAAAAATTCAATTTTTTTCGGGTTTTTCCGGAAGTTTCCGAGTTTTCCACTCAGATTTTCCAATTTTTCTCTTCTACGAAACATCTGGTTTTTACCATCTGGTTAGCTACGCGCCAAATCCTATACAAAAACATAATTTTTCGATTTTCCGACTTTCCCGAAGGATTTTCCCGAAACTTTCTTTCGTAAGAACCATTTCCTGGCAATTCCAAACACAATAGAAAAAGATTGAGCCTAATTGAGCCTAATCCGTCATCAAAACATACAAAAAATTCAAAATGTCATTTCGGATGCGCGCCAAATCTCGTACAAAAAAATAATTTTTCGATTTTCCGACTTTTACGACTTTTCCGAAGGATTTTCCCAAAATTTTCTTTCGTAAGAACCATCTCCTGGCAATTTCAAACATAATAGAAAAAGATTGAGCCAAATCGGTTCAGCCGTTCTCAACTGATGTGCGCACATACATTTTTTACACCATTTTTATATATAGATATAGAGATATATGTATGTATAGAAAAATTTTTATTTTTTGATTTTTTTAGCTGAACTTGGGGGTTTTTCAAATTTTTTTTCTAAACCATCCCTGAACTATAGCAAACAAAACAAAAAAAAAATTTTGAAAATCGGTCCAGCCGTTTTTCAGTTTTAGCGAGACTAACGCGCAGCAATTCTTCATTTTTATATATAGAGATTAGAAACGAGGAAAAAACCAAAATTTCCATAGTATGTAAAACCAGAGCCTTCTAGAGTATAGAGCCATAATAATTATGACGTATTTTTCAGAGGCTTTTTTAGTGGTATAACTTTTCACTAGTTTCCATAGGAATCCATAGTACAAATGGTGTTTTTTAGCTTCAAGTTTTTCATTGAAAAAAACAAAAATGTTACAAAATTTTTATACAAAAGTGTTCTACATATCTTTAGCAGCAATATACAGTAAGGGTTTATTGGTATTTAGTAAATGTTGATTGCAGAAATATTAAAATTAAATTATTTCTAAAATATGTTTTTCTTTCATTTTGAAAAATACATCAAAGTTGGCTCTGAAGAATTAAAATAATACTTGCTACATTTATTTTTAGTTTTACTAGTGTACGTTAGATGTCTCAGATATATACAGAAAAATACGAAAAAAATTGTTTAATCACAAAAATATTACACGTTCTTAATATTTTGAGGATTTGATTTACTTTTCCTACTATTTTTGATCTCAAATTTCTCCAGTGGCACTATTCTGGTTTTCCCGGGGAATTGCGAATTGGGAATTGTTTTATTGTCAGTTTTTAATGTATTTTGGTTTTCTTTTTTCCAAAGCATACTATAAGTTCTGGAGAAAATAGTTCCATTTCATAGCAATTTTGTTGTTTATTTTTCCCTAAAAATTTGGCTGGGTATTATTTTTTCCCAAAACATGAACAAAATACCAATCGCTCGGTATGCTTTGGAAAAAAGAAAACCAAAATACATTAAAAACTGACAATAAAACAATTCCCAATTCGCAATTCCCCGGGAAAACCAGAATAGTGCCACTGGTGGCGATTTTTGGTACGAGTTTTCAAAATGTTTACTGCCCACTGCCATCTATGTATATTGACTTAATGCACACGATTTGTAGTAAGCTTTTCTTTTTAATTTGACCAGAATGCTGTTGTTATGAACTTTTTTTTATATTTTGGTTTAAATAAATCAATTATTACAACAAAATGACAACGATTTACTTAAGCGAGGTTTATATATGTTGAACATTTATGCAAATATTTCATAATTAAGAATTTGCAATGTTTTCATTTACAAATTTGTCTTAGGAAAAAAAGTGATTTCCCATATGTTTTATGTGTTTTACTATGGAAATTTTGGTTTTTTCATCGTTTCTAATTCCCTTATAAAACTTCGTGTTTTAGATTATGGCTTGTATAATCAAGGTTGCTTTGGTAAAACACATAAAACATAATATGGAAAATCACTTTTTTTCCTAAGACAAATTTGTAAATGAAAACGTTGCAAATTCTTAATTATGATTTCTGAAATATTTTCATAAATGTTTGAATTTCAACATATATCAATCTCGTTTAAGTAAATCGTTTCCATTTTCTTGTAATAATTGATTTATTTAAACCAAAATATAAAAAAAAGTTCATAACAATAGCTTTCTGGTCAAATTAAAAAGAAAAGCTTACTACAAATCGTGTGCATTAAGTCAATATACATAGATGGCAGTGGGCAGTAAACATTTTGAAAAATCGTACCAAAAATTGCGGCCTGGGGAAATTTGAGTTCAAAAATTGTAGGAAAAGCAAAACAAATTGAAAAAATATTAAGAACGTGTCATAATTGTGTGATTAAATAATTTTTTTTCGTATTTCTCTGCCAACAATTATAGACATCTAACGTACACTAGTAGAACTAAAGATAAATTTAGCAAGTATTATTTTAATTTGTCAGAGCCAACTTTGAAGTATTTTTCAAAATGAAAGTTCTAAAAATATATTTTAGAAATAATTTAACTTTAAAATTTCTGCAATTAATATTTACTTAATACCAATATACCCTTCTTGTATATTGCTGCTAAAGATGTGTAGAACACTTTTGTATAAAAATTTTATAACATTTTTGCTGTTTTCATTGAAAAACTTGAAGCTAAAAAACACCATTTTTACTATGGATTCCTATGGAAATCAGTGAAAAGTTATACCACTAGAAAAGCTTCTAAAAAATACGTCATAATGATTATGGCTCTATACTCTAGAAGGCTCTGGTTTTACTCGTACAGTTTTTTATGTACGACAGACAACTCGTAATGATTGAAAAAAAAACTCAAAGCATAGCAACCACAGTACTGTACATAACAACAACAAAACTGTATGCTGAAAATGACGCTATCGGGCAATACTTATGTTTAGAAAAGTGTTTCTTGTACCTAATTGCTTACATAAGTTCTCGAAACTCGTAATTCGTAATACGAGAGATACATAATCGCACCTAAAGTTATTTTATGGGTTTTGAATTTTGCGATTTGATTACTACATAGTACATACTAAAATAATATCGAAAAATTTCAAACCACAGTTAAGGCTCGACCAGCGAAAAATTATAAATGAAGGAATTTTAACGACATTCATTTTTCTTAATTTTTTGTAGACATTCGAACCAGCGAAAAATTATAAACCTAATAAAGGAACCTACGCACAAACAAAATAAAAATTATTAAATTGCAAATTGTTATTGTTTATGTGCAATACAACATGGGGCTACATAATTTGCGAGCACAAAATGATCACATTTTTTTCACCGTAGAAAAAATTGCAATAGAAAAATGTTGCTAAATCAACAAACAAATTAATTTCAGTCAGTTAAACCTAGAAAAGGTTTGACATTATTTCTTAAGTTTGGACGCAAAATCGCGCATTCTTAATTTTTTGTTAAGTGACAGATCTAATTTAACGAATATTCGTACTATCCATTTTTATTCTGATAGAAAAAAATTAATTACAATCTTCTAAGCTTCTAATTCCAAAATTGTTTAATGGATCATTTGGTTGAATGGTTCCGAAGGTTTTAAAATAATGCAACACTTTGGGAGTTATTCGGGATTTCGTTTTCCTGTATGTTTAGCGATTATAAGCCAGAAAAAGCATAGCCAATCACACGAAAGCATGTGGTCGATGTCAAAAATGCTTATTGACTTTCATAGGGGTTTAGTGGCTGTATTGAATCAAACTCAGTTACTTTTGTTACTGTTTTAGTTTGAATTGTAAATGAAATTAATCAAAATATGTTGGAGAGTAAGCTGAATTTATTCACAGGAACTTTTGTTTTATCTAATTTGAAATATGTAAATAGGTAACACTGTAAAAATTGTAAAAAAATAGTAAAACTGAGCCATTTGTTTTTAAATTGAAAGTGTGCTGAAAACTTATTGTAATTTTTTGTTTTTCTACCTCGTGCTTTCGTATACTTTCGCTGCCACTGGTGCACATCATGAATATTTTTCTCTTTACAAGCCATGCTATACCGGGACATCATACATTTTTTTATTGTTTTATTTTATAGATTACTTTGAATCCGATATAATTCAGGACTCACACCAGAAACCAACTTTTTGTTAGTTTATCATTAACCTTTTAATATAGCGACTGGATAAGAAATTTTCCTAACCTACTATAAATCGAATTCGAAAAAAAAAAATTCTGGGGTATTTATGCACAAAACAGTAATCATAAAAAATTAATTTACAAGAGAAATTCAACTCTTAAAATATCGTTTAAATACCTAAATCTGCTAACAAGAGACCAAATTAAATACTTATGTATATGTACTTTTCAATTCTACCGTGTTGACGATTCATGTAAAATATATCCGTCCAAGCGTTGTTGTGATATTGGTGTATGAATCGTAATAACATCTGATCAAACTGCTGCCTCGCCCTTTTATAATTCTGCCTTTGTTGTTAGTACAACTTTTTTTATGATTGAAATAGTAGGTGTATTCAGGAATTCCCTTTCAACTGATGACGTAGCTTTCTCAAATTAATTTAGTCAATGCTATTGATTGAGATTGCATTTATTTTATGTAAATTCGAATTTTGAATTTCTTACCATACATGTACTATATGCTTAAACTATCATTTGACAAAACTTCTGTAGAACTATGGCAAGCCACACAGTTTTTAGCGGTTAAAATAACACACCACAATACCATACGCCAAAAAGAAAATAAATGCGTTTATTCAATATAATTTTAACAAGTTTTTGTTATTATTTTTGTTCTTATTTATGTAATATACAATATATTAAAACAGTTTTATTTTATTTTAGGCTAATCAAATTTATTAATCTAGTTTTTATTTTTTTAATTGTAAAATTTACTAACATTATAAATCATGCATTTACATCACAATGTCATTTTGGACATCCTTAAATTTAACAATTTTGGTCACTTCTTACTATTGAAGTTTTGGTTTTATAATTTTATTAGTTTAAGTTATAGGTATACTTTAATATCGGTTTTAATTACACATTGACTACCTTTTTTTTTTTTAAAAAAGTATTCCAAAAAAAAGGAGATTTATAAAAAAATGTCAGCTAAAAGTGCTTCAATCTCCATATTCTCTACGCAAACTTATATTAAACACATACATTACATTCCTCTTGTAGACGAAGTATGTATTGTTCTAAACCTAAATATATATAATTACTAATTTATACTTGCATTATCGTTTTCAATAGTAAGGTGGGTAAATGAATTGCTTTGTAACTCGAGGTCCCATATAGGATCGATTGCAGGTAAGGTACAAATTTCAGTTTTCAGGAGGATGTCACATGTAACATGTTTAGATAATCAATTATACCATTTAATGTTTGAAAACGGAGACTTATTTGTGGTTTTCTAGGTGTTTGGTGTTGCCCATGATTTTTTTAATTTTTCATGAACAATATGTTGTATTACGAAAAATAAAAAATCACAATTTTAGTATATTTTTAGTATTTTTATTTTTATTTAAAATACACCATTAATATACATGGATTGTATTCATTCGAATACAAAAAAACACCTATAAAATCAGATCGACTTTATTCTTGTCAGCGAGTTCATTCAAGGCTTCATGACACTCGTAAATCATTTTAGATCTGAAACAATCTATACTTTAAGTCTGCTTGACCACCCGAGAGTATAGTCATTTTTTGGTTACTTTTGTTGCTGAGTTCAATCAGTTTAATCATCATCTCCACCATACAGGCGCTGAATAAGTTTTGAAGTGATAATTTGCTGGTATTTGTATTCCATTTAGCACCAATTGAGGAGTGTTAAGTTCCCTCCTCCAGGGAAATGGTTTGATTTTTATTTTAATAAGATTTACTCTGAGCCTCCCTCTTGCCTAAATTCCACGTATGGTCCAGGGATTTCTGCATCAGTACTCCCACTGATCATGTGTCTTCGATTTACCCTATTAAGTTGACCCAGATCTGTTAGAGGTCCATCCACTACTAACGACCATAAAAGAAGTGACATTATACGTCCTTGCAACTTTTAGTAGCGCCTTTTACACAGGTCTAACTACAACAACATGTGTTTGATTGATTTGATGATTCTGTTGTCTCTTCTCTACATTGTAAGGATCTTGCCTTTAATTCTTATGAATCATAGTCAAAGGCACCTTCTACATTCATAAAAGGACCAAAAATAACCTCCTTCATGGCTAATGCTTCCTTAATACTTTTTTGGTCAATTTTATGTGATTCCGTGCTAAGCTGCAGGGCTGGTAGCACCTCCAGTTTGTTGTATTTATTGATTGACTAATTTCTCCATTCTCTTAAGCAGAAGTTCCTTGGTTTATAGGTTTATACGTCGGTAGGATATTACTTCAACCGTTCGTCAGTAGTGTTACGAATCAGCTCCCGAACAAAAACCCATTTTTTAGGCTCTGGAGCTTCAAGTAAATTATTGTTATTACTAGTAGTACCATTGGCAATAACTGGTTCATTTTTGTGTCAAGCGTGCGGTTCTGTTCTAAAATTTGTGAATAATTACGAACTTGCTGCACAATTTCTGGCAATGCATTAAGTAAAATAACGTTATTGTCCGAAACTTCAGTTGAACAATTTTGCAGTTTTTGCTGCTGAACAATTTTAATTGGCCAGTGCCTGGGTAAGCCTGTGTAGCATTGGAAGTCAAAATTTTCTAAACAGACGATAGCAAATTAAATCCTTCCATATGTTGCAAACCCAGATATTATTCAGGTTTTTGGCGTAGAACTGTGTCTTTGTATTTGATGTCTAGGAGGTGCTAATCTCTCAGAAACGGTGTCCACAAAAAATATTATAAAATAATCGCTTACAACTTTTAAACCAATAACGTTAATTAAACGCAAAATCTACCAACTTGTAGACAAAGATGTTCAATTAGCGTAAACAAGCATATTTAAGCCATTAAGACAGGTCGGTGCATAGAAAAAAAACGCATCTCGAAAACAGCGTCTCAGCGTCTACTTTAGGTGCACAGCTCCGTTAAACCTCTCGTTGATTGGACAAACCAAAGCTTGCCAATGAACAAAGGTAAAAAAGAAAGAGAAGGGGACCATCAACTCCTAAAAAATAGAAGATTGATTTCAACTTTCAAATCGAAAGGTGATATGTATAAAGATCACAAGAATGATCATCGTTACCCATCGCCAAAGAATGCCTACATCAGATGGCAGGGAGGGAGAGCCCAGGAGAGTACAAAAAAGTTTACGACTGATTAACCTTTCAAAACGTAAAAACGTATTGTCCGTAGCATTTTATTGGCTTCTTTTTCTATTATGGCATTAACAAACAAAACAATAAAGAGCCAAATTATAAATTGGCAGACGGAGCAAAAAGTTGAGCAAGATTTATTTTATAAATTTGGTACCTCTTCTGAAAATGTTTCTGCAATTTAAAAATATTTTAAACGAAGAATAACAAAGAATATTTACACTCAAAAAATTGTTACTGCTAAATTAATAAAATTGCAATTAATTTAATAAAAAAGTTATTATTATACGTCCAATAACAACTTGTTATCAATTTAATAAGCAGTTCTTAAAATAATAATAATTCAGAGAGCCGCCTAGGGTGAGAATAACGTAAAAAAAAATGATAATAAATTTAAAAATACAATTATCGATTGAATAGTAAACTTTATAAATGTAACAGTAGAAACTGTAAATTTAATAGTTTAAATGATTACTTTAATAGCAAAAATTATGCATTTAAGATTAATAATTGTATATTTAATAATAGAGTTGTTGAATGAGGTTTTTATTTAATGGCATATATTATCAATTTAACAAGAGAGATTATGATTTTAATAGCCAGCATTGTGTTTTTAACAAAAATGATTATAAATTTAATAATAAAATGAATTGACATTCACAGTATGTATTTTCGATTTGGCAAATCACAAAAATACAGAGGCCAATCACCCATACTGGAGAAAAGTAGAAATATCATGCTTTATTTTACCCCAGAGTCAATACAAATGTATCGACTCGCAAAAATGAGGATCCTTCTTGAGTTCTCTTTATGGTAGTTTGGTTTCTTATTGAAAAGTTTGGTCTACTCATCAGGTAGCTACGACCAAACTACAAAAATACAATTCTCTCTTAATACCTTAAGTATCAAGCAGAACACACTGACTTAGCGAATTATATTAACTAAAATAAAAAAAACCCGAGGATAAATCTCATTTTTGTGTGTGTATTTATGCCAACACGAATGATTAAGAAGTTAAAAAATTGTCTGTTAATCAAATTGATTATTCGGCTTTATTATAGACAATATATTAGTGACGTTGACAGTATTTTCGATTTATTATTTTAATGACTATGACGATAAAAATAATACTTTTCTATTATTTTTACAACTATAATTGTTGGAATACCTTATAGTCAAGGTAATTATTTTAACCACACATTAAAAAAAATATTTTCTCTTTCGCTCCTCTTTTGCAATTATTTTTTGTGTTATACTTTAAAACAAATCATCAAATTAATAATAAAATTTTTCAAAGGAAAAATCATCTATAATTTTAATACTTAATTGTATTGAAATAACAATATGTTATTACGTTGACAAATATGGATATCAAAATGATAATTTGCTGTTACTTTAAAAATTTCTGTTGTTGGAGTAATAATAAAAGTTTTTTTTTAATAACAAATTATGACAATTTTTGTTATTATTTTCACCACGATCTCGTTACAATAAAAATTATCAATTTGACAATTATCTAACAATTTTAATAAAAAAAATTGTTGTTTGAAAATTGTTTACTATTAATATAGTTATAGTACCATTTTTACTGCCTTCCATAATAAAAAAATATATTTTGTTATTGATTTAATAACCAATTTTATTATTTTAAAAAAAAGCTCTGTTTTTTCAATAAATTATGCTATTAAGGATTTGAAACAACCGATTTAACAACCGATTTATTCCAAGGATAGTACAAATTTTTTGAGTGTAGGTACAGTCATTATAACGATCTAATAAAATTCCATTTTTAATAGAAAGAAGAAAGTTTTTAAAAAATTGATGTTTTTTAATAATTATTCACTTAGTAAAATAGAGAAGCTTGCTTAGTATTGTAGTCTTCGCACAACGATGGCAGGTAAGTTTAATTTTAATTTGTGTTTCTCGAGATTTTATTGTGGGTAATTTTATTTTTGAGAAATGGAATGGCTCCCTAAATGAAAATTATAAAATATTCAAAATATTAAATGCTGGGTTTGAACCTGTGGCAATGCCAGCCAAATTATGATGAAAGACCAAATATAAATTAATCTTAAGCACTCTTGTTGGGTAATTGCTCCGATCAGATGTCGTGTTATCTCGCTGCAGTGATCTGTATCATTGTAAATCGCTATTTTGTAGTTTGTAATTTGAATTAAAATATATGATGAGATTAATTATCTTGACATTATAATTGCTCCAATCGGATGAGCCATTCTCTCTCTGTGAGCCTCTCACAGTGGTTCAAGCATTTATATCGCGCGAAATCAGAGGTTCACGGCGCGGCTTTCTTCGCCGCCTGATGACGTCTTTGCGATAATATTTTCCGTGACGCATGAAGCCTAGGGACCAACCTAAGAAATCATATGTTTAAATTAAAGGTAATGCTTACAGTTGATGAGTAATTGCCCACGACGAAGAGTAAAATTTAGTGTCAATTTTCTGAAAATGCGGTGTAAGACGTTATCACGTCAAAAATGCATTTTGACAGAAGTATGTGCTCTAATTAATAGCTATTTATTCAATCAGTTAGGAAATGCCTCATTTTGTTTAACAAGTGGGATATTTGGGAAACGAGCGATGCGATCATTTTCACGGTGCGGTGGAAGAAATAACAACTTTGTTAGTAGCTAGTAGGAATCAAGGCCACTGTCTCCATTGTATGGTTATTCAATCAAAAGATTCTAGATTAAGTATTGACTACGTGGCCAAATTTCACGTTGCAGAACGGGGTTAGTAAGTATAAACGATAATAAAAACTCGAACATGTCGATTGAAAACATAAATTCTGCAGGATTTTCATGCAATATTTTAATCTTACATCAATATAAGACGATACCATTATTTATCATAATATTGCAAAATTAGTAACTGACCCATTTTTCTCTGTGCGTGTTTATGCGTTAAAATAAACTCTGAATAGTTCACTTGAATAATACATTTTAAAATCGGAAAATTCATAATATCAAAAGAAACCTCACATGTATAAAATAATCATTTAAAAACAAAATTGCCACTCCTAAACCACCCTTCCTCCAATACATACAATATTATCTGCTTAAAGTTATTATGAAATATATGATTATGAATTTATGTATGTACTATAAACAGATAAAAAATGAAAGGCATTAAAAATCAATATGCTGGAAGCAGTAGCAGAGCATAATAAAAACTGTATTCCTCATTTAAAACCTAAAATTTATGATTTTTTTCCTTTCCTCTTTTATTATGCTGTCTGACTGACTATGTACAACATTACATACAATATAATACTGCAAGACATTTTTGTTTTTGTTTTCTTACATAAATACCACCATATGCAAAAATCTTTGAACCTTTCTCCTTTTCTATTTTCATTTCTTTATTTTTGCTGCTTTCTTTTTTATTACTTTTGGGTTGTAAAATTTCTTCTTGTTTTCTTTTCCGCTGCTGCTGCTGCTTCTTTCAATCTTATACTAGTGTGGCTGTTGTGTAGTTTATCGCGATATAATAAACGTCAAGCAAAAAGTACAAAAATAAAAAAAAATGTTTTGTATTTTCTTTATCATATTTAGTTTGTTAAGTTTATTATTATTTGTTGTTGTTGTTGCTTTAGTTGTGTTTCTCTGCACTCTACTCTTTTATTATTTGCCTTATTATTTTTTGTAATGACGTCAACAAAACTATGTTTTTTTTTTGCTTGCGCTGAATGGCACTTAATTAATGGGTCAGTAGTTTTGAATATAGGTTGAAGTGTAAAATTCTATAGTTGAATTAAAAGCAGGTGCAATTTGAGAGTATTGCAAAAATTATAATCGCAAAAGGTCATGGCAATCTATACTGTACTACATTATAAAAAGAGATTTAAGTAAATGAATGTAACTTTAATTGGACGACCCAGCGCTTTTACTTCATATTTAGCACAGTTTGAATTGATTTTGGGACCGAAAGTATTTCAAATCTATGCATATAATTATTTTAGCGACCTCCTGGTAGTGTTGAATTTGCCTATGTAGGCGATGGCATAGTTTTCCTGCAAACTGAAATAAGAAATGGCAAATATTTAGAAGATGTTTTTGAGAGAGCTCATACCTTAAAAGCCAGGTTCCCAGACAAATTTCAAAACGAATTAGACCTTGTGAATCAGATTGGCCATATCTTTTCATAAAATTACTCTATCCATGTTTTTTGTTTCCTTCTACTTCCTGTTCCTCGAAACATAGTTTGCTTTTTCAATGTGCGTTGGCAATGGGATTCTAAAATGATTTTTGTATAAAGTTCTGGAATATTACGAAGTAGGATATAAATTGGCTATTCCTTAATCGGTTGTGAAATTGGATCTATGGGTTGAAAATTAGGATTCTAAAATACGGCCAATTATTATGGGCTATTTTTAACCGATTTTAGAGAAATTTGACATGCGTGATGGAAATGGAATTCTAAAATCATTTTTAGATTAAGTTCTGGAATATGGCCAAGTACGATGGAACTTGGCTTGTGATTCAATTCGACATGTGCGTTGGAAATGAGATTCTACAATGATTTTTATCTGAGGTTCTGGAATAAGGCCAAGTAAGATGAAACTTTGCTGTTTTTAACCCGATTTTGGAAATGGGATTCTCAAATGATTTTTGGATATAGTTCTGGAACATGGCCAACTAGGATGGAAATGGCTATTCCTTAACAAATTTTACTGAAATTTGACATGTGTGCTGGAAATGTGATTCTAGTATGATTTTTGGATAAAGTTCTGGAATTTGAACAACTAGAATACAACTAGGCTACTCCTTAACCGATTATTCAGCAATTTATCCAAAAATCATTTTAGAATCCCATTTCAATAGCGTATGTGACATTTTACTAACATTGGTTAAAGAATAGCCAAGTTCCATCTCATTTGCCATATTCCAGAACTTCATCGTACATGTCCAATTTCACCAAAATCGGATCAGAAATAACCAAGTTCCTTCCTAAATTGCCATATTCCTTAATTGTATCCAAATATCATTTTAAAATGCCATTTCCATCGGACATGTCGAATTGCATCACAATCGGTTAAGGAATAACCAAGTTCCATTGTGGTTGGCTATATTCCAAAACTTCATCTACTCTAGTCTTTAATCTAATTTTCGGTCGAAAAAAATTTGAATTTCATTTTGTGCAATAAATATCATAATTTAAAATTTAATATTATTAACTATGTACTATAAATACGAGATGTGTTGTGTAAATATTAATGTTTTGGGAATAAATTTGTAAATAGTGTAAATATTATATTTGGGCTTATTTGACATTGCCATTTGTAAATATTTTTCTTTGTTCTGTTTTGTGTTAATATTATAACATAGAGTGCGGTAAATGCAGCTTGCCATTTACTAATAATCAAATGATTAGCTGCTCTGAATTTTGTAGCAACACTTTTCATTATGGATGTGCTGAGGTTGATCGAGTTGCATATAATCAAACCTTGAAATACCCAAATATCATGTGGTTCTGCTGCGATTGGCGTGACCTTTTAAGAAATAAATCATTACTTAAATTAACTAACAATAATTTGAGTGATAATAATGCTCAGCATTCCTTCATTGAAAAGTTGCTTGATGAAGTTTACCTCAGTTAAGATTGGCTAAAATGTTATTACATCTATGCCTTTAAATTCCTCTGTAGGTGTGAATGAAAATTTAGATTCGCGGATTGAATCATTTAATATTGGTGTCATCAATAATTGTGGCCAACTTTTATGTATTGGTGTACCTTCATCCGCAGCTGTGGTTACACCGTCTTTAACTAATGACGGCGATCATATTCCAGTATTTTCCAGTCCTACTAGTTTCGGTGCTTGTACGACTTTTGCTAAAGTGGTAAAAAATCCTGCCATTATGCCTGTTACAACATCGACTACACTTACTTCTTACAGTTTAATGCGGTTAATTTTGGTATAGCTATGGCAAAAACCTGTTTAGATACAGATAACTGTAAAATTGCAAAACTAGCCCCGAAGAATGATAATCTGAACGATTTGAAATACGTGTGCTTCAAACTGGGGTTTAAGAAAGAATTGCATGCTAAGGCACTGGATCCTGCTACTTGGCCAATTGGTGTTTTAGTTCGAAAATTTGACAACAAAAATTTTAGTGTGAAATTTCGGATACCAGCTGTAATCTATACTCCACTTTTTTAGATGACAACATTTTTTTACATGATTCTAATATTTATGCAGGCTCAATCGATGAAGCTAATCAAGCTGTTGCTGGTGATAATTTGCAGGTACATAATAACTCTTGTTTAAAGTTTGGTCATTTGAATGTGCGCAGCTTGGTAAAACATTTTGATGACATAACTATTATTTTACAAACACATCAATTTGATATTCTTGCCTAGACTGAGACATTGCTTAGTAGTAAGATTTCTAACAAGTCGCGTCAAATTAATAATTATAAATTGCTACGATCTGATCGAATAAATAATCATTGGGGTGGGGTTGGTCTTTATTTTCGGGCCACTTTAAAGGTTAAAAAATATTCTCTGGTTCTTTGGGTAAATTTGAATATCTAGCATCTGAACTTACCGGGAGTTTTGGTAAAATTTTAAATTTGGTTATTTACAACCCACCTCCTGCTTGTAGTAATGATATTAACAGTTTACAAAAAATTTTTGCTGAATACCTAATAAGCTTTGAAAAGATTTTCTGCTGTGGTGATGTTAACTTCAATATGATGGTTAATAATCCACTAGAAGCTTGTTTGAATTTGCATAATTTATGTTATTTGCCTTATAGACCCACTAGGATCAACAGTCTTTTGGATCTTCCAGCTATCGTTCCAGCTATTTCTGATCATGATTTCATTTTTGCATCTTATAGGTTTTCTCGCACTAGGGATCAAATTTCTTATACTGTTGTTCCTGATTATAAAGCTATCAATTACGAGAATTTTATAAATAATTTCTTTTCGTTAGATTGGTTTAATATGTAAAATTATTCCGATCTGGATGACATCCTTGATATATTTAATTCAAATTTCTTACATTTAGATTTAGCTTGTGTACCTCGGAAAATTATCATTAATAAATGCCCTACTGCACAGTGGTTGAATGCATATATATTAAATTTAATGAAATGTAGGGATTTGGCACATAAAAAATATAAATCGTCTAGGTTGGATGCTGTTTTGGTAGCTTTTAAATTTTTTTTAGAAATAAAACTGTTAAAAGCAACAATCAAGCCAAACATAAATTTTATTTTGAGAATGTTCATAACTCTAAGACAACGTGGAATAATTTAAAAAAACTAGGTATTTCATTAATCTTATCTGAGATTTGTAATATTTGTGATTCTACTGGGTCTATGCCGGTACCTGATATTGATTTCTGTAGTTCTGAAAATGATGCCTTTGTATTTGATTGCCTTGATGAACTTACAGTGTTGAATGTGATTCATGCAATTAAATCAGATTCGAAAGCTTATGATATGATAGACTTTATGGTACTATCTAAAATTATTTATTGACCTATTCCTACCTCTTATAATATTCATCATAAATCAATGTTTGACAAAGTCTGTGTTCCCTGATTTATGGAAGATATGTTCTATCACACCACTACCTAAAAAGGATATTATTTCTTGTATTGGTGATATACGTTCAATTAGTATTTTGCAAATCCGGCTGTAGCACTACTACAGCCCTTGATCTGTCCCTTGATGATCTGTCGTCTACCTTAGACAGTAGAAATTCGATGGCTATTTTGGTGCTGTTTATTCATTAATAGCATTTTCTAGTCAAATTCAGGCCGGTTAGGAATGAACTTGGTTATTTATTAACCGATTATGATGAAATTCAGCATGCATTACGGAAATGGCCATTCTAAAATAATTTTTACTCAAAGTTCTGGAAAATTGCTAATTATGAAGGAACTTGGCTATCCTTTGTCGATGATGAAATTCACGATGCATGATGGAACTGGGATTCTTAAACAAGTTTTACATGAAGTTCTAGAATAAGACCAATTAGGAAGGTCTTGGCCGTTTCTTAATGGATTATGATGAAATGGGGTTCTAAAATGATTTTTAAAATGAAGTGCTGAAATAATGCCAATTAGGAAGGAACTTAGTTGTTTCTTTACCGATTTTGTCGAATTTCATCATAATCGGTTTAGAAAAAACCGATTTTCATCAAAATTGACCATATTCTAACTTATTCTAGAACTCATCTTAGAATCGCATTTCCATCATGTTGCCTGAATTTTATCATAATTGGTTAAGAAACGCCTAAGTTCATCCCTAATTGGCCATATTCCGAAAATCATCTAAAACCCATCTTGGAATACCATTTCCTTCTTGCATCCTGACTTTCATCTTAATTGGTTAAAGTAATAACCAAGTTCATTCCTATTCGGCCTGAATTTGACTTGAAAATGCTATTGATGTGTAAACTTGTACACGGGATATTTAAACTTCGTACATTCAGATGTAAGAGCAATCGGAAATCAGAGACAATCTCTAATTAGGCTCTTAATCCGACGTTTTACTGTAATATATTATTCCTGTGCCGTCTTGTAGTTAAACGAGTATATACAATTAAAAAATAAAAAACCGGGTACTCAAGGGATTTTTCGGTAACACTTTTGATACAGAAAACGAGATCCCAGAATTCGGCTTGAGAATTCCTTAATTTCCTATGCAGATTTTAGTTAAAGACAACTAACACAAAATAAATTGAAACCCGGGAAATCCCGGGATTTCTCGTTCATACTTTTGAGACCGGGAAACCGGGATCAAGTTTGAGAAATTCTAATTACAATTGTAAAATTCCAATACCGATTATCTAGTGGATTAACTGTCCATTAAAAAGCAATCACAAA
Organism: Tipula helvola; assembly: GCA_963556165.1. Classification (NCBI taxonomy): domain Eukaryota; kingdom Metazoa; phylum Arthropoda; class Insecta; order Diptera; family Tipulidae; genus Tipula; species Tipula helvola. The sequence continues at coordinate 303,695,838 of OY744482.1, forward strand.
AAAAGTTTAATGACGCTATTACCAAAAGAAAAAAATAAATAAATAAAATACTCTCATGACAGCTAAAACTATCGCGACAGTTATGTGTTTTACTCTCAGCCCAAAATTAACACTGCCGGATAATAAACATGCCGTAATTTGAAAGTGAACTTAAATTATTTAAGTTAATTTTGCATTTACACATATTTACGCAAATTATAAACAACGACACTAAATAAAATTGGAGTTTAAAATTTTTATTTGATCATGACAGATTAAGTAAACGTTGTCATACGCCGGAATTCGCCATTCAATTAGTCTCGATTCGAAATAATTCGAGTATTGTCCTTCCATTTGACATTCAATAATATTAACTGGTAATCCAGAGCAATTATGGCAATCAAAAGTTTTTGGGAAATCGATATTCCATATTTAATTGATTATTCGATGGAGTTGATTTCAAATCGACCTTGTTTCTTAACTCTGTCTCTGTCTTAAGTGTTTCTTGTTTTTCATCCGGAGAAGTCATTTGTGTTTTAAGAACATAAAATATTAAAAAGAAAGATTTGTGGAAAATATTATGGTATTAAGGTACCTAAATTATACTCTTGCTAACATTTGTTCATACCGTTAAATAAATGATTTTTATAATTACTAAAGTTGGATTTTCAAATGTATTTGAATTTGAAGTTTTTAAAAACCATATGCAAAATATGGTACGATAATATATTTAGTATAACGCTTATTTGCGCTGTAACGACAATCGAATAATGTGAAAACCTGGAGGTTTTTTTTTATAAAAGCCGCTTAAATATGTATGTACAGCTGGATATGTATGTACATACAATTATTAGTGTATTACTGATAGTAATTATATTATTTATTTAGTATCATATGTGTATACAATTATTAATTTTAGAGTTATATTGATTTCAAAAAAAAAACATCTATGCAACTATTTTTGACATTGATTGTTTTTTCGTTTTTCTTTCCGCTACTAAGCCTGATTAGAACTTACCCTGCAGTGCATAGTATATAAAGACTAACATAGCATTCACAATGTAAAAACTTTTGCCTTTTACCTGTGCCGTTTACTTTTGCTTTAAAAAATGGATGCACAATGAATGAGGAAAAGTAAAATTAAAGCCAACGTCGTTAAAACTGATTTGTTTGTTGACTTGATAACATTTAATTATGCGAAATCAAAATAGTTTTTGCGATTGCATCATAACATTATTATAATATAAACTAGGGGGTAGAGCCCGTCCTAGGACGGATACAATTTATATATAATGTTGATGTCAAGCGGCCACTGCCACTATCACCATTTGATATTTTTTTAACCGTTATTTTTTAGCCAAGTAGGAATAGCTCGAGACTAAAGGCTTTTAAGGATTATTGTACTTTAAATTGACCTTAAACCAAAGAGTTAGGGCTTTTAAAGACGATTTTACATGCGTTGGTGCATCACACAAAAAATCTTACAGACAGAAAAAAATTTAAAAAATCGGGGTGGGCTATATCATCAACACGGCCGTTTATAACATGCTGAGTTTGGCCATAATCGAACCCTAGACTTTAGCCGCTCTAGTCCAAAATATTTCTACTAAGCCATATCAACCTAAGGAAATTTATTTCATTTTCATTCTTATATTGTTTCAAACATAGCATGCTTTGAAGTTTATGACGGGAAAAAATTTTTTACCGAAAAATTCTCATGGCTTACTACAACTCATAATATAAAAGTTTTTAAATAATTTGTTGTAGTGTTTAATCATAAACGCGGACCACGTATTTTCTTGTGTAATTAGTAATTACTGTAATAACTAAAAATCGGAATGTTTAATTTAAAGTAAAATATTTGGTCATTACATGAATACTAAAAAAAAAAAATAATAAAAAAAAATAAATAAAATTGGCTGAGAATCGAACCGAAGACCTTTGTCGCTCTAGTCCAGTGCGTTACCACTACGCCACAAGCAATTCGTACCTATGGTAATGAAACAGCGTATAAGAAAAATAGTAGTTTTAAAATAATTCGCATTTACATGTTTTTTGGAAAAACTTTTTGAAATAAAATCTTTTATTTTATAGAAAATTTAATTTTCTATGAAATAAAAGATTTTATTTTAAAAAGTTTTTCCAAAAACCATTTAAATGCGAATTATTTTAAAACTACTATTTTTCTTATACGCTGTTTCATTACTAGAGAGACGAATTATTCTATTATTTCAAAGCTTTCTACAGTGGCCCCGTATTCCGGCATCATAAAATCCATGTTATTTCCCCGCTTCCTATTTGAATTTATATTGAAAAAACAAAAATAACATAACATAACATAAAATTTTAAATCCCAGAATACGGTTTTATGTCATAATTTAAAGAGAAAATAAAAAGAAAGGCGTTAAAGAATTAAAGGTTTTAGAAGTATTAAAGATTTTAAAGAGTTTTGAAAATTTAAAGAGTTTGAAGCGAATAGTTTAAAAAACTTAAAGATTCTTTAAATTCTGGAAATTAGAAGAATTTTGAAAATTGAAAGGTTTAAATGCTGTAAATTATTTAAATTCATTAATTTTTTTAATTTCTTTATGATATTTAAATGCCTTACTAAAGAAGAATTTAAAGAAATTATGGCGTTTGAACTTTTACCCTTTTATTATAAAAGACAAAAAGTTAGTTTTGTTTTTTATAATGTATTTGTTATATGAAACAACTACATATACAAATATAAATTTGATAATATTCACTACTATTTAATCTATTTATTTATAACTACATAGTAACAACCATATGTTACTGGTTTGCTGGATTCACTGTATAAAATACATTACTGAATTACCGGTCATTTGTATATAAATTTTCCAACATTTTCTGAAAAAAAAAACTGTTCCGTCAGATCATTCATTTATTAATTACCTACTGGTGTACTCTATTTTCCTTAGGGAGAGGAATAATTTTTGATTATTTAAAAAACCCGTGGAAACTATTTTGCGACTATTTTTAGGATGTACTATATAGTAAAAGTGTGCTAATGCCGATTAGAGCCGGTAAACGGCTAACAGAGATATATACTTTGGTCGCAAATATTTCGAATTGTATTATGAACTGCTAGGAATGCTTGTGTTTTTTGAAACTATACTAAAATAATAAATGCTGACTAAACAGATACTCAAAAAAGCCAGAATAGCCAGAGTAATTTTGTTACAAATATAATACAAATTTAAATTACTCTAAAGTTACCATGGAGCTAATTCCGGATTTTCAGTCAATCTCATCAGGCTATAGCGACTGAATTGCTAATTACACTTATTATTACTTTCTTTATATATAGAAAGCAACCATCCACTTAAGTATTAGCGAGTTATACGCAATACATATTTGTTGATGATCCAGAATCCTGAAAAAACACAAACATAAATTAGTTTAATTAATCACAACAAAAACACTTGATTAACTTAGCCTTGAATTTGAACTTGAGTATTTATGTTTGTTGTCATATTTCCTGGAATCATATAAGAAAATTTATTAATTTTAAAATACTTAATCTTATAATATTTTAATCCTTTTCACGAATCCTTTTCTTTCACGTCGCAGAAGTTGCAATATCTTAAAGGAATGTTGAAGGGTGAAGCGTCTGATTTACAAAAGCATTTTAGTATCACAAATGCCAACTATATCGAGGCTTTGATTTAAAAAAATTGCGAGAACGATATGACCGACGTAAACATACAATTTATAAATTCATAAAAAACTTTATGCACTTCAAGTAGCACACATGTTTGACGTCTATTGGACTCATCGGATGAGATCCTACGAGGACTCAAAGCTTTGGGAGAAGATGCTGAATCGAGAGATCATTGGTTAATCCATATAATGGTTAGCAAATTAGATGACGAGACCGGCAGTTTGTGGGCACAGACTTCAGTGGATTACGATTTACCAAACATTAAACAGTTTTTTGATTTCTTAACCAAGAAAATCGATGCACTTGAAACAATAAAGAGCCAAAATAGACGTTCTCATTCATACGCTATGCCAATTAAACCCACCATTAAAAGTCATATCGTTTCAGGTTCTGAAGTCCAACCATGTTCACTTTGTCCTGCAGATCATCATAAATTATTCGAATGTGCCAAATTAAAGCATGTCAGTTGAAGAACGCAAAAACCTGTTGAAAAAATATGGACGATGATTTAATTGTCTTAACGATAACCACAACGTCTACATCTGTAAATCAAAATTTCGTTGTAGAGAATGCAACCGAACACACCACTCTCTTGTCCACGAAAGCAAAAATGTGGCAAAAGAATCAACCAATGCTGCGCAGAACAACCACCAGTCAAATTCTTCAAGCTATATCACCAATACCAACCATAAGAATGTTCTCTATTACCAACCGCTTTAGTTCATGTAGTCAATGGCTTGAGCCAAAAATACTTTTGTCGAGTATTGCTGGATTCAGGGTCACAAGGATCCTTCATTACAGAGAGTTGTGCGTAAAGACTACAGCTAAAACGAAGCAACGCTAAGATTGCCATATCGGGTATTGGAGCTGCAACCAACGGATATTCAAAGGGGCTAGTATCATTAAATATCACACCGTGCAAAAAAGAAGAACCAATCCTACAAATAGATGCATTCATTTTCCCAAAACTAACTGCGAAACAACCATCCATAGCAAATTTTATTGACCTTCATTATTTGAATCAATACGAACTGGCAGATCCATATTTTTACGAAAGCAAGGAAATTGATATTATTATTGGATCAGATACCTACTCTCAGAAGGAAAATCCACTTACAACGGAATACATTTGCAAAACACAAGTACGCTTACTGTTTAAACTTTCTCCGACTATCTTGGGTTGACTATCATTTCAGTGCATGCGTTCAATGGAGAAACGCTTCCTAAAACATCAAAAGTTTGCTTCAATCTACATAGATTTTATGAATGAATTTATATGTACAATTGGGCCATATGAAACCAATCAGCGAAGACCAAGCTAAAACCAACGGTTATTACCTACCCCATCATGACGTGTTTAATATAACTAGTAGTACGACCAAATTAAGAGTGGTTTTTGACGGCTCTTGTAAAATGGATAGCGGAACATCGCTAAATGATTGCCTCGCAGTTAGACCAACTGTTCAATCAACTCTTTACGAAATTTTGTGTCGTTTCAGGAAGTACAAAGATACAAAATACCAGAGAATAATTTGGCGATTATCACCAATTACGTCGTTTACCACATACGACCTTCAAACTGTTACCTATGGTACAGCCAGTGCACCATATTTAGCCACACGCGCCCTGAATAAAACAGCAGATAAATTCCGAGAACCATTCCCAGAAGCAGTAAGTTACATTAAAAATGAGATGTATGTAGATGACCTAATGACTGGAGCTGACGCAATTGAGGACGCGATCACACTGAGCGACGAAATCAATTTAATTTAGCAAGTTCAGGATTTCTTCTCAGGAAATGGCTATCCAACGAGATAGGCGCGCTGAATAACATTGCTGCATCGAATGCACAACAAAACATTTTAGAAATAGAAGACTCCAGCAACGTTAAGGTGTTGGGATTGTACTGGAATCCATGAACCGACTGCTTCCAATTCAAAGTTAACTTAAATGACCAATTAACGTTAACTGAAAGAGGAATTTTGTCAGAGGCAAGTCTTTTGTTTGACTTTTTGGGATGGCTTGCACCAGTGACCATTGAAATAAAAATATTTTTTCAAAAGCTGTGGATTGAAAATCTAAATTGGGATGACCAACTACCAGGTATATTAACACAATCAAAAATCGATAAATTGCTTTACATGGTTTTTCAGATGCCTCTAAGTATACATATTCGGCGGTAGTCTATGGTGAACTTAAAAAGGAGAACGTCCATTCCGAAATTTCGTTATTATCATGTAAAACCAAAGTAGCACCAGTAAAACAGATTTCAATTCCTCGGTTAGAGTTGTGTGGTGCAACACTCCTATCAAGATTGCTAACAACGGTCAAAGAAGGATTGAAAACAGATGTTTCAAAAATAACCGCGTAACAGACTCCACGATTATCCTAGACTGGCTTTCTGCGCATCCATCCAAATGGAAGACTCCCAGGACAATCCTGCTGACTGCGCATCTAGGGGAATAGAACCAGATCAATTGAAGAACTCAAATTTATGGTGGAAAGGTCCAGAATGGCTTGGAGATCAAAGTAAATGGCCAGCTAAGAAATGGGATACAAACGGAAACACCACTGAAGAAATGCATTCTCAAACATTGAACATACAAATTCAACAACCTAATATTATAGACAACCTAATAAAACGAATATCCAGCTATAATAAAATTGTCCGAATACTAGCCTACGTCTTTCGATTTCTAAATATAAAATCAAATCCTAAACCTTCCGTTTTACGATACCTTACAAGTTCAAAATTACAAAAATCCTGGATTTCACTACTCATAGACATATCCAATCAAAACACTTTAATTCAGAAATCAAACTCCTTGCATCCAATAAAGAACTTCCATCTTCAAGCAAACTCATTTACCTAAAACCATTCATCGACGAATCAGGCTTACTTTGAGTTGGTGGCAGAATTGCAAATGTATCAATAACGTATAATATCAAGCATCCATTAATATTGCAATCCAAAGGTTAACGTTACCTGCATGCCGGACCAACATTAATGATGGCAACACTTCGCACTAAATATTGGATCTTATAGGAGAAATTGTGTTGGTTTTGAATAAGATAAAAGAGCCAATATTTCGTGAGAAGCAGCATTACGATCAAACCATAATGAAATTGAAATATTAAGACGAGTATTCATAAAATGGCACCGAAATGTATTTTGAAATTGTTCAATCTAATGGAGATTAATCGTTTTGATTCCATCCAGTAGATAAGATGAGCAGGAACATTTACAATGACAGTACCGAATAGAGTACCCAACAGTGACCTTATAGATTTTAGTTGTGGTTCTACCTTTGGGTTTTAAAAGAACAATTTCGCTGGCGAAAAGAATTCTACAAATCGATTGATTTAAATCACATACAGACACATATTTCGAACAATCGTGCAATTATTGAGCATGACGATCCGTTTCATCAATATAGATTTTCTGGATTACTTTTTAGAGGAATTTAATTTAATTTACTCCACTTTGAAATTCTGAAAATTTGTTAGAAGCGATATATAAAAGATTTGTAGTAATACACCTTTCACATTTTTATTCTCATTTTTAACTTTGTTTGTGTTTTTTATTTAAAAAATACTAAAAATACTAAATGTTGAAAGTGTCAACCTAAATTAAAGATAATTGAAATGGGTTGGTTAATAATATAAAATTTAGTCCTTGGCAAGCATATTATGAATACAAAAAAAAAAAAAAACAAAAAAATGCCTGCATCATGTTCACCGAAAATAATATTTTACTGACAGCTCCAATATTAACCAAAATAAAATTTTAATATTCAATTCGACTCTGATATTGTTTTCTATAATTTTTGCTAAACATTTATACATTTTTATTTATTTGTAATTCTACATTTTCCTTTGGTTTTTTGGTTTTACTATGTTGAGTCGAAAACTGAGAATATTTTTTCAAAACAGCAACAAAAATTACGTCAAAAATATACATGAAATTGAACGCATGCGAACTCAAACCAAACGATACAAAAAAAAAAAATTCTCTCAATCTCTTTATTAAATATAGAAATTGACTTTTAACAACGTACTGTACAATTTGTGTACACAAAAAAATGAACAGCAAAACAACTTTTTGTCCATCAATTCCGATTTATTATTGGAGTAGGGCACTAGAACATTTGATATTGTATACGATAAATGTTTCGTCAATTTGAATCTTGATGAGAATTGAGATTTTTGATTCTAGTCAATTTTGGAAAATTTTCAATTTTTTAACTCTCCACATTATATACAATAGTGCTTTTTTTGTGCAGTGAAACAGTGACACCGACCAAAAATTTAATATTTATGATACAAATGTAGACTAACGGTTTTTCTTGCTCGTATATACACATCTGTATGTTCAAATAATTTCATCTCAATTCTGCGCTTAAAAGAAGCAAGCAAACCAACAAAACAAAAATATAAAAAAAAAAAGCAAAAAAACACGAAACTACCGAATTGTGAGGGAAAATTACACAGAACGTATACAGTAGAAAAAAAATTGTACATTATTTTTCTCTTACTTTTTTCAGTGTGTATCGGAATTTTGTCCCGGCAAAATAATAATAATCATAAATAAAAAAAAAAATTAGAAATATCATAAATAAATATATATTATTATATTTATAAATAAAAAAAAAATAGCAGCAATTTATTACTACTATTATTTATTTTCTATTTTTTTTTTTTTTTATTTCGTGAACTTTTATTAAAACAAAAAATTGTTAAACTTAATTTTTTTTTTTCGTCAACATCGATTTATTTTGGAAGTTTAGTTTACAAAAAAAAAATATATTTTAAACTTTTTAATTGATTTAATAATTAAATTGTTTCAATCAATATTAATTATGTGGAAAATTAAATAAAAAATAAAAAAAATAAAAAATCAAAGTGTTTTTAGAATAAAAGCTCATTTCGTGTTGTTATGGTTTTTGTGTCCAATTTTTATTTGTTTATTTTAAAATAAAAAATAAAAAATTTTATTATTGATGTTTTCCTTTGAATAGTGATTTTTTTTGTTTTTATTACTTGGAAAATCATTTTCCGGAAAAAAGGTAAACGAAAAAAAAAATTAATAATAAATTTAAAAGTTTTTGTTCTTTTTTTAAAATCATTAATAAAAAAAGTTTTTTTTTGCCAAATTGATTGTGTTTGTGTTGTGCTGCGGAGACAGAAAAGGTGGAAAATTTTCCTCCTTTTTTCCATATTAAATGAGTATACGTACATATTTATGTGTGCTTTTAATTTTTAAAATCAATAAATATACATATGTATATATCATGCTATATGTGATGCGCTTTTGTGTGCGAGCCCATGAGATATTGTGTTATACATTTAAAATTGTGTTTTAGGTGTCATACATGATCTATATAAACGTTCCGAACAGGGAGGGATGAGACAGGAAAAATGTATATTATTGATATATGTTTAGGATTATAAATTGTATAAATAATATTGATTAAATTAAATGGAAAGTTCTAGTTGTACAAAATTAAATGAAAATGCGGGTAAATGATAAAAGCAATAATTTGGGTTAGACCAAAGTATTCAGCTCTCAAAAATGTGTACGCGTACATGAAAAGTAAAAGTATGGAGTGGCGTACTATTTACAAATATCGCCCACTTACTGTTTTCCGGTTGTAAATATCATACGAACGACAAGAAAGCACATGATGGAAATGTTTATTATCTTCTTGTTTTTTGTTGTGGTTGTTTTTAAGGAAATTGAATTGTTGTTGTTATTTCTTGATGAAAATCTATCAACTCCCGCTGTTATTGTCGACAATGGAATCATAAAAAATTTAAATTAGTTGGATATTGTTCTGACAATTATTTGAGATTTGTTCATGATTCATCTAATATTTGATTTTCGTAGGAAAATTTTAATTACACAACCTTTTCTATGTGTTGTGCATTAAAATAAATATTATGCTTTAAGCTAGATGCTACTTGCAATTTTAGTTATCATGTACAGCTACATATAAACATTCTTTTGTGTTATTCTGTTTTTGATATTTATAAAGAGTTGTATTACTCGGTATAAAAGGAGAACTTTTAATATTCTCAGGGCTTCGCTCCTAGCAATTTTTAACGTATTTTATGTTTTGTACCAAAAAAAGAAAGACTTTGCGACTGCGTGTTGCTTAACTGGTGATATTGAATTTATGTATCGTACCTGCGCTGTAGCAATGTAGCATTGTAGCATTGCTTTTCGTATAAGCTTTATTAACCCTAATAAGCATGGGTCAGCTTGGGGGTAATTTTACAAAAAACTGAAAACATTTACTACATTTGAAAATGTTTTATTTACAAATTAGAATAACAAAAAATAAAATTAAATTTGGCAGTTACGTAGCTACTATAAAGGCCAAATAATCGTAGCGTAACATTTCTACAAAATTTAGTATGGGAATTAGTTGGGCAAATTATACTAAGACCTAGTATGTGCCTTCTCCAAGTTGTTGCATTAATTCCTTTGTTAATGAGGTAAACGTGAAGAACTGAGAGACCTTCATTTATTTCTATTTGTTCTAAATTTACAAGAAATATTTTGGTAATCGTATTAGAAGAGCAGCTACACTATCATCTAAATTTTATAAAGTAAGGCCATGATTCATTGATTAGTTTTCTTTTTTTGGAGAAAATATGTGTCGCCGAAAAAATTGACGAAATATAATGTTGGCTCGATTTTGTTTCTGAGCAAGTTTCAATTATTGAAAAATGGAAAACATTTCATTCATTATACTTTCACGTTTGAGAAGTAAATCCTATATACCTTTCAATTTGTCGAACATTTGAAACTACTAAATCTACTCCAATGTGGCGTTGCAATGAATATTGTAATACGAAGTGCACAGCTGATCTGTCACATTTTTTGAGGACGCCCATTTTCAAAATAAGGAATTCCTCGGGAATTCAATGGATTTGTTGTTAAGCTATCGCAAATCTATCAAATTTTCATTCCACAATAATCCAACACCACAATTTTGTTTTATCCGTCTTCTGAATTATCAAATAGTAAATATTCGAATCTTTTAATTTTGTTTATTCCTAGAGAGAGCCAATGCTAAGCGGCTTTGGGAAGTTCTGTATATTTTAGTATGTGAATAATTATTAAAAAATTTAAATTTGTCAAATATGCTCATATCTCTACGAATGTTAGAATTTCAAAAAATTGTCACAGCGGGGGTTTGTGGCGGTAGCCCCCATTCTCTAAGTTATAAAACGAATTATAATAATATTTCAAAAATTTGTTATATTATTTAAAAACTTGATTTTTTTGTTTTTTTGAGATTATTTTATTTTGGGTAACGATATACCAACCCATGATAAACCAATTGAAAGGTATGATTAACAGCTGTTTCAAATTCGTCTTTTCTTGCGCATTCGATTTGTTTTTGTTTGCTATGAACTAGTGTTTATAAAAAAAATTAGTATAGCACAAATCACCGAATGACGGAATTTTTTAGTAAAAGAGCTAGCAATACATGCGCTTGATCATACCTCTTAAATTAGTTTATCATGATTCATGATACCAACCCTAAACGATCGGATAATAACCGATCTTGCCCGAGAATGAAATGTATTTTTAATTATTTATTAAATTTTGTGAAAAAAATAATTTCACAAAATAATTAGAATCAATAAGCAAATTGTCAGTTGCTAAAATCCATCCAACGGATGGAGAGTACCAGTTATCTATCTTCGTTTTTACAGCTACGAGTATCGAGAACTCAATTTAAAAAGATGGAATTGTAGGAAAATGCACTAACATAATAATAAACACACCATCATAATTTGCCTCTATTGGAATTGTCCTAATAGGGATTATTCGAGATGTTGCAGACTTACAGGTACATCGATATTTTATGTGATTCTTCCGTATAACCTTACCTTATTAAGCAAAATTTTATATTTTCGATATTATTCGAATTTGATTTGGATTGAATTAAGCGTAGCGTTGCGTTAGATTGTTGAAATTAAATATTTTCAGATTTTTGAATTAACCTACAGATTTCCGGGTTTGATTAACTTTTAGTTGCCTATACCTTTGAAGTTGTTCTAAATCAATATTATTCAATATATCCGAGATTATTCGATGTCATCTAGCTATAATTTTGAGAAGAAAATCTTCTTGTTGCTTTTATTTGATTATAGTATTTAATACATATCGTTACATTCTTACTGATATTTTAATTTTTCAAGGTTATGGAGAGTTGTAGAGTTTTAATTTTATTCGAAAATTTCGGAATATTAGATATTTTTTGAGAATATTGCGGTTATGCTAGTTTAATCGAGTTTGTTCGATTTATGTCGAGATTTCTGATATTTTATCATATATGATTTATAGGAGTTTTTTTAGCTTATTTCAGGTTTGTTTTACACGGAGTGTAATGTAGTAGATATTATCTATTATTCGAGGATTGTTTAGAGTTGTCAGAAGATTTCAAAATTTTTAGCGTTAAATAGCGATGAGTGGTGTATGATAGCAAAATTATAACCGATCCTAAGTAAATTTTTGTTTTTTCAAGATTTAATAAGATTCCAAATTTATTCGAGTTTTCTGGGAATATTCGATATTTTTTTTTAATATCTGGGTGAGTCAGAGTATTCTAGAAATGTAAGAATATTCGACCATTTCGAGATTATTAGATCATTTCGAAATTTTTCGGGTTTGCACTGCGGCTTGTTACAGAATTACTGATTTCTTTCCAAAATGTTCATAGCATTGAGCCGTAGACTGTTACACTTGAAGGATGTTGAGTTACATAGCTGACATTTTTTGGGAATATTTCAAATTTTCCAGGGCTGCTTGTTAACGAGATTATTGTTGAAACCTTGTTGAGATTTGTAAGGTTTTTAAATTATATTCGAGAGATTTTGGTTGTACTAAAATTTATTCAAAGCTCCTAAAAGGAAATAATTCCTCTTAATAATAAAAATTTTGAAAACAAATTTTTTTTTTGATGATTTGCGGTCGTTTAAATCAATAGACTCAAAAAGAGCTTATGCACCCTAAACATTGCTACTACTGCTTTTACTGACCCAAAAACGTCATTTCATTTTCCGTCTCCATATTTTCTCTTGCTTGCTCAATTAAAAAGTGTTTTTCTGCATTTAAACAGCTACTACATTCAAGTTTTGTTTGTGACGAGGTAGTGTGATGAATGAAAATAAAAAAAGATTTAAGTTGCCTAAAAAGAGATAAAAAGAAGAGTTATGGTTCGCACAAAAAATTTGATGATGAAAACAATTATTTTTACTTTGCATTTTTATGTTCTATTAAAAAATTTAGATATCTTTATGCATTCAGTTTATTTGTTTACATAAATTTTGGGACCCCCATTTTGAGCCTGGGCTCATTTGTAATGGGGTGTCAAAACAAAACAAGGAGTAAATGGCGGTATAATTACAGTTCAGCTCTTAAATGCATATTTAAAATCCCTTATCGGTTTTCTTGAAGAGCGTATACAAATTTTTCAACATGTTCAGAAATTCGGCTATTTTAGATTATCTCGCAAAATTTCTTTCTTTACACACTGGAACTTTTCCATACACACAATTGGCATGCATAGATATATTGCGAATTTAAAATTAAATAATATAAAATATAAAATAATTTCCGTTTTACTCAAAAGTCAAAGCCCAAAAAAAAGGACATTTGGCATTGAATTTTTATTCTACCATTAATCTGTAGAAGGCTTAAAATGAAGGACTTTTCCCATACCAAGTTAATTTTCTTAATCACCTATTGAGTCTAAGAGACTTATCGCATGCTATTATGTTTCTGTTTTGAAAATGGGCTGGTTAGGCCTATATTTGGTACAAGTAAAAAATTGATGGTACAAGTAAACTAGATCTTAAATAATAATTATTAGAATACATAGAATTCAATTTTCATAAAAAGTGATTTTTCGGTTAATTTTAGGCTAATACAATTAAAATGAGTCTGTGAGACTCAGCCCATGCAGATTAGGGTTAATGGAGTTAAAGTTGAAATTTGGGATTAAATTATTTTGAATTTGTTTAAATGTGAAAATTATAAATCTTATTGCATTTTTTATGCATTTCAATTTCTTGCAATTCCGGAGTGCCTAATAGGACACCATTTTAAGCAATAGTGTTGCTGGAAGGGTGGGTGGGGAATTTTTATTTTCGTGCCCAATTTTTCTTTTAAAAAAGCGACTTTAAAAGGTTTTGATTTATTATATTATATTAAAATTAGAATAGAAACAAATTAGAATGTGCAATTCATCCGACCAATACAAATTTCATGAAAGAGTTTTAAGACTTAATATTTTCTAAAACTAGTGGATGAGTGCCATTTTAAAGTTTAAGTAACTACTTATTTTCATACTGTACTGTAAGTATACTTGCTAAACAAAGTTATAGGTGTTTTTTGGGGCAACAAGAAATTATTATTAAATGTTCTATATTTTTTCAAACTTGTATAGGAAATTAAAGATTTTTAAGAATAGAATATAAAGCATTGTGCGGGATTTTAACTATAGAGTATTAGAGATTCTGCTTTAGTCATTGGAGAGGAAAGCTGTCTTTATAGAATAAATTAACAAACATTTAAATGAAACCCCGATATTTACGGAATAACCTCAAACAATTGGAAAGAGTTATTGGTAAAAACCCCAGTACTCAACAATCCTATACTGATTTGTACCTGATACAAAGCTTTTAGGAATAAGAAGCAATAATACAACCATACTGTGTTCCATACTGTTATCTACCATTCCTTTTTCGATTTTAACATTACAGCCTGCAATCCAATTAATTAACTTAATATTGTTGCTCATACTTTTTATTTTCTCTATAAGCTGCATCTACATTTTTAGTAAAGCTTCGTATTACCTTTCTGAAAAATATGCTTTGAATAATGTCGTTATAGCATTTATTTTGAAAAAATGCTAGCTGAAGCCGCTCGGCTATTGTATGGTAAATGTTCCTTCTTGATCTAGTTGAATGTGCAATTTCCTTTAATTGTTTGCGTTTGGCCTCAAAATTTAAAATTAATTTGGTTTCAGCGGTTCTTGAAAATGCTAAACATATAGTGAATTGTGTAGGATTGTTAACTCTTCTATGTCAATGCAAAATTATATCTTAATCAATATTTTCTAGGAATAAAACGGCAAAGATTTCTCTTAAAGTTAAAAATATTTTCCATACGTCATCTCCTTCTGGGATTAAATCACTAATAATAACCATATTAATTCAGAAGCAGAATATCCTAATATATGATTCCTTAAATTTTCAATATAAATTTTTTGGAGTCTATTTATATTCTCAATTCTTAAGTCGACAATGAACTTTGTTGATATATGAAACTGTTTAAATTCATTAAAAACACAAGATGACAATATTCCCGGTTTTGCGATGTCAGACGTTTGTAAATTTTTTTTTTTTTTTTTGTACATTCTACATATTCTGCAGAAATAATTAGCCGAAAAACTTTCATTTTAAGTCCTATTTATCACCAATGCAAGAAACAAGCACAAAAAAAATTTTCCTCCCCTTATATTTATGGAATTACTTTCTAGATCCTTTAAATCATCGATAAAAACCAAAATTTTTTTATCGAGAGAATTAAACAATAGTGAAACATATATCTGATCTAGCCTTGAATGATATTGTCAGCATACAAAAGGAAAATATGTGCACTCAGCACCAAGTTTCTGAAGCCCAGTTCTCGAGCCTAATATATAAATAACGGCAAAACAACTCATACTATACAAATATTTTTTTCAAAAATTCGTTTGCATTACGTACCAGACAGTATTGGTTTCTCTATGTAAATTAAGAATTATAGTCTATGACTATGAGTATAAACCGTTTTATTTTCGAAAAAAGCTATTAGGTATCTCTTTAATGAAATTAACTTTTGTTTAACAGAAATATTTTCTAGTATCATAGCGCCATTGTGAAACATATATTTAAGACTAATACCAACTGTATTTGACGTTGAATGCATATATAAAGAGTGCTTTGAAATTTTTATTCTTTTATGTTCAGTAAAAATTTCATCAAATGAATTTTGAAAATATCAAATAATTTTTTCGTGTCCTTAATGGCAAAGAGTGTCATTTCTTTGCTGAAAACAGTAAAGAAAACTGCTACTTTTCTCCTTAGCAACACATTTCTTCACTATAAACACTTTTCTTCATAGAAACGCTTTTTCTCCAAATGATTTTTGGATTTTTGACTTTTATTTATTTGCTTGCTGCGATTGTTATGTACACGCTATGCATACATACTTTGATCCAAACTGGATCTACCTTTTCTATTTTTACCTGGTTTGTCGTCAAATGCACGAAAAAATAGCATGTCCGACACGTAAGAAAAGTGGTTTTCCATGCTCGTAAAATTGTTAATCCACTCGCTCGCTAGCGCTCGCTCGTAAATTAAACAATTTTACTCGCTGGAAAACTATCACTTTTCTTTACTTGTAGAACAATCTACTATTATCCCCAAGCTTTCTTTATAAAATCACCAATATTCTGCAAAATTGTCGATTATGTATTGAATTTTTTTACTGCAAAAGCTATAGGTTCTTTATATAAGCGATCAATTAAAGTTAAATTAGCTTCACTTCTTGGGATTGCATAATCGCACTGCGTTATTTGATTTTGACCATTAGACATTTGCGATCAAGGAAGTTTCATTTATAACAGGGTGAAGTTTAAAATTTTCGATATGAGCGAGATTAATAATGCAAATAAATTAATGATTATGTGCAAAATATTACATAATGTTTCTTATTCGATGGTTAATGGTCTCTTATTTTTTACTTTTTTATACAACCAACAACTAAAACCGTATTAATCACAAACAATCATTTGGCTTTCGTGTTTATCAACTAGCGCATCCAATTTCTGGCCAAAAAATAATTCCGGAATTTTCGAATTTAAATGTTCTCGATTCCGGAATTCCGGAATCAATTCCGGAATTGACTTTTTTTTTTAAATAATCTGTAATTAAAAATTTAAATTTAAAATTTTACAAAAAAAAACTACAATATAATAATGCTCATAAGTATGAACGATACTAAATCGTAGTTACTACACAATTATTAGAATTAAAAAATGTATAGAATTTATAAAGTTTTTAAAATTTATAATAATTAAATAAATGTTTTAAATATAAAAATTATCCAAACTCTATAAATTATGTTAATCCTACAGTAAATTCTACAAATTTTATGCAGTTTGAAAATCCAATAAGTTTCTTAAATTCTATAAATCCCATAAATTCTGTAAATTTGATAAATCCAATAAATTCTATAAATTTTTAAATTTTATGAATTTTATAAATTCTATTAATTTAATGAATAATATAAATTCTTTAAATTTTGTAGATTGTTTGAGTTCTATTAATCATATATTCATATCAAGTGTGTCTGTTTGATAAATTTAAATCCTATAAATCTTAAATATCCAATAAATTCTCCAAATTTTATAAATCCTCTAAGTTTCAAAATTCAGTAATTAATTTCTATAAATTTTATAAATTTAATAAATTCTACGAATAATTCTATAAATTCTATGAATAAAGTTTTAAAATTCATTAAGTTATTTTAATTCTGCAAATCTCATAAATTCTTTAATTCTTAAAAATTGTAAATGCGGTAAATTCTATAAATTTTATAATTTCTTCAAAAAATGTAATTAACTATGTAAATTTTAATATTTTTATAAAACCTATAAATTCTATAAACAATAAATACAAATTACAAATTACAAAATTTCGACCAATTCTATAAATTTTAAATATTCTTTATATTCAATGGCTTCTATAAATTCTTCAAACTCAAATTTGATTTATTTTAAAAATTTCATAATTTGTAGCAATTTTTATATTTCTAAAAACTCTTTAATTTTTAAAAAATTTCACAAATTCAATAAATTCTTTGAATTCTATAAATCGAATAAATTCTGTAAATCCTATAAATTTTATTATTTCTATGAATTCTATAAAGCCTAAAAATCCGGTAGGTTAAATTAGGTTAGTTATAATGGGAAATAATGTATCCCCGTCACCCTTACTGGAACCATTTAGACCTATTTCACTGTTTTCGAGATCCTCGAGACTGTCCATCTTGAGCTTACCTAAGTATTTATGCGGCTAGTTAGAACTTCTGCGTGCTAATGCCGGACATGCATAGGAAGTGAACTATAGATCCTCCTCTTCTTCCAAAGAGCTTCTACAGAAGTCATTTGCTTCTAACCCAAGCCTTCCTTCATTCTCTCCAAAAAAGGTAGTGTGGCAAGAGTATTCCTACAACCGTTTTTAATTCACGAGAGCTTCGTATTCTGGTGTGTTCCAAGATTATTTTTAGCCAGACTTGTTTTGAATCATTACAAATAGGGCTGCCAGTAAAATCTTTCCAGTGTATGCGCTGTTATAGGACTCCCCAAACATTCTCTTTCCGGTTGCAGCAGGTGAAAAATTCAGTAAGTTTATAAAATAATTTATAAAACTTTATAGATTCAATAAATTTTATGAATTTTTTAATTTCCTTAAATTTTGTAGATTCTACAAGTTCTATAAATTGTTTTAACTGACAGAGCTCTATAAATTTTGCTAACTTAAAATGTTTTTCTATTTTTTTTTCCTAACATTTCTCAATTTTTATCTATAAATTCGTTGAATTCTGCAAATTTTATAAAATCGATGAATTTTTAAAATGAAATTCCACAATTTTACACAAAATTTATTCTTCTAGTCACTTCTACTGCGATTTAGTACCTTCCGAATAATTGGCCATAAATGAATGAAATCAAGGGCTTCCTGTTTTTCTCATTAAACCTAAAGCATCGTTTAGGCTAAAATTTTGGTGGCGATATTTCTCACGGCTAAATATGCTATTTTAGTCTCGAAGGGCACCTCCATTGTCCCAAAATTAAAGTCCTTTTCAAAACGCACAGAACAGCAATCTTATGTACCGCAGGTGACGATGCAAAAACGTTTTTTGTAAACTAAATTTTTTTAGATACAATACAATTTTGCATCGTCACCAGCGATATGCTGGTGAACGCAAAATTCTTTCTGTTTTTGAAGAACTGATAAAATCATATATTTCTTGTTGAAACAATGTTCCCACAATGAGCATTCTGGGCCAAGGGACAAGATTGTTTAATTGATGAATTATATCTTCGGCGTCCGAGTTTGAATTGCTCTCATCAAATTTATAACTGGAATCGAACGACGAGAATGTTTCTAAATTTGTTTATTTGACTGGGAAACCAGACTATATACAGGACTGTTCTAAGTATCTTTTTCAGTTTAAAAACTAAATAACAACACGATACGTATTTGCCAGGTGTATTTTAGAGACGACCTATGAAATATTACGTATAATATTTTGTTACATTTGAAGAAAATTTTTCTTTTTAGCCTGACTCTGAATTTTCAAATTATTAGATTGTTTTATTCCTTAAACTAAGCACTTCCATAGATCGACAAACATTTCTGGGTCCCTTGAATAGTGACTTTAGAGACGTTTCCCTGAATATAGTGTTTTTTAGTAAAAAAAAGGTAATAATTACATAAAATAAAGTCGAAATTATTTAAATTAGTGTGAAAATGAAATTCATTAATTCCGGAATATTTGTTTCCAATTCCGGAATAATCGAAACCGAAATTTTAACCGGTATTCCGGAATACTGGAATTCCGAATTCTGGAATTGGATGCCCTATTATAAACCAATCATCTAATAATTTCAAATACAAATTTATGTGGTTATGGACCTTAGAAGAACAAACATTTTATTGTACAGATAAGGTATGAAACAAGAAACTCTTAATAACTCAGCTTAACTAGCGGAGTCGCACAAATATTTTTTTTTCTTAAATTGTAGTGAGTTTGATATTCAGATTTTCACTAACGTTAAAAAATACTAATTATAATTAATAATTTTTTTTACTCTATATGCAACCGATCCTAAAATCATTTTAACGAGTTTTACAGATAACACGCAGAAGTATATTAGTATTTACGAATAATTATTCAAAGACCTCATAGATAGTCATGTTTTAATATTTTTTAATTCTTAATTTATTTGAAGTTAATATTTTCGAAAATTGTAAGAGAATTTAACCATAGCCATCTTAAATATATACAGAGGGCTCTGATTTAACCCAGTTTCGTACACATGAGCTTATGATTATGAAAAAATCAATCTTCCTTTCAGACCACGGCGACTGGACCAATTTTACCACAATTTACATTTTACAGAATTATTGAAAACATCTATCTATGGGTGTTTGAATAATTGCTCGTAAATACTAATGCGATTTTACGTGATGTCTGTAAAACACATTATAGTTATTCTAATTTATTTAAAAATTAAACAATTTTATTTCTTAAGGTAAAAACATGGCGAACGTCAACATTTTACGTTTTTAACTGGTTGCAATTCGCACAGGAGTCGGTTAAAATAAATATGTGTAAATTTTATTATTTTTACCACAGTTAAAATATTTAGCTATTTAACCATTTAGAACACAGCCTTTATGTTTATATTTTCTGAACAGCTGTTTATGGTATTTTTTTAAATTTATGTATGGTCAAGGATGCCAAATAACAACAAGCTTACCGGTATAATCCACTGATCCTGTATCTTGGGCTCTCACAAAAAATTTAATTTTTACACGTAAAATGTATGAGATCCTCACTACGCTTAAATTAAAAACAATATAAATTCCAATTGGTGAAAAGGCAAACAACTTTGAAAATATTCTTTGCATTTTCCAAAATGTTTTACGAAAAGATGTGGCGCTACCAAAAACCATAAATAAAATAATTGTTTACTAAGGTGTAGAAAATAGCACGTTTTTCCTTTTAATCGACTTTTATAAAAAATGTTTTCAAAATTATCGATAAAAATTTCCCAGATTTAGAAGAAAAATCTCACTAGTGAGGGAGAAACAACCGTCTCCAGAGCTATGGGAAACGTAATATTAATGAAGAAAAATGAATCGTAGATTTAACCGGTTTGGAAATTTCGCAGGACGTTTTAAAAACTTTAAATTTAGATAATACATTTGGTTTACCTTCTAAGAAAGATTTTATTCCGTATCGTAGAATTGTAGCTGATTTAAAGGTTGGCGTTTCTGAATTGGTCGAGACATTACAGATCAGCATCTAGAACGGACTTTTAAACATTTTGACAAGTTTTAAATTTAACAATAACTGGGACGAGATATGTACAACAAAGTCGAAAAGCTTACATTACAATGTTAAACGACTTTTATGTTTCAATCTCAATGTGTTCGTTTCGAAGACTGACAAGAGCCATTTTGATTTAAAAGTGATTTTCTCCAAGTTCTAAGAACTAAGTTTATGCAAATATCTAACGTGCGTAAAAAGGATGAAATTATTAAGGCGAGGAAAGTTTTGTAATCCATAAACGAAGAGCAGGCTTACTCTGGCCTCAATCAAGTTTTTGGTAAAGAAGTTTTAACGCGGTTGAATAAAGACATTTCCTTAAAGTTACGAGAAATGAACAATCGTATTGCTTGCTTTTATATGTCACACTCACACTAGCCGTAAAATTTATGTAAGAATTGAAAATAATTTAAACTCAATTCGTATTATAAAGTTTGTGTAATTTTATAACTTTAATTATTTATAAAGTAAACAGACAAATAGCTTTTTTAACTTACAAGTTTTAAGTGAAAAGTAGTAAAAGCGTTATAATATTGGGCGACTTTAACATAACAGATAATTAGAGATTCGTGAGTAAATTTAGACCGTTATTATCTTTCGGTGTTTCTATAGGTATCAATAATGTTACGCATTATTTTAAGACCAAACAATCAATAAATGATATATTTATAACTAATCGCCCGGGTTTTAGTTCAACTGTCGTCAACGCAGAGCTATATTAATATATTTAATAAGTAAAGCTTCATTGATGAAATTATTTCTGGCTTAAGTGAGCACTAGTTACAAATTTAAGGAACTTATTGCCTATTTTATATATTTAATATGGACCAGTTTTCTAAAGTTAAGTCAACTGCTGGTGTTCCAATATATCAGTAGCTCGACCTCCAGTTAGTTTATAAATTTAATGAAGAAGAACAATTATTTTAGAAAGAAATTTAACCATAAGAAATATAATTATTTAATTAAAAATCAATTAAATGCATTGCAATTGGTAATCAACCGAATCAAAGCTGATCTTAACAGAAATGACTATAAACGAGACACCAGTTGACTTTAAGTATCTATAACAGAAATGTTCGTTATCGTAGTATTAACAAATATGAAATTGCCTCAACTTTAAGTGAGTTTATCCATAAAACATCTTCAGCTGACTGTTCGAATAAATCCGTTTTGATTACCATTCAGTGTCTTGACTTGATTAATGAATATTTATGATCTGATACAATACAATCCCGGAATGCCTCAAATATGCTAATATCCTTCCTGTGCCGCAATTGTTATCCTGATACGAAGTGAAATAAATAACGGTTTTTAGGTTGTTGTTGTATTCTTGACGTTAGTAAAGCGGTACCCTCTAGTCCTAATGTATGTCAGTGATATTTAATTACCTTTTCCTAATTTAAAAGGAGACGTTTTCCTATATGCCCACGATACAGTTTATCTGAATTATGCACATTTTGAAAGATCTAACTCAAACTGCTAATTAAGACTTAGAGTTTGTTAAAAATATTTGTAATACAACTAAACTCATGGTTTGCTCCTCACATCGCAATCTTTTCACTTCAGATAATTCATTTAGATTGGATCAATTAATTACGGCTTGTTTGTTCAATAATAGAATTGATTAATAATAGAATATAATGATTTACCTGCGAATGTAAAATTAATTCAGTGTATTTCACATTTAAAAAAAAATATTTTTGCTCACAACATGACGGATAGTATGACATGATTTGCTTGTACTATAGTCTTCTCCCGAAAACACCGCCCAGACGTTATAAACAAATAGACTGCCTACTCTGCATTTTATTCAAATACAATGCCTACGATTTAATTATCAATGCTCATTTCAGGAACGGCTCTACGGATTTTGATAAAAATTCGTTAGGGAGGAAGCTGATTTCGGAAAAAGCCATTTAAGGGGTCTTACTTTGGCGCCCAGGTTCCGATTTTTCAAATCGGAGGCCAAATCAATCTATGGGATGTAGCGCCAGCGAAAAAAAAATATATGGCTCGGGGGAGTTCTGAAATTGATTGAAGCCATTTCTCAACCGATTTGAATCAAACTAAGTTTTTACGATAAAAATAGGATTACAAAATGAGTTCTGGATGTGTTTCTTGCAAATAGCCAATTTAAATGGAACTTCAGCATGTGTTCTGGGACATTAAATGGAATTAAGCCATTCCTTAGCCAATTCAGGTAAAACACAGTTTGTACCATGAAAATGGGATTCCAATACGAGTTCCGGATGTGGTTCTCTAAAATTAGTAATTTGAATGGAACTAATCCAATTGCTCAGCCGATTGGAATGAAACTCGGTCTATATGATGAAAATGGCCAATTTGAATTGACTATATCACGGGTTCTGGAAAATTGCTAATTTGAATGGAACTAAACAATTTCTTAACCAATTGGGATGAAATTCGGCTTTTATGATGAGATTGGAATTTCAGTATGTGTTGCGGTTTTATGGTTCTGGAAAATGGTTAATTTGAATAGAATTAAGCCATTTCAACCGGATGTTTATCTGGAAAATTACCAATCAAGCCATTTATCAACTGATTCTGAAAATAGCCAATTTCAATGGAACAACTCATGGGTTCTAAAAATTACCAATTTCAACACTAAGCCATTTTCCAACCAATTGGAATGTAACTCGGTCTTTATGATGAAAATACGATTCCAACAGGAGATTCGTATGTGGTTCTGAAAAATAGCAAACTTGAATAAAACTAAGCCATTTCTCAACTGATTGTGATGAAACTTTATGAATGGCACTGAGCAATTTCACCACCATTTGCCGCCCCGGTAGCACAGTGGTTAGCATGTGCTTGCTTTAAGCTCCGGAGGTCCCGGGTTCGATTCCCGGCGGGTGATGAAAACTCACGGCTGGTTATTATTGGATCAATGAATTAATCACTCATTATCCATTAAGAAATAATTACGAAACTTCATCATGAAGTGGCCAAATCCCTCTATGGGGCACCAGCGGAGAAAAAAAGTCTCAACCGATTAGGATTAAACTCAGTTTGAATGATGTAAATAGGATTGCAATAGGAGTTTTTGATTTTGTTTTGGAATGACGAATATGAATGGTACTAAGCGATTTTGCAACGGATTGCGATAAAACCCGGTTTGAACGATGAAAATGAGATTCCAATTTGAATGGAACTAAGCCAATTCCTCAACCTATTGGAATGAAACTCGTTTTATATGTTGAAAATAGCGAGCACGAATGGAATAAGGCCTGCGGGTTTGCTAGCAATTGAGATAAAATTCGACTTTTACGATGAGATTTGAATTCCAATATGTGTTCCGGTTGAATGGAATGAAACTCGGCTTGTATGATGAATGAAAATGGGACTCCAATATGAGTACCTGATATGGTTCCGGAAAATGGACAATTTGAATGGAACTAACCCGTTTACCAACAGATTCGGATAAAACTCGGTTGGTACGATGAAAATGGGCAACAAGTTGCCTTCAAAATCGGGGTTAGATTGTTAGAATAGACGAAACTTTTAAGTAACCCCGGTGCTAGTGTCCCAATGATCAGTTTTGGGTTCAATATTATTTTTGATTTATTTTAATTCGATTTTTGATATTGATCTCATAGGATATCCGACTGATTTTGCTAATGATTTGGCCCTTAGTTATGCTACTATTTATTTACTATATGGACAATCTTAGTTAATGGTTTTACTATAATTGGCTCATTGTGAGCAATAAATCAAAAATCGTACATTTTGGGCGAATGGATACCGTTTTCCCACGCGCACCATTTGAATACTACTTAAGATCTACTTATCGCACAAAAATGAATTATTAAATTAATTTACAAGCGGCCTCAGACAACACCAACAGTTCCATCGTTTTGGCAACTAAATTTATTGCCAATTAGATATCTCTATATTTATAAATTGAAAAAATACGCATTTAAACTAAAAATATGCAAATTTATTTTTTAGTTGTCTGTTAGCACGCCCTGACGATTCCAGGACATTTCCTCGCGCACATGTCCTCGCGCACACATTTCCTCATCACACAATTCCTCGTCACACATTTCCTCACGGGGACATTTTTCGTGGGAACTTTTTTCGCTACAAATTCTGGGAAATGGGGATTTTAATTTTAGAACGAAAATAAACAAAAATTATGAATTCTGGAAAATGCATATTTAAAATTTCTGGAAACGCTGCCTTATTTCAGGCCAGGAAATATTCCTGCAAGGAAATATGTGCGAGGAAATGTGCGCGGTGAAATGTGCGCGAGAAAGCTCCTGTTACCCGTCCTGACGTTTCTAATCATTTTTTGTCTGAGACAAGATCATACATACTTTGATATTAGGTAGATTCAGAACGTGATATTTCGAAAAAATTTTGCTGTTTAATAAACAAATTAAGGTGAGAATTTAATATTGTTTGGTTTCCCATAATGTGAATTTTTTCAACTTAACGATGTTCTTATTAAGAATCCTGTTCAACATTAATATACATATAATTAGAGCCCTTATTTTATGGCTTTATATCATCAAAAATTGGGGTGGATTTAATGTACACCTTCTATTTTTTTTTTTTTGTATTTTTCTTTTACTTCAAAGAAAAGCTCGATAAGATTCAAAAATAACAAAAATGATGTGTTACTTCTCAAAACGACTGTGAAAACCTACCAGGTCCGAACATAAATGAGTAAGACAGATTAACAGCTCTTTCTCGAATCTATGGGTGTTTGTTCATGGCCGTTCTTAGTTCGAGGACTGATTTGTCTGGTTATTAACGATAACGAGCGAAACTCAAATTTCTTAACTAGATGCCGACTGGTTTAGAATGTAGTAACTTTGCAGACATGTTTGCTTCTGTTACACTACGCTTCTAACGGAGTATGGTTTTAATATGTAAGAGTTGTCTGTAAGTGGAGTCATACCTGGTGGTTTGTCCTAATAAGAAAGACACTTGCTTCTTAAATAGATTGCGTCTAGCAAAATAACAGGTCTCTAATGCTCTTACATGTCCAAGGCTGCACGTGCGCTACAGTAAAACTTAAAATATAAACTAGTTAGACTGCAACATACAATACTACCAACTTTCCATTCGATCAATATATAAAGATTTTAGAGCCAAATAAAATTTTCCCTGAGCTAACATACATACCTAATATCAGGAAAACCGAATAAGTGAGCGAGCTAAACTAAACGGGTTTTACCGTGGGAATGCTCATAGAAAAATCTGAAGTAACCAAGGCTTATTTTAACAAAAATTATTTTTGAAAAAATGTTTATCTAACCGTTAGATAACTTTTATATTTATATGCACGGTTCCATATCAATTGGCTTTACACCAAATTAGGAGCAAATCGATACTGAAATAAAGATTGTAGCAGTTTTTTTAAATATACATATTAAGTGCTATAGTTTGCCATGAAAATGTATCGACTTCACTTTTTGTTAACACGCGATTTTGCTCCCCATCTAGTTTGTGTACCGCGGGGGGGGGGGGGGGGGGGGGGGGGGGGGAAATGAAAATTGATTCGAAAAACAAATACAAGGTGTACCATTTAAAATGCAATTTTGTATTTAAAAACATAGTCTTTTGAAGTTTTCAAAGCAGCCCCTATCTTCTATTGAAATAAAAGGCAGTGTTGTATTTATGATTGTAATAAAAAGTCCAAATGCACCCATCTTTCGATTTTACCAAATCTTGAAATTTCGATTTACGTGCAATTTTTTGGGACGAATTAATTCGTTAAGCAAAGGATGTGTGTAAATCGAAATTTCGTTAGCCGAATTTTTCGTAAATTTTCCGACAATTCGTATAAAGAGATTTCGTAAATCGAGGGATCATAATTTAAACTACAATAATTAGGATTGTTAAAAAAATCGAGGAACGTGGGGCTATTAAAATACTGCAGCGACGAGAACCGACTTTAGTGAAAATTTATGTAAAACAAGATCGAATAACCTCTATTTTTGGAAAATAATCAGCGGATATCTATGCGAGAACTTGTAAGTGTCCACACTTCTCGTACTGTATGTATGTTTTATTTTAAATTAACCATGTTAAGATTATTGAAGCTACCTAAGCTAACTGGCTTAATTCCGTCAATTCGTTGTAGACAAATTTTGAATAAGTTTTCGGAACTTTTAATGAGAATTTCAATAACGCGTCATATTTGCCGAATTTAAGCCCTAATTATTTTTTCCTAATGGGATGTTTAATGGTCAATTTTCACTCATATCACTTGAAAATTGCTTAAATTTTGAAATATTAAGAGTTTACAAATTTTTTTTCAAGTGGTTTTAAAAAAATACTCCTATATTTTTATTCTACTATTAAGAATAATTCGAATATTTAGAACTTTCGGTATATTCAAAACTTTTTTAATTTCTCATAGCTCTTTAAGCTCTGAAAATTTTGAATTTTCTTATAGCTTGTTCAGAATATTTAAAATTTAGTAACTTACAAATGTTCAATTTCTATAATTTAAGAGCAAGGAATTTAAAAGGTCACGATATAGACTTCAAATCGATATTGTGTTTGAACATACTTAAAGCAATTCGAGCTAATTTTTTAATCGTTCCAATAATGAAGAATTAATCTGCAATCTTACTCTGCCCTGAAAAGCCAAATTGATAGTTTTTATTTAATGATTAATTTTTCTAAAAATTGGACACATAGATTCTTGTGACGTACCCGAAGAAATATCTCAAAATATGTAACGTGTGATCAATTATTCTAATAATTGGTTTTAGGATTTTGTGGAAGCCAATAAATATGTAAAGAAAATTCTTTATACGACACATGTGTCAAGGTTATGTTTTTCGTTAAACTTGGATTATTAGAAATTCAAAAATTTAATTTATAATTCGTTTTCATCCTACACATTACTATTACTAAATGTTTTATATTTTATTATTTTTCTTTTGTTCTATTGTTCTATCCAAATATTTAATTAAAATTTATTTCTACGTTTACTTAAATACCTACTATATTGTACTATACGGTTTATATATACACAAAAAGGTTAATCCTTGTGTATGTATATAAATACGAGCCTACATATAACCGTTTCTGTCATTATTAAATTTAAATAAATAAACGTTTTTTTTGGAAAAAGAGGTCAGGTAAAACTTGTGAAACCTTCCAATATTTTATATTACAAAAATTCGCTTAATCAAACCTAACTCCAAAGAATAAACACAGGTTGCTTATTGGATGTTTTGTAAATCTCTGCCAATTTAGCAATATACATTTAATTAATCTACATTGGTATAAAGAAGGTTAGGATTGGGTTACCTGCCACTGATGAACATTGTAAAACTGAAATACCTGCCAGCAGCACAGATCAATAAACTACAAGGGAGATCGAATTTTCAAAATTTTATTTAAAACATATGTACTAAATGCCCATCTGCAGATTTATAGAAACGCATTTTTTTTTTGTTGAAACTCTTGGGTTTACCATCAAATTGGTTAAAGCTCTTAAAACTTGCCTATACGAAATAGACTTCGTGCTACATTAAACTTTTCAAATTGCTTTAACAATGATTGTGATTTTTTTCAATTTTAAATTATTTAAAATTGAATGAGTATTCAATGAAACTGTAGAATTGTTCATAATGTACATAAACCAACCCTAACTCTAAATAATTCCAAGTTTTCTTTTTGTATTGGTGAAAATTATGCCGGTATGTATTTTCTGCAATATATAAATACTGAGATTTATTAGACTTCGTGAAACCGTAATATTTTTATTTTGCACCTTGGTATGTGTTGGGAATGGTCCATTCACCGCAATTTTAAGAAATGTTTCTACTCTTGATGTAAATCATATAATGCTGTCGAACAAAGATTGCTATAATGTCAAAATTTAGAGAGAATCGTTGTTAATGTTATCAAATATTTACCAAAACAATAAAATATTTTTATTTTTTTAAAATCCTCATTTTCATAGAATTCAGTTCAGCGTTCTATTTATTTTTGGGAGGTGAATTCTGAAAATAATAAAAAATGAAAGAGATTTGTTCAAAATAAAATTACCAGACAGATCTTATAAGTGGAAAACAAAGCCTTATATATCCATTGACTCTAAAGGAAAGGAAAGGAAATATCCTAATTTGATTTAAAGTCAAAATAAAATTTTTAAGAATCGAAAAATTTAAATGAAATCATCAACGGTTGTTTACCTTCGGCATCCGACAAACAATGTTTTGGTAAATTCTTTTAATTTAAGATGAAACCCAGATTTTTTACAAGAAGGATATTTTATTCCTTTGAAATTTTATATACAAAAAATTTGTTGATGATGTTTGAAATTAAAGGAAAAATCGGTTTATTCATTTGATTTACTGTTAGTGTTTATTGTACGTTACAAGCAAGTACCCTGGCAATTATAAGCTGATTATCAGAAATCTAGAAAACAAACAAAACAGATTTATTTCACTTATTTTAATCTTATCGAGACTTAAATGTTAGAAATGTGCGAGTGGAAAATACCGTAGAGTAGTGGTGATTTTACTATTCATACGAAGGGTCTCGATTTTAATTTTCACAACTCTTCCAATTTTTAGAAATTGTAAAAGCGAGAAAATTTTTACTTTTAGTTTGTTTAGATGGTTTGATTTAGAATGTTCAAATTTTTTAAATTTCTATTAAAGAATTGAAAATTAGTTTCTTTTTAAATTAGAATCAAATTTTATTTAAAAAAAGTTAAATTTTCGTACCTCGAAAGGAGGTAACAGGAATGATTTACAAGAGCTTTCGAATTAATTTTACATACACTTGAAATTTTAATTTTGAAATAACTTGAGTTAAATGATAAAAGTTTAAATAGTTGCTGGAGCTCAAATAATTTATATTTGTTATTTTTAAGTGGAAGATTATTAACTTAAGGACTTTAATCATCCTTTCACTTCAAATAAATTTGATCAATAATTTTGATTTGTGACATCGATTAATTGAAACAAAATAATTTAAATGGGGGTTAGAAATTTTTGGCAAACAGGTTGTGGCCACTTTGAATGAAATGTAAAAATTAGCAAAATAGTATATTATTCAACGAGCATATAATGATAGCTGTTATTCACGAAGATAAAGTTTGCCGACACGAGCCGATAGGCGATGACAAATGACTAACAAATATTTCCGTATAAGGCGACTTAAGACAAATTTTTTTTAAAACTTTTAAATTTTTCTGTCTCTGCTCTAACTTCACTAAATTTGACTTAAGGTATAATGCTATAAAGACCAAAACCGGTGCTCTCAAGCCGTAGTAGCTTTAGTTGGAATAAGGGAAAAATGAATTTAATATTTAACTTTTCGTAGTTCTAAAGAAAATTTTTCTAAATTTAATTAAGCGATTTTTCGTGGTGATCCCAGATTTTTTTGCGAGTTGCCATCGATAAATTCTAATTGGAAAATATAACTTTAACAGTGCAGTTTTTGGTTATATTAACTTTTAACATTCACTTTACTAGCAATTTTTTAAAATTTGGGTTACATGTCTGATTGTCTCCCCTCCCGCAAATCTTCCCCTATTTCGACTCTTAATTTTACTGTGCATTTTTCACTTATAAATTTATGTTTTGCACCAAGTTTAAGTCAAAAAGTTTTGAATAATTGTAAATTGTTTAAATTTTAAAAGCGTGTGAGAAATATTTGGGAGGTTATAGCTTCCAGAGCATTATGGCTTCCCTGTCAATTATGAAGAGGAAGAAAACAATAAAAAATAGCTTTACCAATTATATTAATTTTCAATATATTTATTGCTCATTCCTGTGCCTCGAATAATTATTCCTTTTTTTAAACTGTCAACATTATTCTGTTGAAATAACCATTAAGTTTTAAAACTTAATAAACATATTAATTCCGAAGAGGCAGCACATAACATTCTGGAATAAGGTAAAGCAATGAGCAGTATGCTTACGGTTAAAAATAATTCTTGACGCAAATTTCTGTGTTATTGTTAAAGGTTTAATGTTAATGACAAAGGTTCCATCATATACAACAAGACCATACTCAATCTTTGAATTAAAATTGTCATAATATACTTTGAAGTAGATAAAGCTTTGTAAAAGCCAGATACAAATAACCTTTAATATTATTTAAATGATATTTAAAATTCAATTTGCTATCAATCGTTATTCCTAAGTCTTTAAATTAGCTTCATTCAAATCTCTAGTCACTCATCATCATGTTAAAATAAATTCAAATCTCCAGTCATACTTGACCCTATATTGAAAGTTAAACCTCTAGATTTATCACTTAAATGCAATTGATGATTATAAACCCAGACATATACGATATTACTAATTGTAAGTCTGCGTTCATTTAATTCATCTATAGTAACTGCAGAATAAACTAAAGCACGTCATCCGCAAATGCTACAACTTTACCATATAAATTTAAAATAAAAAAAGAATTCACTTAGACTAAAAATAGTAAACGACCAAGGACAGAACCCTCAGGGACACTTGAAAGAATTTCATTAAAATCACTAGGACAATCACCTATTATAACTCTCTGAGATCTTTTTTGAAGGTAAGATTTTAGCCAGTTGTAGACAACGCCCCCTAAATCCAAAACGCCACAGTTCGTTTAATAATATTACACGGGTGAAAGAATCGAAAGCCTTAGATATATCAAGAAAAAGCACACCCACTACTTTTCCATTATTTAAGGAATCGTACATCAAGTTAAAAAATGCTAAAAGCGCCATTTCCGTGCTTAGACCTTCTCTTAAACCACATTGAGAGTCACTTAAATATTTAGATTTATCTAAATAAGAAACAATAGGAATTTTCATCAATTCTTCAAAAACTTTTGAAATTGTTGATAACTGTGAAATTGGACCTTTTGAGACAATAGTTGGATGATTAGTTGGATGCGATGCAAAAAAAATTAATTTTGAAACTCAAAACTTCAGTTCTTTCGTAAAAATAATACATATATAGAGCAATTTAAATATAAGCGAGTTGGTTAAATTGCCTTTTGCTAAAAACATCCGATAACTATAAAATTTTCAAAAATTTGTCGCCAGAGCCCAACCCTGTTGTAAACTACTATTAAAGAAAGGCCCATTTACCCTCTATACATCTTCTACATAGCAACAATAAAAGATTATCTCTGAGATTTTACGTTAATTTGCTTAGTGAGGCAACACTTCCATCCATCGTTCTTACGAAATTCCCAACCCGGTTTTTTTAAAATATCGCAAACATACATATTAAGAAAACCACATTTAGCCTTTATATATCCTATACAGCCACAAAATGAAACTAGGGGTTGCAAAATTTGCTTAAATTCATTTATCGATAATTCAATAATTTTTCTCAAATTTATCGATAAATTTAATTCGAATGGTTCCCATTTATTTCAATAGTAATTATCAATTAATGAATAATAAAATTCATATCTATAGCTAATAGCTAGATAATCATAGATCTTCCTGGATCATTTAGTCATACTGGCTATACTTCTACCGTTTCATTGTTTTCAGTACGTTGTTCATCACATAGGCATTCGACCAATCCTACTATTACTTTTAATATTGCACCTCGGCTTGTTTCATTAAATATTGAATTAGTAAATTCTCTGAATTAGACTCTAACTGCAAATACCTGAGACTAATGAGATAATAAAATAAATCCGAATATCATTAATGTGATTTATCAATTCAGATTTACTTTTAAATTCATCTAATAAAAATTTAATGACAATGTCGACTCTAAAGAAATTTGTGTCCTGGCAGCAGAGTTTCTCTATACTCCTACTTTTAAATTATCCAAACAATAATTCAAATTCTTCGTCCGAAAAACTGACGACATATTTTAAATCAATAAGGCTTTTTCGAACGCCATCTTTGAGTAATTGAAACCTTTTGAAAATATGAAACAAACTGTTCCATCTTGTTTTGGAGTTCAATTTCAATTAGATTTATTTATCTTTAATATAGTTTTGTAGTACACTCATTTGCAAATTTGATCTACCAACGGGTACATTTTAGAGAGTAAGACGTTATTTGAGCTCAAATTATTTTCATTTTCTGTATTAACAATTAATTCTAACCTATATTATCGTCAGCACCATCCTTATCATTAGAACCATCTGACCTGAATAATTCAGAATCCGCTGTGTCTTTGTCGATTTCATTACCCACCAGTTGTTCTTTAAATTCATTTTGGGGATTTAGTTTTTGGTAGAGAACTTTGATCACAGCGAGTTGAATGATATCATTAATCGAAAGGTCAAATTACAAGGCGATTTTACACTATCTATTTTTTCTAGAAAAAAAAGGGGCTACACATTGATAATTTTGAGCCTCTGGTACCGTTGACCCCTTTTCAATAGATTTACGTTATGTTAGCTTTTTAAATGGTAATGCAATCCAGAAGTAGAACCACGCGCAGATTAAATTTCTTTTGAACATTCCTGAATATCACATACTCCCGTATTTTCATTTTCATTTCGACGAATATATGTAATTCCGAAAGGTGGTTTTTCATTTATATTTGTACCGCTTTTAATATTAGATCAACTAATCGCTCGAAAAACTTTGATTTAAACGGTTAGTCTGCGCACCAAATTACGGGGTCCCGTAAAATAGTGCTCTCTGAAACTACGTGAATTTATTAAATGAAAGTGTTTAAACATATTTAAATAAAATAAATTCTGATATACAATTATTTTTATGTGTCCAAAATGCAACACGTCAAGCCACAACCGAATTTCGCGATTGAATCAGCAGCACGCACTATTAAGCCAGGTGTATCTATTGCAGCGGCGTTATCACTGTAGAAACAGAGTCAGTTTCCAGTCTTGAGACAATCGCAACGTGATCTGGTGAGTCGAGACCATTTTAGTTTCATTACATCAGAGTGTCGCGAACTTTTTGGGTTGGATTTTATTGATTTAATTAATAAGATAAATGAATTCGCCCCACAGTATACAAAATTGGGTGATAAAACAGAGAAACAGTCGGCTCTTATCTCTTTTATGTTCAATATATCGCTCATGATATGGAAAAGTGACACAACTCAAAAAATTGCATTTTCGAGTTAATACAATAGAAATATGCGCAGTATTCGACTTCATAATTCTGCACTAACGACATTTTTATATTTACACTATTAACCACCATGCGGCGCTTGTGTCACTTTTCCATTATGCAATTATCTCTTTTACAATTCAGAGAACAGTGTCACATACACATTAGAGTTCGGACAAGAAACATCAAGGTAAAAATATAGTAAAACGACACTTTTTTAGTTGCGACGGTTTTCTTTAATAAGGTAATAAGTTAAATTGTTAATTTTCAAAAAGTGTCAGTTTTCCATGAAGCAGTTGTGTCAGTTTTCCATGAAGCAAGCGATAACAAAAAAATTCTGTTAAGAGTTGTTATTTTGAGTTGTACCGAATTATTACAAAGAACGAATTTACAAGGCAATTATTTATTTGATTTACGGAAAAGATGTCTTCAAGAGGAATGCGTATGGTACAGGCCGTTCTCGAAAAAAAAGATTAGAAGTTGAAAACGAGGAAAGATCATTCAAAATGGAGCCGAGTCAAAAAGTTCAAGAAGTCGAGCAACTACCGCAAGATAAAGTACATACCAATGACTGTGGATAACTGTAGATGAAGTCCTGCAAAGATCAGAGCTCGATAATAAAAATGAAGTGGTGACTAAATATACCAAAACAATTGAACATCAAAATGTCACCGAACCACCCCTAAGAAGTTTATTAATTAGTGAAGAGTTAGTAACTGAAGATACCGGCTTAATAGAAAAAAAAAATTTAACGAAATATTGTAATGCTGTAATGAAACTATTGTAGAAGACCAACGCTTGGAGAAAGGAAATATAGAGGAAGAAATGAAGAATGGATAACTGAACCAAATTCGGGAAATTTAAAACTTCGACTACATAGGATCAGTTCAACACAAAGCAATAGCAGTCACACGAAGCAACCCTCAGATGACAGTTCATTTTATGAGGACACAAATGATTCATTGGCTGATCCTTATTACAATAATTCTCTAATTCGATCATCAACACAATCAGAATGTTCATTATCAGAGTCAGATGCGTCCGTTCAATCTGATGGTGATGTCGCTCATCAGTCTAGCGAAGCTAACGGTGAAGATGTAATAATGAAAAAAAACTAACCAAATCGAGAAAAACAAATCGCAATAAATGGAATAAAAAGAAAATATCAGTACTAAGAAATAGTGGTAAACCCTGTATTTCGACATCAGCTACAAAGCGATCTATACAAGAAATACGAATGGGGCCTCCTTGTGGCCAAAAATGCCGTTTAAAATGTTATTCCAATATACTCGTAAACGAAGAGCAGAGGCGCGAAATATTTCAAAAATATTGGGGCTTGACAAATCTAACCAGCCAACGAAATTGTATTTTTAAATGTATTGACCAAGTAAATCCAGCCTATCGCTACCAGAAATTCGACAGTAAAAGACGATTGAATAGCTCGTTTAGTTTTGAGATCAACGGCGAAAAAATTAAAGTGTGCAAACAATTTTTCAATGCAACACTGGATTCGAACAATCCGAACCGTTATCGCAAAAAACGAAATGGGTGTTTTTGCTGAGGAATTTAGAGGAAAACATAAGAACCATAAAAAACTTGAACCATCAATAAAATATTGTATACGAGAGCACATTAATAGTATCCCGCTCATCGAGAGTCACTACTTACGCCAACGAACCACCCGAGAATTTATTGATGGCGGTAACATCATTACCGATTTATATAGGGACTATAAAGCTGATTGCGAAAACCAAAGCCTGCCTATTGCTTCATTATCAACATATACTTTTATTTTAATTCACGAATTTAATATATCTTTCTTCATACCAAAAAAAGATCAATGCGAGCTTTGTACATCTTTTATGAATGCCCCAAATGAAGAAAAAGATGCCATTAAAGAACAATACGAATATCATCAAAAGGAAAAAACGTTATCTCGTGAAGAAAAAATTAAGGATAAGGAGAAGGCAAATGAAAATTATATAGTTGCTTGCTACGATCTTCAAGCGGATTTACCTGCCCCAAGGGGCGATGTATCTGTTTTCTATTATAAGTCAAAAATAAACAGCTATAATTTTACAATTTCGCAACTAAAAAATGAAAACGTTTTTTGTTTCTTCTGGCACGAAGGCGAAGGCAATAGAGGTGCGATTGAAATAGACACGTGTGTTTATAAATATTTGGAGCAAATAGCGGCATCTTCTGGAGACACTAATCTTGATGTAGTCTTCTATTCTGATAATTGCTGTGGACAACAGAAAAATAAATTTACTGTTTCGATGTATATGTATGCAGTCTCAACTTTAAATATTAATTCAATAACACACAAATTTTTAATAAAAGGACATACCCAAAATGAGGCGATAATGTACACTCAGTGATACAAGTAAGTGTAGTGAAAAAGCAATAAAAAATCGCTAAGATCAGGACCAATCTATGTACCTCACCAGTACGTACCGATCATTCGTGGTGCCAAAAAAAGAGGTAAACCCTATAAAGTTATTGAAATGGCCTATAACGATTTTATTGATTTTAAGAACGTCAGTCGTCAGTATGGCAATAATTTTGCAATAGCAGAAGATAGTCAACAAATTAAAATGTGTGACATGAAAATAATCAGTGTGCTTAAAGATACACCTGGATGCTCGATCCTTTTTTGTAAAAACATCTTACAAGCAAGACGATTACAAACAAATCGTTGTGAATAACAGAAAACGGAAATCTCAACGCAATCCTACTTATAAGCTTCAAGAAGCTTATACAAAAAAACTTAAAATTTCGGATCGAAAAATATCGGACATCACGGATTTAATAAATGCCAATCACATACCTCGTACTTACAACAGTTTCTACTCATCAGTATTTAATGCCTAGTGGCGCAATAAAGGAAACCTATTACCTTTGAATTGAAACTAAATTAATATACTTTTCCCTAAATGAATTAAACAAAACCTTATTTTGTTTATTATTTTCAAATGAATTAAAATAACTTAAATAAATGAATTTATATAAAAAATTAGTTTTATTTAATTAATTTTCTACTTAATCAACCGTCACTTAATTAAAAAAATATCGCACTTTGTTGAAGAAAACTGACATAACTCGTGAGGGTTTGCTAAATAAGGGTGCTGGATCTAACCCGAAATTTTTAATGGAATTAGTACAGTATCAACGTGTTCTTGAAAGCAACAGCAAACTAAAAATTCATAAGAACACCATCTTTGTAACAAGTAGTATGGAAATAGTATATTGTATAACAAGTGAAGAAAACGAGTCATTGCAATACGAAAGTGAAATTATAGCGAGGGCTGCAATCACTTGAGTATTGCAATGACTCATTTGCACACGAGTTATACACGCTATTTTTTCTACGATACAATAGCCCTGTAACATTTATAAATGTACGGATCAACACAAATTTATTAAACCATTAAAACATTTAAGTTTTCACAAATCGTGTAGCAATATTAAAAAATCGTTGTGTAATGAGAATATTTCCATACGATTTTAGTATACGACGCAGAGGCTCCTTTTCTTATATAATTTAAATTCAAAAATCATCATCGATTCATCGAAAGCATACGTTACTGCACTATCGTAGAAAAAATATATATTTAGTAAATTTGTTTTTGTTTTTTCGCTCTCCTGAAAATTTTGTTTTTTTAATTGTGACACTTTTCTATATCATGAGCGATATGTTTGAAGTAAAAAAACTTAAAAATCATTTCATTAAATTGTAACTCCGTGTATAATTGTGCGAGACGTGTCGAGTTAGATAAATTGTTGCGAGAATATAAGCCCGACATATTACTTATTGAAGGAACGCTACTAAGCAATAAGAGTAGAATTCAATTTCCAAATTACAATATTATTAGAACAGACAAAATGGAGAGTATTCGGGGCACTGCTATAATCACTAAATGTAAATTTAAAATGACAAAAATAGAAATTAAAAATATTAATTATATGGAAACAACCGCAGTTGAAATCACTTTATAGACAGGATTAATACTAGTAATATCTATTTATGTTCCCTCCGGAACAAATTTCAATCCACTTAATAGAGACCTACACTCAAAAAAAAAAATAGATTTACCGCAAACAATTTTACCAGCTAACACTTCAATCATACCAATCGCATTTGAAGGAAATACTTAAACATATTTGCTATAAATAATTCAATTATTCATAACAAATACTTTCTAAGATCTGCGAAATATTAAATGATTGCGATAAACAAGAAATTATTTGATAAAATTACTAGAATTATTTGAACCAAACACTTTTCGTTCATGTTAAGAGATAGTTATTTTTAGTTCAAACATTAATCGTTCGCCGTAAGTTATCCAAATTCTTATCGCAAATTACTTTAATTTTAGTTAGAAATATTATAATTGTTTGCACCAAGTATGGCCAAGGTTACAGTGCCACCGATATAGCGGACGAAGAAATTTCTTCCAGAAGTCGGTCGATCCGCCTGACTTTTCAATTTATTTAAATTGCATAGTTACCTGGTCTCATTGAAATGAATAGAACTTATCGTATCCACTGAGAGCAGACAACATAAATTCAATTAATTTGAGAAATTCGGGCAAATCGGCCGACATCTAGCGAAAATTTTATCATCCAAAATCGATGCTACTGTAATCTTAGTCTAGCTTGGATTTTCCAATGCCGACGATGACTACTTATCAGTAACTGAATTACTATATTTAAATATTGTAATTTGGTCTTCGTAATGACCTGGTTATTTATGACAATAAAACTACATAAGGTACATATCAATAAACTCAAGTATAGAGGATCAGTATATAGATTAAATAAAATTCAAAAATAAAAATTTAGGTTTTTAATAATCCGATATTTATTTTACTTATTGTTCACAGCTAGATTGCTATTAAAATTAATTAAGTTGTACATCTTTTTATTAACAAATTTTTGAAAACATAAGGGCTGAAATTTATTACCCTTTCTTACAAAACACAATTACAAATGTGGGTCGAAGGTAATTGTCTCAAGTGACAACATAAAACCAATTCATTTTCATAATAATTCAATTTACTATGTACATATTTAACTAATATTGAAGATTATCTTTTAAGAAATGAAGCAGAAGCAATAGACTTAATTATTAATAAATCAACCGCAGGAAACTTATTTTTTGTTAAATTTACCTTAAAAAAAATTGTTCAATAAATACCCAAACGTGCTTGCCCTTCTCTGGGTACTTTATTTTCAACTCAAAAAAATTAAAAAAAACAGCACTCCAGGGCTTTCAGTGGGTTATCAAAAAAAAAAAATGTTTTGTCAACAATCGTTACAAACGCCTTCGGACGATGAATGTCACCAATTAATACGATTCTTGGTTGAGTAAAACTAGGAATCCTCCTATCAACTTCTGCTTCTGTCTGAAAAATTAGTAACCGTTGTATAAACTGTTGCAGTTTAAAAAAAAATTATTTACCTTATATTTAATGGTACAAATAGCTCTCATATACTTCTAGTTTGTTTGGCTTAATTTTTATTGCAATGAACGTGGCGGGGAGAATTTGAGGAAGCAGCAACTATGTTTATTTGTTCCTGATTTAAAGCTAAAGAAAAAAAATTGTGAGTATTAGTGCAATGTTCAGATCATTTTATCAGATAAACAACTAATCGGAATGGTTTAGTATGCCAAGATATTTAGAAACGGTTGAACTATTAAATTTTTTGGCCTTTTCAATAAATGTGTTAGAAGCCAAGTTAAGTCCTTCGAATGCTATATCTTTAATGTTTGGGTACCTCAATTTTGTGACTATGGGGACCTAAATTAATATATATATAATATAAATTTATTTTATTTGAGATTTAGGAAAGTCAAAATAATAATAAATTCCACAAAGCCAACCTATGAAACTAAACGAAAATATGTTATATCGCACCCACCATGAACAAGGCAAACAAACGAGGATTTTCATAAATTCTGAGGAATTGGACAGTGCTTTTGGTGTTGTAAATTATCAAATAAAATACAGTTAATAAATTAAACTATAGGGCAGTTTAACCGAAATAATTTAAGTTATAGGTACAATTACAAATAGTTGAAATATTTTAAGATGGAAAATAAAATTTTTGTAAAAATGTTTACAAATTTCGAAATTTCCTGTATAATATTTAATAAATTTTGATACTGACAAAATATTTCGCCAAAACTTCGGTTTTTTATTAAATAAGAATAATACTTATTTTAAAAACCATTAAGCCAAAAGATCAGATAATTATTTTGTTCTAATAAAACAAAACTTTCAAACTATACTTACAAGCTCAAAACTGTTGAGTTCAGTCAAACAGGAAAATTTATCTAAGTATTCTTTGGTACTTATACTTGTTTGAAGGATCCGTTTTCGTTTGTCATATTATGTGGCTTTCCAATGTTCTTCCAAGGGCCGTTGTTTTTGTAAAGAAATTCAATACTTGAATTTATATCTGATTATAAATCGGCCTTCTCCAATAAATTACTACCAGTGTTTTCCGTTTCATAATTTTGAGTTAATTGGCCTCGAGTGATGATACCAGCTGTTGCCAAATTTGTTTTTTTTTATATATTTAGTAAGCACTAAATAGTTGGCCTTTCGCTGAATTACCGAACTCCGCTGGACTATAATATACACTGCTGCATTCAGTATTCTTATTAAAGTGCTTTTCATACCGGCTGCGTTGACTTTGG
This sequence comes from Tipula helvola, assembly GCA_963556165.1. NCBI lineage: Eukaryota > Metazoa > Arthropoda > Insecta > Diptera > Tipulidae > Tipula > Tipula helvola. The sequence continues at coordinate 303,736,438 of OY744482.1, forward strand.
ACTTTAAAAATGTTAAGTCGTTTGCTAACTTTAAAGTTCTGTAATTTAGTTTTATTTGATTAACAGTGTCACTTTTTATAGAAATATTTTGAAAGTTTTATAAAAAAAATTATTTTTAAGTGATAATAATTATTAAAAATAAAAGGAAATTTTTTAAAGTCCAAAGTCAACGCAGCTGGGTTGAAAAGCACTTAAATATAGTTATAATTATCTCTGTTAATTTGATAAAATCCGCCTTCTCCAATCTAAAATGTGAAAATGAAAGTTGAGTGTCAAAAATTGGTGTATTTATAAGTTTTAATTTAAACAAATACTTACACCAATTCCGGTTAATTGTCCAATATTTCGTTGACTATAATTTCAGTAATATAAACTCTATCTTTATTTTTTAAAGATAGCGGATTTCTTTTGTAGTTTGCCAAAATTTGCACAAAAGATCGTGAATGCTCTATAAATAATATTAAAAAACATTAAAAATATATAATTTCAAAAATGTTACACTATCGAAACATTACTCTCGGTAAACTGAGGTTTAGCTAAATGACCTTAGACAAACATTTCCCAATAATCCACTCTGAAAATTATGATTATCTAATACTGGCTGGCGACACAACGATAAAAAAAAAATAATTTAAAACCCATAATATTGAATCCTGTATCAAGAGTTCTAGAAATATTATTGTAAAAATATTATTGTAACTGGGACACCACTATGAATAAAATTCAGGATAGGATTGAAAAAAAAAATCGAAACACAATCTCAATAAAATAATGTACCAGTTTTATGCAAAACTTCATATGTATGTATTAGTTCCCTCCACAATTGCTGGCACTATTTCAGTAGCATTGTTATACCGAACCGATAGGGCTTTGAAGTATTAAGATATTTTTAAAATAGGTATATCGTATAAATATAATAATGCAATTATTAAAGTGTATTACACTGAAATAATAACTGTAAAAAATAAGTTAAGAACCTTTCACAAAAAAATCTCTAAATCTCCCTTCCTACGTCAAGATTTCGTAAGAATTATAACTATTACACTATACTCGAAACTTACCAATAATCACACTTAATTTATCACAAGCTAAATCAACACTTTTTAAACTTAGTTGGTTTTAAACTTTCAATTTTTTTCTTTAAATTCACAAACAACCAACACGATGCTTATTCCAAAATGCTTAGACTCAGTGTCGTTACGGGATTATTTACACAAATATTAGTTACTTCAAATAAATATTAATTTTTTCTCACAAATACTAATTGGTTGCAGAAAATACTTGATTTTTTCTTTTTATTCTCTTAAATATTGCAAATATTTGTGAGAAACTATTTTATCATTTGTGCGTATTATTTAAATATGAAATAACAAGTGTTTCGTGCAACCACTTTTAGTATTTGACGAAAATATTTAAATGTTTCTCGAGAATATTAAAATTTTGAATAATTTCTATTAAGTACTTTTTTCCGTTTAGTGTTTCTGGGTAGTTATTAATACTTAATTTTAACAATTATTATTTCATACAAACTGTCATTACTTATTAGAAACACAAGAATGTTTCTGCAAAATATTCAAGAATTTTTTTTTTTTCAGTGTAGACATAATTAATAACACGAGTGAAAATTTCGAATCATGCATTATTGGAGGGGGTTTTAATGCCAGATGTACTGACAGGGATACATTCGACAATATAACGCAATTGACCCACATAGTGCCACATCAGCCATCTTACCTAAGATCTGGTTCATTTTTGGATCATTTTTTGATCTCAAGTAACTTGATAGTGGACTATCCTCATAATAGAAATTTTGTCATCAAGAATATAGTTAGCTTCTCAGATCATATAGCAATTGAAGTCAATATTAAACTTTCGGATTGCCTAAAATTCTTGTCAAAACCACCCGTTGGTTTTGTGGATTATCGAAACATTTATTGGGAGTATTTTTATAATATTGCTTCTCAGAAGTTAGAGCAAATCCATTTTGACAGGGAAAGAAATCTTACCAATATTGAAATTGATAAGTACATTAAGTTGATCACCATGGAGATCAATAGTGTCTGCCACCGTTGGTAGAAACCCTGTTTAGAGAGCGGAACCAATTAAGGAAAGCACTGGAAAGGTAACATAAGAAAACTTTTAACTCCAACTCTTCAAAATTCCAAAGGTTAAGGGCTCAAATAAACTGTCAACAATCCTCATTAATGAGAACATGAGGATTCACCTTAGAAATACCTTCTTAGGAAGGGTAGACAGCATCAAACCAGGACCTGACATGTTTAAAGTAATTAACTCTTTAACAGGAAGGAAACGTTTTTCGCCCCCCAGAACAAATAAAAATTAATCAGAGTATCTCTTTCAATTCAGAAGAAATAGTGCTAGAATTCGCAAATTTTTACAGTACGCTGTATGTAGAAATCAAACCTAACGGGGAGTCCTCAACTATGCAAAAAGTAACCAAATTTATAAACGATCTGAATAGTGATAATCAACAACTGCATTAATAATTGTTATTTCCCCCTAAAATGGAAAGAAGCGATCATTCTTTCGTTACCAAAGAAGACTAAGGCCGAGCTTCCTGCTGATTTTAGGCCGATTAGTATGACGAACAACATGGGAAAAATACTAGAACAAGTTATATTGAATAACCTGAACGACCACATTTACGGGGCAAATCAGCATATACCAGAAAACCAGTTTGGACTGCGAATGCGCTAGTCTACTTTAGGGATTGAGTGGCTGAGTCATTGAATAAGATGAGAAGGCTTTCGACTCAATCTGGTCCCTTGTTTAATTAGATGAATCAATAGTTTCCTGAATACTATCAAAATAAGGGATTCGTTTTTACCACCCATTAGGATAAATAGGGGCGTGCCACAGGGTACACGAGTACTGCCACCACTATACAACATATTTATAAATGATCAGCCGGTCTGTCGGGAGGCTGATCCAGAAACATTGATGTATGTTGACGACACAATGATATTCAGTAGTTCCATGTGGCTGAAGCTAGCAGCAAAAAAGCTGGAAACTGACATAGATAGGCTTACCAAATATCATGAGGAATGGGGGATTAAGGTTAATGAAGCTAAATCAAAAGTTATAGTTTTTAGACCCCCTTACGGCAAATGCTGTAAATCAGCTATCCAAAAGAGTAGAAACCTTGAGCTACTAATCAACAAGCAAAAAATTAAAGTAACTAACAAAGTAAAACACCTAGGAGTAGATATAACTTCTAGATTTGGCTTTAACCATCACGTGGATAATGTAATTTTTAAGGCTAGAAAAGCTTTTGGAATGATTCGCCCAATAATGAGACAGCTTGGGTTCAGGAATAGGAATGTACAGACAATTAATTCGGCCCATTTTATGCCACGGGTTTCCGGTTTAGTTGACAGTATCACTAAACCACCTCTCAAGAATAGGTCTGCTAGAGCGGAATATAGTTCGCTATGTATACCGGGAAAATTCCTCAGGAAATAATCTGATGGGTATAAGTGGATCTGTAATAGGGAGATTTACGATAGCGTAGGGATTATAGAGATCAATATGTATCTCCAAGAGGTTCTAAATAAATTTTTGGTAAGATTCAAAAATCATACAAACACTCTGATAATGTAACTAGGAGAGCAGTCGGCTCCGGAGCATTACCTAAGAATGCGGGATTTAACTACATTGTCTTTAGACAAGCGAAAAATTTGAAAATCTCAAAACAATTATACATCTTCCTACAGAAACCTCTCCTGAAAATTTAAAATGTACTCTGTTTAAAATTTTCAGGACGATAGCGCACTGAGGCACATACGTTGCACGTAGCAAATTTTGTGTGATAGGGTGAACTAAATAATTTGTTGATCGATATTGCAATCCCTAATGGAACGTCTTTGGGGTTGCTAGTTAATTGACTTAGTGAAGCAGCGTTTCTATTCCAAATCTGTTGCCAGAGCCCAACCCCTTTTTTAAATATCCTAAACATATTAAGAAAGCCTTATTTATCTTTACCAACAATACAGTCACAATATGGGAACATCTTTGAGATTCTTGTTAATTGGCATATTACCACATGATTCTGCTCTATACGGATAATTTTTGGCCCAACTGCGTTAAAGAAAATCCAAAATCTCTTCTCTTACTCATTTTCTGTCGATTACTTTGTATGAGTCAAAATAAAACGATAATTGTTAATCGTTTTGGTTTGCCACGTTTTTGTGTAAACGCCACCTTCAGATAAGTATACTTTTCGAATTAATATTTGTTAATATACATCAATAGCGGGGATATGAGCAATCTCTCTCACTCTAGCGCTTTGCTTGATTTGAGATCCCTAAAAATGACAAAATCATTATATGATATTGGTCACAAACAACATGGTAACTAAGTTTAATGTTTTGCTTCTGTTTTAACTCTTTAGAAGACCAAGCGTAGAACTATCATCTCCTTGAACCAAACCGGGAGGGGCGTTATTAATTTCAAAATGATTTGACTATAAGAGCAATTTCGTTTTGCGACTTTAATATTCTAATTTTATAGATATCAATAGTTAAAACAAATACGCATTAACTTTTAATTCTTATGTACAAGCAATGGTTCTACCAAACCGTACGATCACCGAACATGAAAAAATACCAACAACAATAATTCCAAATTCGACTGAATGTAACATATAGTAAATACTTCTGGCCTATTAAAATCATTGCAAATAGTGGCCACAAATGTCGAAATAGTTAAACAGCAACTATGCTCTTTGACATCATTTCAGTCAAATTACCACTTGGCCCATACAATTCCTCCAGAACTTTTCTGCAATTAATTTATTAAGAAACGTATTACAATAAAGCCAAAATGATATATAAAGGCGGTTTACCTGGCGAGAATTTTTTTAAAACTAATTGATTTAAAAAATTAGCCTTCCAACCATTTCAACGTGTAACTCACATTTTGCAACCCACAAATCGATTAAATAAAGAAAATTTGCATATTCCAAATTAATAAAAAATCGCAACAATATCTACGTAACTCAAGTGTGACAAACCATATAATTTATAAATAATAATCCTTTATAACACCTTTCCGAGACAAAAATAAAGATTTATAAATTAATTTCGAAAGACAACAATAAAAAAGATTTATTGCTCAAAATTTGGAATGGCAAAAAATTGGTCGATATCAGTTCAATCACACAAACATTTGGCGATAATTGATTTATTATTTAAATTAGCCAAATTATATTGATGAGTACGAGTACGTACATACATTGTATTAATTTATAAAGTCGCTATATGTGTGGCCAAATGCAGTTTGATGTAATTTGTTTAATTATTTATATTGTTAATAAAATTTATGTGTGAGACGTGATCAACATTTAAAAAATAAATTTGTCGGATAATTTTGTTGTGTGTAAAATGTTGTTGGGAGCCGAATTATATTTATGGTAAAAATAATTTAATCGTCTTAAATGTGTGTATGGTATGTTCGCCAATAAAAGGTTCAGTTACACATTCGCAAATCGGTCAAACAAATTTTCCAGACGATAAAATTTAATATACATACTCGTAATGTATTCTGAAAGTGTGAATTTTTTTTTTATCTTTCGAGTGGACCAATTTTTAAATTATGTTTGGGTATACGAATATATAAATTGGATGTGTGCATATAGTTTCGAATCGATTATATGTATGGCGTAAATTTTATTGACGTCTACAACTTGAATTTTTTAAACTCATAAATTTGTGATGACTCTAACAACATTTACATTGATAAACGACTAAATGGGTATGTTAAGTAGTTTTTTTTTGTTTACTCTTTCGATAAATCATTCGTAATTACCTAAAGGGAGCAAAAATATCATCTTTTGCATTATTTATCTTTAATATATGAACAAGCTGGCGTATTAGCACTTTATCAGTTATTTGCCTAACGCGAAAAAATAAACTGTTTACCAAAAAAATATTTTATTGCGGCAAAACCTCGCTCAAAATATTTTCGGGGTGTTACACAACGTTGTTCTTCATAAGATTATTAATATTTGAACACGCATTAAATTTTCGTCTCAAGTCGTTGAAACATTTTTTTTTTATGTTTTATGATCAATAAAACATAAAAAACGACACGCAAGTGTAAAATAATCATTGGAAACCAATTCAATAAAAATCCTGAAATTTATGTTATTTATTTAATTTAATTTAATTTTTATTTTATTGTTGGACTGATTATTATTTTTATTTTTATATGTTATTTAAAGCGCGATGGATTAACGGTAATGAAGTAATGTTTCAAGAGAGAGATTAGTGATTTAATTAATATATTGTGCCGTCATTATTGATTGGTGCCAAGTGGGAATATAAAAACAATTCTGTTTGATGTAATACGAATGGAAATTAGCTGTTTCTTCGGGTATTAAAAAATAATTATTAAAACCGATTAAAAATTTTTGTAATTAAGCCGCAAAGTATCTGCAGGTTGTAATAATAATATTTACAGTCTAGAATTTTTCATATTAAAAATTCATGATGGACAACGTATGGTGCGTGTTGTGTCCGGTGTGTGTAAATGTGTGTACCAATGTATCGTTGGAATAAATACTTCAATAAAAGATAAACATAAAAACAAATATATAATTTATTTATAAATAAGTAAATAATCAAAATCTAAATAACATCCATCGATTTTTTTTCTGTTGGTTTATGTTAATTAAACGTTTGTTTACTCTCATTTGGTTGTAATTACTAATTATAGCTGTACACAATTTTATTAAATGACAACAGTTCAATTTACGAGTCAGCTGATAAATTTTATAACGCACATAAAATTCCGTATTTCTTGGATTTTGATTTATTTTTGATTGTAATTAGAAACCAGCTAGTATCGTAGATAGATTCCAATTAACATTAATAATGGTGACATAATACATTCGGACCCTTATTAAATATGGAAATATCGCAGTTTATATCTTTACAGGAGGTAAGATTTCGGTCGTTTTGATTAATTAGATAGTAAAGCTGAATGTATAGTGCCGTAATAAAAATGAATGAGGGTTTAGATGGCACGTAAAACATCAGTTTTTGATAGAAATGTAATAATCTTGTAGTAAAAGTGTTCATTATCCCAATAACGATAATTTGGATTTTTTGGTTAAAATTATATATGGAACATGTCAGTTAAAAACAAATTCTGTAAACATTGCGGCTTCGCTTTTGTAATTAGAAAAACCAAAAATCTCTGTAATTTCTAGTGTTTACAATTGTTTAAGTTTGATTTTTATTCTTTATACTATAAAGTTCCTAATTGAATCAGCACGGAAAAATCTTAAAACTCTCAAAAAAGTAAACATGAATATTACATTTTCCCTGTTTTGTGATGTAGCATTCATCTTCGTTGTCGCCCCGGTGGCACAGTTGTTAGCATGCTTGCTTCAAGCTCCGGAGGTCCCGGGTTCGATTCCCGGCGGGTGATGAAAAAATCACGGCTGGTTAATGTAAGGATCAATGAACTAATCACTCATTATCCGTTATAAAAATATTACGAAACTTCACTATGAAGCGGCCAAGTCCCTCTATGAGATGTAGCGCCAGCGAAAAAAAAAAAAATTCATCTTCGTTACCTCCTAAATCTATCATGGGTATTAGGTAATAATTGTCGGTACCCAGAAATTTCATCTCGCCAACGAAATTTCATCTCGTATATTTCCATCAACAATTCTATAATTACGTAAATATAAGTCATCATCTTATATAACAATAAATCAATAAATTGGAAGCAGAACTCCAAGCAGCATGTACATTGTACAACTATACAATTTTTTAAGTTTAAGGTATGAACATTTTCTTATTTCTATTCTTAGCATCGTGCAAAATTATCAAAATATAAACAGTTTAGTACATTATTATCTAAGCTTCGAAATCGTGCGGTCCAAGTTTAGAGAGAAAAATTACTGTGACAATATTTCAAATCTGGGCATTTTAATTCGAATAGTCTGTGTTGATTTCAATTAATTCTTATCATAGTCTTGGGTGGTTTGGCGTCTATTGGAAGGGGCTCCGTATCCTTCCAGTAGGCGCAAGTGTACGTACTGCCTCCTCGTGGCAACCACCGGTAACTGTAACCATTAGGCTGAATATAGACTTTTGTGACAGGCTAAAGTACGGCGCTAAAGGAGAAAACCTTGACAAAAAATCCCTAATCTAAGGTGGAACAGCATATGCCGATGGATGAATGGCTGATAGGTTAATTAGTCTATATATGCGGACTCTGGATACCAGGCACCCTCCAGTTTTATTTAGCCTTCCTGTAGTAAACCTGGGTGACCTACAGGCGTCTTTTTTTTTTTTTATTCCCAGCAACTCGCAAGAGTCAAATCAAAACGGTAGACGAGGCACGGGAAGGAATATACGGGAGTGGGTCTGCCCTCTCAAAGTCCTTGAGTCCCAATGCTACCGCTTTTCTAGCAGAAGTAAATGTTATTACATCTAGGAGGGAGAGCAATGAGCCCAGATAGTATGTAACGCGTGTAGAAGTATTTCCTACAGTAGACATCTAGGAGGGAGAGCAATGAGCCCAGATAGTATGTATCACGTGTAGAAGTACTTCCAACAATAAACATCTAGGAGGGAAAGCAATGAGCCCAGATAGTATGTCCCAGCAACTCGCAAGAGTAAAATCAAAACGGTAGACGAGGCACGGATAGGAATATACGGGACTGGGTCTGCCCTCTCGAAGTCCTTGAGTCCCAATGCTACCGCACTTCTAGCAGAAGTAAATGTTATTACATCTAGGAGGGAGAGCAATGAGCCCAGATAGTATGTATCACGTACCGGTCGGCAGTATTATCAGGTTCATTAAGAGCCTGAATATTGACTGGACGGATAATTAAGTAGGGCTTATGCACAAAAGATCTTTTAGGTCGCAGTGCGGGGTGGCTTGAGCCCCCACATGGCCCTCAAGTAATAATAATAATAAAAATCATAGTCTTGATTTTTGTAATACATTATTGAAAACAATTCTAAAATGGCTCATCTAGATATTAACTTGGTATGAAAAATAATTCCAGGATTCGATGGATCATCCGAAAATCTACAAACATTTTAATTCTTACACTTCAGTATCCAAGTTTGAAGGAAGCGATTACTAAAGCATTAGAAGAGGAGGTTAATCAGATAAATATTCGACTTTAAATTATTCATCTATTTACCATTTTCGCATAACCCAAACAAATTTTCTCTTACATAGGAAATGTTTCGAAATGTCAACTGTGTAACAAAATAGGTCAAAAGGCATGAACATGTTTCGATGATAAAAGTGAATAAATCATTTTTATCTTCAAACGTAAATGATTCTACATTTTATACTCGAAACAATACAAATATACTTCCACTTGTGCGTATTGTCACAATAAAGGACATCTTACACACATTTTTAAAATTTTTTAAAAACACTTGTTAAATATTTCGCAAAATTTTGCGAAATATTTAACAAGTGTTTTTAAAAAATTTTAAAAATGTGTGTATTAAGTGTGTTTCGCCAAGTGCCTACGGCAGAAAGTGTAAGAAGTATAAAGGACATCATATTTAAAATTGTATTAAAAGACAACTGAATGAAAAGAACCGATTAAATTAACAAAATGTGGTTACTAGCTCTCCTCCTTAAACAAATCAAAAACTATATCCTGCCATAATCGTCAACCAAAAATGAATAAAAGAGACTCAGTTTCATTCAAATGACGTAAATTTTCACGGTCGTATTTAATTCTGGAAAGGGTAAAATTTAATTCTGACAAAAAATAATACAAAATTTCAAAAATATTTGTTTTAATTATAATATCTCTCAACATTACTTTGCTACAAAATATACCCTCATACGCGCAAAATATTGTTCCGTACATAGTATATGTAGAGAATACTTCTGTTGCCCTTCTCAGAAAATTCAACCAGGAGGTTATATATGTTGCATAATTGAATTGATTTTGTGGTTCAATTATATTTTAATTTGAATACTTATTTTGCGTATATTCACCACTGTACGGTAATACGAAAATCAAGTAGTCACCGACCACCGTTTTTGTTTTTTAGTTTTTTCCGTTCGTTGTTTTGTTCTTAATGGTTGTGCATCCATCACGTAATAATGAATTTCTCTTGCGTTAAATAAAGATACATTTATAAATTATTAAAAACGAATTTTCAATAGGTTATGGGCCCAGACCCGTAATAGCTAAAGTTTTGTTAGAAGAATCAAGTGATTGCAGAGAAATTTCAGAAATTAAGTTTTGCGTGAGTACATTGTAAAAATTTCATCAAAATGTCGGAAGCACTAAAATTTTCATTTACCAAATTAAACAATGAAAATTATTATACATGGAAATTTAAAATGCAGTTATTGCTACAAAAGGAAAAGGTGTATGATGTAATTACCGGAGATGAGCCATCACCAGTGACTGAATTATGGACAAATAGAAATCAACAAGCATTCGCCACGATTGGTTTAAATATTGAAGACGATCAATTGATTCATATTAGAACAACAACAACAGCGCGCGGCATGGGAATCATTGCAAAAGTATCATGAAAAGAGTACCGCCAACACGAAAGTCCGATTGTTTAAAAGGTTAATGGCAATGAAAATCAATAATGATGAAGATATGGAAAATCACATAAGACGTATAAATCAGGCGTTTAATCAACTAACAGATTTAAATAAAGATATGACAGCAGATGATTGGAAAGTGGCAGTAATTTTGGGTAGCTTGCCAGAATCATACGACTCCTTGGTAACAGCATTAGAATCAAGACAAGAAGGAGAATTAACCGCAGGTATGGTGCAATCAAGATTAATTGATGAGTTAAACGACGACAATTTAAAGAAGGCGGGGCAGTTGCAAATACAAATAGCGCATTAAGTATAAAATGCCATAAAGACAATAAAAGTGCTAGTAAAGGGGTTGAATGTTTTTTCTGCCACAAGAAAGGGTCATTTTAAAAGGGATTGTGAAAAATATAAAGGGTGGTTAAAAGGAAAGGACGGTTCGAATAAATATGAGCAAAAGGCAAACATGGCTGACGAAGAGGAATTCATGTTCATTGCATCAAGATCAAGTCATAGTTTAGAAAGCGAATGGATAATTGATTCGGGTGCTACGTCGCACATAGTCGCCAATAAAGATATGTTCGATAAAATTGACGTAATGTATAAAGACAAAATTTCTGTTGCTAACGGTTACAAATTAGATGTTTACGGTAAAGGTACAGTTAAAATTAAAGTGGTTGGCGAATCATCTAAAGTGAGTAAAGTGACATTAAATGATATGTTGTGGGTTCCAACAATCAATACTAACTTAATAAGTGTAAACAAATTAGTTTCAAAAGGCTTGAATATTGTATTCACTAAAGAGAAATGTGAAATAAGGTTAAATAATAAGTGTATTGCAAATGGTATATTGAAAAATAATTTGTATGTTTTAAAGAAACCGAATGGAACATGCATCATTTATGGTCACAGCGAAAATTGTATTCACGAATGGCACAAAAAATGTGGGCATAGAGATATAGAAGTGATCAAAGTTTTGAGTGCTGGAGGACTCGTTGAAGGCGCGAACATAATTGATTGCGGAATTAAAGAAGAAAGAAATAGTTTTCCAAAAGAAGCAAATAAACATTCCGGAGATGTTTTGGATCTGGTGCATAGTGATGTATGTGGACCTATGCAGACAGAGACCCCATCCAAGAAAGATATTTGTTGACATTAATCGACGATCACTCCAGGTATACAGTTATATACTTGCTTAGACATAAATCTGAAACGCTACTTAAACTAAAGGAGTATGTAGAGGTTTGCTATAATAAATTCGGAAGAAAACCAATAGCTTTCAGATCAGATAGAGGTGGTGAATATACAGGAAAGACTCTTACAGATTATTTAAAACAAAATGGAATAGAGATGGAGTATACGGTTGCTCACAGTCCGCAGCGGATATACATTCTTTGTGTATGGTATGCTGGTGAGTTGGTCGTGCAAAAAACAGACATGCGTGTCATTATCATCAACAGAGGCGGAGTTTGTGTCACTGTCCGAAGCATGCAAGGAAGGTATCTGGTTGAGGAGGATATTGAATGACTTTAACGTAAACAAAATGGGACCAACTATTATCCATGAGGACCATCAAAGTTGTCTGAAGTTAATTAAAGAGGAAAAATTATCAAATCGATCCGAACATATAGATATAAAATATTATTTCGTTAAAGATCATATTGATAAAGGAGAAATAGATTGTCAGTACTGTCCCACAGAAACAATGCTTGCAGATATGATGACTAAGCCGCTGACATCAACCCGATTACGATGCCTTCGAGAGCTCACCGGCTTAAGAGAAATATAATTGAGGGGAAGTGTTGCATAATTGAATTGATTTTGTGGTTCAATTATATTTTAATTTGAATACTTGTTTTACGTATATTCACCACTGTACGGTAATACGAAAATCAAGTAGTCACCGACCACCGTTTCTGTTTTTTAGTTTTTTCCGTTCGTTGTTTTGTTCTTAATGGTTGTGCATCCATCACGCAATAATGAATTTCTCTTGCGTTAAATAAAGATACATTTATAAATTATTAATAACGAATTTTCAATAATATATACATTGCTATAGCAAATACTACTCGATGTATAATATCGAATTATTCTTATATGTATCACCATTTCAAATAATAAAACTTATTATTAATATACTAGCTGACCCGGCGAACTTCGTATCACCTCAGGATCAATAAATGTTGTGTTAACTTATTAGCTGAATTAAATTCAGTTTTTTAGTAAGATATAATGAATACTCAAAATAATTTAAGTTCAATAAATGTACAAAAATCAAAATGAAAATATTATTTTAATTACATTGGAATAAATGTAATTCACGTGACAGCAAGGCATTTGCTTTATTGAAGTGAATCGAAATGATTCGCGTGACATTTTTGCACTACTTTCTGTTAAACTATTTGCTGGCTCCTGGCTGGGTTGCGCTCGGAAAGTGGACCGTCGATTTGATTTTGAATTGTGGCGTTTAAGTGATCCATATCTTTGTTCTTTGCCGCAAGAATTACTCGTTCGCTCAACCAGTTGTGTTTTTTGGGGTTAGCAATGCTGTTCAGAAACACTATATTGATGAGCTCGTCCTTCATTGAGACGAAATTGCAAAAATTCGGCAGAAACGAAATCAATCCATTCGATTCGTCGACAGGATAGATCGTTTAGCAATGTAACTCGCATGTTTGCCGATCTGTTGACATGCAGCACGAAATGCTGGGCACACTACACCATTGACAGTTCGAAGTGATTCAAATGATGTCGGCCTACGAACATTCACCAGTAACAACCGCAAGTAGTAGCGTACTGTGTAAATGCTGTAACAGCCACAGTCTCAGGTTTTTATCAAACTGAGAATATCACTGCTGCAGACTTCCTCTCAGTTGTTCCAGAGCAGCTTTTTCAGCCGGCTAGCATGCAGTGACTGGGAAGGTTCTTTGCTGGCCCAATAGGAAGCTAGTAAATGCTGCTATCTACAGGATTACGCCGAATTGAGTAACAGATGAGACCATGAACCTGCTGCTTAAGGAGTTATAATAATCTACTTAGCCAGACATACTAATGATCAGACGGATGATCAGGAACCGCATCACATTGCTCACGACGTTGAAATTTCTTCGATGAAGCGTTCCAAGTGTAATAACGTGGCATCTCAGGATAGAGTAAACTAATCAATGTTGATGCTGGAGGTGTTTCAGCACGTTGAGCGACATTCGATGCATTGAAATAAACTCGTTGACCATTCTCCAGATGCCCTGCCAAATGTACAAAAGTGGGATGATATGAGGATATACGCAAAATCGCCTCATTGCAGCTCACGCATATCGATCAACTTTATAGTGCGTGATTTCATCGTTGGTATTGGGAGTTTGAACGCCAGAAACCGCCATATTGCTGCCTTTTCGTGACATATTTGCAGATGTATTTGATGGACTTCACTGGATTGAAATAATCCACGTTGCAATGCGACTTAATGTTTTGGAAAGAAGTGGCGAATACGGAACAATCTAAGTTTTATCGACTTCGAAATCGTTTCCTCTCACTTTCTTTGTGTTAGTTCTACCGTTATCATCGGATGATCGAAGCCGATACAGTGGATAACCATCATTGCCAGTGATAGTTTCTGCCGTCAAATTTCGTGGATAACGGTTTCGTGGCACACTTGCCGTCGATCATGCACGGTGGACCATGGACTCGGTGAAATCACTTTTCAATAATGAATTTCAGAAAAAATCGGTTGGAGAGAATTAATTGAATCGAATTCAAATGAACACCCGTCGAAAGCTGAATGAAAATTAGTGAAAACTCGAGAAAATGCTGATAAATTGCGGCGTACGTGTTTTATGGTATACAAAAGAGACATGAAATACTTAGACCAGAAATAAACGAAAACAACAACAAATTCCCATGTAACATCTTCTTTCTCAAGCGTGGTCAGTTGCAGAGATGAATATAGACAAATAATATATGGTTGGCCTTTCTTCTGTAAATAAACCATTTATTTTGTATTTTTTTTAAAAGTTTAAATTTTCGTGAAAATTGAAAATTAACAAAAAAAAAAAAAAATTTACCGAAATCAGTCAATCCGTTCTCGAGATATCATCAAAAATGCCGTTCCATACAAAATGTATGAGAAAATGAATTTTCTTCATAAATTTTGTTTTCGTGAATTTTTCCGATGTTTTAATAGTTATTCTGCTATTCGGGGCGGAGACAAATCCAACAAATTAAAGATCATAAAAATCGGTCCAGCGGTTCTTGAGTTATAAATGGTGTAACTAACCCGACTTTGTTTTATATATGTATATAGATAAGTAAGTCTAAAGTCGTTCCAGAACGTTGAATCGCGGGCTGAAGGGGGGTTTATTATATGATAGTCGCCGTTTATATTAAAATAAAACACCCGATCTTCACAATTTTATTATTTTATAAATTTTATTAAAAAAATATTCGCCGGTTTGTTAATTTTTTATTCACTGTACAATTCTATTTCACAAATCACAATATAATTTGCACACTGTTTTTAATTCAAAAATATTTAATGCGCAATAATTTTATTTTCACAAAAAATTCACAATGACTTTTTTTACAATGTTTCTCGAATATTATAGAACGCCTTTTTATACTAAAAAAAGTGTTATACAATGCTAATATTGCGTTATACATAATATAATTTATATCGCCATCTAGCATTTCACATGATAAATTGCTATAATCAAGTTGGTACGTGTTTTACTATAATTATTTACGATTAATTTAATTTATAAGGTTGGTACTTGTACTTGATCATAACAAAATAACAAAGTGTCAAAATTAATACAATAAAACTTAGCGTTTTATAAACAAATAAATTATTAAAACATTAACAAATTAATTATAATTGTTTAATAATAATACTTTAAAATCAAAATATTGATTTTGCATAATGCCGTACCGCTGTTGTATCCGCTGATGCTCTCAGATAAGTAAAAATAGCATCTATTTAATTGTGTCCAAATGATTCTTTGTGTTTTTCTCTTTATGTTTTTAGATGCTGCAGACAACAACAATATTACACATCAATTTCATGTGTTTTCCACCAATTCTTTGGCTAGTCGATTAGAAAATTTATTAGAGGAAACCTCGATTTACACGAATTACATGTAGATGACAAAATTACTATTTTGAAAGTATATGTGGAGATTTTAACGATATGTTTCAGTTAACAGGCGACACACTCTCAACATTAAATGAAGGGGGTCAGCATATTTCCTTAGTATCAAATTCTCGTTCAACAATATAAAACCATATCGACTTTCATAGAAGAAATAAACAATCAAATGTTAAATGACTAAAATATCGAAGCTAGGTTTAGTAATTACAATTCTCCTTAATCGTGCCGAAAAAGTCTAATGATTTAAATCAAACACGAAATTATAACTGTTTCTCGACTTTAGACCTCGCCGATTGACATCATCAAATACCTCACAATCTAGCACATAATTGGGAGTTTACCAATTCAAATGGATCGCCTTTGGTTTAAAAAGGGTACCCTCAAATTTCCCGCGCATAGTGAACCATATCCTAATCGATCTAAATAGTACAAAATGTTTCGTATACTTTTGTTATTATTATAGATAAAGCTAAGATACGAGATCCACAAAATATTTCAGCTATGTCTAATTATCCACGATATTTATCTCAGTAGGTCAGCACAACTTTTATTGGCTAATGCAGCTATTATCGTCAGGTCATTCCGAGTTTTTCTTTCATAAGGAAAACATTGCGTAAAAGCATTTGATAAATTCCAGATTATACAATTGCTTATTCAAGCACCCTAACCGTATTAAACAGGGCAGAAAGGAATTGTTGCATAATTGAACGAGAACTCCAAAGATTTCATTCTTACCTATATGTTCGCTATTTTATAATTCGTATTGATCATCCATCTTTTGCTTGGCTTTCCAAAATTCGTTTGCGATTTGGATGAATATAACCATAATGATATCATTAATAATAAATAAAGATCTAACTTTTGAGATTTGTATTTAGTAGGAAAATGCCTGTATAATTTGCCGGCATGATTTGTTCGTATACAAAATGGGATTATGTTTGAACTACAAGCGAGTTCCTCTTTACTAGATTTGCATTACTGTAGGATATTCTTTAACTTCAAGTTTGATAGCAAAGTATTTTGGATCAGATTTAATCGTATCTACAATATTTTTGCTGTAATTTTTATGCCTTGTATTGAAATTTCTGTCGAATTACTTGATACCCATTAATGCAATTTCATCGGCTTTTTAGGTCGTTTTCCTATGTTTTCGATAAGCCTTAGGTACACTTTTGATTGAAACAAAAACTGATTTGTATGAAAAACTGAACTGTTCAAATACAAACTCGTGGTAGCCGGAAACGACGCTTACATGGTAGACAGAGGTGGTCGACGTTGATTACGTGATGTAATCAACGCGGTTGTCCACGCGTAAGCTATTACGTAGATTACCTCACGGAAAAAAATTAACTGGTACTCAGCTAAGAAAACGGACTTCTAATTCAAGAAAATGTACTTTTTCTTGATTTAAAAGCTAATTTTATTATTTCTATCGAGTTTTTCTTCACGTAAGAATTGTGTTTCTTGAAATGAAGAAAAACTCGATAGAAATAAGAAAATTAGCTTTTAAATCAAGAAAAAGTACATTTTCTTGAATTAAAAGTCCGTTTTCTTAGCTGAGGACCAGTTTAGTTTTTTCCGTGCTCGCGATTTTTTGCATTTTTGGTGTCGACGACGTAGACAACGTAGAACGTAGACAACGTCGACAACCTACGAAATGATTAATTTCCTCATTTATTTAGCCGGTCTAATCATATTGCTCTCTGTTAATAAATAAGTAATTGTCTAATTAACCTAGGGATAAAAAAAAGGTCACAATTGATGAACTGACTAAGTGACTATCGTGAAAATTGTTTTTCTATTTTTATAGAGATGGCACTGTGCAAATTCTTAATTAATGTTTATATAACTAATATTTAATTTTATATGTTTTACGATACATAGAAAAATATTTGTATTTAGTCTAAAATTAACGTAAAATTAACTAAGTTACTTTGAAATATATTGTATACTATATTACTGTTCATAATATGGATTAACTATAACAATCTACGGAAACAGTTCAACATTAAACGACTGCAGGCATAAAAAAATTTTCGACGTTGTCTACGAATAGTTGACGTTGTCGGCGAGTTGCCGTCGTTGTCTACGAGTTGTCGAGGTTGTCGACGGTTGTCGACGCAATCGCGTAAAATTTAATAGTGGACGCGTAATCGCCCATGGTAGAGCTCTTTGGAATCAGCAAGAGATAATATCGTAGAATTGATCAATATTCGCGTTAGCTGTAAACTCGCCCATTTTCCAAATTCTTAGATTTATTTTTCGGATGAAACATAAAAGAAATTATGTTGCTTCTAGCATGATAGTTGATATTCAATTATACTTCGGATGTTACGTTAAATATCAGAAAACAGTTGCCCTCTTATTAAATGTTGGTTCAATATGTGGTTTGTGGATGTCATAAAGTACTAGAACAAGATTTCACGGTTCTTCGGTGTTGAATTTTTTTATTGCACCACAACATTTAGCATGAAGCTCGATTCCGAATAGCGGTGGAGTTAAGGCAATATATACGTAAATACCGTTTGATTTCTTGCCAACGATATTCTAAACCTGAATGAAACAAAGTTTAGCAAGCGGTTAAAAAAAAAATCGTCAGTTTCTCGTTTTAGTTAAATTTTGTTGAAAACAACGTTCCATAGTGTATCAGAATTGATGACGATATTTATGAACAGTTTGTCCAATTACTAAATTATAACGAGTCAGTCATAAAAATTGTAACGAGAAGGGGTATAAAATGTAATAAAGCAATCATATTGATTCACTTGTGTTTTGGCTGGACGTGACACATCCACTTTAAAGACAGTTTGGAACTTTATGAAATAGCATTCTTTTCTGTTTTAGGAATATGTTCATCTTAGATGTATTTGAGAAGGGATTTTCTAACTTTTCAGCGGGCTTCCAGTGTTGGTTGAGAAAACTTCCCATCAGTCATACATTCTGGAGAGAACGAGTCGTCAAAATAATTTTTTTTTTATTTTTCAATATTTGTTTGTATCGCTTACAGCACGGCTGTAACAAGAGAAATGAATGCGTTATATACATATAGCTACATAGTAACAAATTTACTTTTTTGGTTGAGTCGAGTTTTTGAGTAATCTAGGGATAATTAAATTCATAGTTGATGAACAAACCAACATTTTAGATTTCGATGCCTGGAAATAGGTGTAAATAAAATAGAATAAATTTTCCAAAAGTGACTGAAAAATATCTAACTTACCTTACAGGCATCTCAACACTTTGCAATTTCGTGTAATTCGAAAACGTAATATTTACCTACAACAAATTTCGAAATAAGAAATCTCGAATAACTTCACACCAGAACTTCGATGGCAATGTTCAATTTAGTTCAGTAAAAATAAATCTACAAAATCGTAAATAAAATATGGTACAGTTCTGAAAAATATAATGTTCTTGTAACGCTCAAGCAAAATTAAAACAAAAAAGTTTAGCGTCCGATCGTTGTCCAAGCGCCATTTGTGAAGTATTAAAAGTGGTAAAAAATATTATTTTCAATAAAACTCAAAATCTTAAATAGCCATCAGTAAGGTTCTGTAAGTAAAAATTGTTGCTGTTAAAATCACGAACACTTTTGCTGTTTCTTTTTTTTTTTTGTGTTTTTTAAAGAATAAAATTGTCAGCAGTAATATCCCAAGAGCATTGATAATTTCCCGAAATAATTTTATTATATTTTTCGAAAGCACGTTGCTTGGTAACAGCCCGAAGCCGTAGGCTGAGGGCTGTTACCTAAAAGCAACGTGCTTGAGGAAAATATAATAAAATTATGAGGTATTTATCAATGCTCGAGGGGTATTCGACGAGAAAATTTTTTGCAATTTTATTTTATTCTAGTAGTAAGGCTGCTAGATTGTAAATTGTTCTATGAAAGTGGCATTTTGAAACAGTATTTATTGTAAAATAAAACTATAAATTCTTTTCATCTAGTAGCCAGAATATGTTTTTCTAAAATAGCAAGCCTATTAAATCGGTCAATTTCGAGTCACGTGTACAAAATAAACCAATCAAAATAACATTACACTGATAACATCCCTAGGGAAATTATCAGTGTAATGTTATTTTGATTGGTTTATGTCGTACACGTGATTCAAAATAGACTGATTTAACAGGCTTGCTATTTTAGCAAAAAAATTTCTGAGGTATCAACTTTTAATTTTATGCGAAAACATTAAAGTTTTTAAATCAAAATCGACCGTAACCACAAGAAATGCCAAAAAATTAAGTTCACCCTTATTTATCTCAGAAACCTGGCCATTGAAGTGTGAAGTGATCATTTTTTCACTAAGTTTATATCCCAGGATTTTGGCTACAAAACAGTACAAGAACGCAATTTCATTATTTCGAAAAAATTTGGAATTTTCCTTATGAATATTTAATTCTTATGCTGTGTGCCTAATATATAACGCCGATTTTTTTGACTAAATTATTGACTTTTCTAAATTGTCGACTAGGTCGTTCATAGATGTCATAAGGGTCAATAAGACAAGATGTGCCTGACTTTTCATTATTCTAAATTCCTACTGTTGGAACGTCAACCGAATGTTATTCCTATGTGATGGAAATAGCTAGGAATACTGCTTGAATTTTCGTGCCTTTTTTTTGGTTCGCGCGCAAGTTGATTATTACCATGTAAAGGTAAAGACAGAACAAGAGCGATGACGCCTGTCAAATTAAAATACACGGAAAGAGCATACGATGCTAACAAACCCAATGTCGCTGGCGACGACGATAATATCACCGAACGTGTTTAGAATCTATTTCTAATTTTGTCGCCAGCATTGCAATATTACCAAATGATTTTTGGGTCGTTATATTGGTAGTTGATGAGTTTGACAAAACCGGACAGAATATTTTAGCGTTGGTAAACTAAAGGTTGTCTCTCTGTTTGACCCAAAAGTTTCTCCAATCCGTGTTGCCTACAGACGATCTGACTTACCATTTAATTCTTAACAGAAAGTTGAAATTGAAATCTTATGTACAAAAATTTATAAACTTTAATTAAATATGACAACAATTTTAATTTTCTTGAATAATTTGATCAATTTTGATAATTTTTGAGCAATCTCGGATTAAGCGAAACCTTTTCCAATTTAAGTGAAACTATTTCTAAAATAAATGAAAAAGATTCCGAATTGAATACTCCTTTTACGGAAAGAATGAAACTAATTTCTTCCAAATTAAATAAATTTAAAAGCAGAAATTGTTTCACTAAAATTTATAAAATATAACAGTAGTTAAATAAAAAAAACATACTGGTTATCTTGTAACAGCAGGGAGTGTCACCTTCGTGTCTAAGATGAAATTGTCCCAATCTGATGCTGTGACTGTTTCAATTCTATATTTGATTACGCCTTCTAGATTCGGGTTTCTCTTAGTTCTTAATAAGTTTCTTGCATGTCCTTCGACGTAATTTAGGAAGGCCGTGACATATCGCATTTACTTTTGCAGATTAAAATAACCCTTTTTCAATTGAAGGTTAAATAATTAAAATGGTTTTAAATTGTAAAAAATTAATTGAATCTGCAAAAATAGAGAGCACTGTTACGGAAGAAGAAACTTTTGGTTTTGTGCTGCTTCAAAAAAATCATTCACCTATATGGGCCAATTTTCGTCGTAAAAGAATTTTTATATTACGATTTCCAAAAATTCGTGCGATAGTCGAAAAAATACCGCCAGCAAATTAACGACGAACAGTGTTTCGATTGTTTGTTGTTTCTTGTGGTTACTATTAGTAGCAATTGCCTTATCGAATTGAACATAAACTGAGAGAATCGAATTAGTCTCTTAAAACTGTCGTTCAGTTGGTACCTGAACCGTATTTTAATTTTCTTGAGTGTCCAAAAATGAATCGATTAAAAATTAAATATTTTGATTCAATATATATTTAACCAAAACTAACCTTAAAGTAACGTCACTCACACAGTTCGGGAATGGTCCGTCATAAAATTCTTAATAAGCTCCTGACTAAATACGCAGAATTTGTAGGTGCTTCGCGTGCCATTCAATATTATTTTATGATAAATATTTATCTATTTATTTTGTCATAAAATTATCCTGTAAAGCAGCGCAAGCCCATAAAGGATGTAGTCTGGTGTTCCGGCTTTTTTTGGAAGCTTATTTCGTATTTTTCGTTTGTTTTTTTAAGAAAATAAAATGCAATAACTTCAATTTTTTTGTCGTATTATTATTAGCATCATAATCTTTACAACAAATTATTTTACTGAATTTGGCGATATTTTCTTATTTTATCTTTAAACGAAGTAGACACATGATTACGGCACTTAGAGTCATCTGAAACAAAAAAGTCGAATTGATTATTATTTTGGATGCTTGTCGCTCTGTCCCGTAGCAGATTTAAACAATTTTATTAATAAATAACAAAATGGTGAACTTTTGAAAAAAAAGTTCAAAAATCGTGCTTTTTCGTTAAAATCTTGGAAAAACAGAAAAAGTTATTATTATAAATAACTAATTCTGCTACAGATGGAGCCATTGTTGTTTAGAATAACGTTTGCAAAAATGAGCACAATCGGTTGGATAAAACTTTTGTAATCATCTACGCCGCTCTAAAAAAATTTGTTTCGAGAAAAACGCGTGTAAAGTTTTGATTTCAGATTTTTTATAAAAACATTTCAAAATATCCCCTAACTACAAAATCTCCTATTGCAAAATATTCTAGTTACAAAATCTGCAGACAATTTTTTCCGTAAATATAGAAAATCGTGCGATTGGCATACCATATGTATATTTACGGGGTAAATTTTATGCGAGATTTTGTAATTTGGAGAAAAGTGGTTGTGCTTATGTATGTATGTTATGTGTATTTGAGTGGGCAACTATGTGCGTTGGTGCATATATATGTGTGTGTGTGTGTATGTGTTATGTGTGTATTCAGTCACAGAATGACAAACTACTACTAAGCTCAAAACCTGCTAAAATTCTCTCTTTAGAAAGCCTTCTTCGCGTTAGCACGCAGATACACGTTTGAAAATATGAACTGCTAACTGTATTGGTCATTACTAAAAACCATATAATAAAATGTAATTTTTTCATTTTCACCAACACCACTTATAGTTGATATCATACACTACTTAATACACTGTATTCACAACCAATATATTCTCACCAATACAATCAGCAGTTGATATATTTTTACAGCAATAGTATAAAAATGACTGGTTTTTCTACAGAGACAATTTTAGCAGGTTCTGCCTAAGCTTCGAAAACTTGTTTCCTCTCTTTCTTGTTTATAACCCTAAATATCTCGAATTACGTTTTTTGCAGTACACTCTCCATATATTGAACTTTCGTAATATGTCAAAAAAAAAAATTGATTTTTCGAAACCCGAACACTAGACTACATCCTTAAATGTTTCTTCCTCCGTTTTATCCGATCCTAAGAATAGTAGAAAAGCCGTCTCAAATATCAAAAGGCATCAATTTATTGCGCAACATGAGAGAATCTAATTTAGAGGGCGTGATCAAAGGTAGGATTCAAAGTACCACAGCTACACAGACTACTCAAATCTCATTTAGTTTCATTTAATTCATTATTGAGTGTTTTATTTAACAAATAATAAAACAAATTTTATTGATGGTTTTAAACTTATTTAATTTGGTTTCATTTATTTCGGAAAAGGTTTCAAACAATTCAAAAAACGTTTATTTTCATTCGGAACAAGTTTCATTCATTTGAGAAATACAGAGTGAGAGCTCAATGGAATATTATGTTTACGTAATATCTACATCTAAACATTTTTTTTAAGATCTGTGTATGACTATTTGCTGTAAAATTGAAGTGCAATATGCAAGTTATGTACAAAATTGTTAACACGTTAATTCAATTTATCGCATACAAATTTAAATCAGGAGCCGCCACTTATTTTAACTAATAACTTTACTGCATATTTCTGCAATTAATATCACTGTGATCATTACTTCTTTTACACTTAATTCATTTAGACAAACATTCCATTAAACATACTCCACCAAATTCATTTCTTCGAAAACGATTTCACTTAATATTAATTAATATAAGAACATGTCTAAACAAACCGTATACTGGCCATAATATTAAATTTCAAGTATATAACCGTTACATAATACAAATAAAATTCTCAATCATGTGTAATTAATCCTCCCACACGCGTTACGATCATAAATTCATAACAATAAATAAAATAATTTTTCCAATTTTCCATTATATATAATTTACGTTTTGTTGTTCAAGTCGTTTTTTTTTTGCTTTGTTTTTCAAATTTTTTGGATTCAATTAAATTTTATCTCGATTTTTCCCATGTGATATAAAAGATGAGCCGAAATGAAATAAAATAACAACAGCAGCTATGTGTAAAAGAAAATTCTTTTATCCACGGAAAAATTATTATTATTATTACATTAAATTTATTATTTATTAATTTTATTTTTTGTTTTATTTAAAGAAACAAAACAAGAAATAATATTACAGAGAAAATTGATTTTCCCTTTTTTCCACAGTTTTGCGTATTATCGTCGTATACAAACACACACGAAACAATATCTTCTAGGAAAATGGGAAAAAATTATAAAACGATTCATATCAAAGACGGATATTATAATATGTATATAGGACCTATTGTGTCTTTTTTATATTTTGTTCCTATACGCTCTGCTCTTTTATTGTTTTGCCTGAAATACGAGAATGATGAAAAATAATGTCGAGGAAAAATACTTTTCATTTTGCTTTTATTTATTATTATCAAAAAATTATTCATATAATTTCCGAACACACTATACGGCAATGTCTATATACGAGTATATGCGGGATATTGGCAAAATCGAATAGCGGCTGTATTTTTATGATAAATATTGATTATAAATAGGTTTTAATAAAGCAGTTGGCAAATTTTAGCAATTCGATATTTTTATAATAATATTGATGATAAGAGGAAATTGGAGTCATATACATATCTAACTTATCATACCAAAGTCGCTCGCATATATTTCTATACTATATGTATATATGTTTATACGTACTATGTAATGTATCCAAAATCCATTAAAAAACTTTTTATTATCACTACTTAGTGATACGCACGCTGTATATTAAACATAAATATTTGTTTTAAAATACTTTAAAAAAAAATTTTTTTTGGATATAACCACTTTGCTTCTCTCGTGTGAGAGTACCAAAGTATCGTACAAAATTATTTTTGTTTTGTATGTAATTTTTATTTAATTTAATTTTTTTGTTAGTTTTTCATGAATAAGAAAAACAATAATCGATTTTCAAACAAAAAAGAGAAAAAAGAAAAACGATAACTGTTTCCATACCAAAAGTGTTGATCGTTTTATAAACTGACGATGAAATTAAAAACAAAAAAACGTTGTGTGAGATGATTTCATTGCGGGCGGCAAAATATCGCATGACTGAAATTTCTGATTGTTATATTGAAAAAAAATGTTGAGTCTAATGATACCAAGAAATTGAATCAATTTTTTGTGTCTTCGTTATATTTTCGTTTTGTATGTTTTCCTTTAAAATCTTCTGTATTTAGGGGTTTACAATTTGGGAATGAGATTATCTATGTATGGGTTTTTTGTTTATCGAAAGTTCCTGGAACCAATGATATTACGAAATTTAATTGTATTAAAGCACAGAATTAGCAGCTTTAAAATTAGATTTGTTTCATTTTAAACGGAATATAAGCTATACGGTTGTCGTTCGTGGAATATATTATCGTTCAGCAAATTTCATTCTGTGGAGAGGATGTAATTACAGACACAGAATTTTTGTTACCTTTTAAAAATGATATTTTATTAACTTTACCGTTGCTAGCTAAAGCTAACCAAATACTGTAATACTTGTGTTGAATTGTTTGATTTTCCAACTACTTTTGTAGATATAGAACCGTGGTCGGCTAAATTCGAGGCATGACCAAAACGCCCTGCTCAGGTAAGTGAAAAATTATTTTAGCAGACTTTCAAGCAAAACAAACAGATTTCGAAATGATTAAGGTGCTGGTAATAGCGAAAAGTAAATATTAAAAATCTGACGTTGCGCCAACTCTGATTTGAATTGTCAGTTCATCTAAGCTGATTGTTAAAAACTGAACCCAAAGTTCTGCTTTTATGTCAAACGATTAAGATGATTATCGTTCTTTTCTTACAAAAGAATAATACCTGAAACTGCTTTGTATTGAGATATAAACCATTCGAAACCGACCATTATGTAATAGCCCCCTATTATGTATTAGGATACTAGTTGGTTAGGTTGTCAAACCCTGGTTTATCGATCGATTACCCGTTTATTATATTGTAATAGTAGATGACAATGAATTGGGAAAATCGATGATGAACACAGTATAAGTGCAACTACAAGGTAGATGGTACCGGGACAAATATATAAAATACATAAATGGAATAATTGTAATAATACTTATTGTTTCAATACAAAACATTCTGGCGACGAGGATAAAAATCATAATTAAAATTATACGGCGATACAGTTAGTACTTTGGTTGTGCTGGTGGCCTAAAAATACCATAAAAAGCGTGGTATGTACATAAGTACATATGAAAATTGTGAAAAGTGAGATAGTGAAAGTTGAAGATATACCAGAAGAGACTGTAATTATGGCAACCATTGGGCAAATGGAAAATTTCACTCCGGGAGCTAACTTTGATAATTATGTAAAACGGTTGAGTACACTGATCGCTGATCACATGTATAGGATCAGAAACATTTGGGATTTTGGTGTCATTATTGGATCCAAAAGATCCTTGTGATGAAACGCATGATTCGTGTAGCGGTATTAAAAAAACATTTTACGCCCAAGGTTATTGTTATAGCGGAACGTTATCAATTTTATACAAGGCAGCAATGGGATAATGAACCGTTAGCTGAGTATATCGTCGAACTAAAAACGTTAGCTCAAAGATGCGAATTTAAAACTTTCTTGGACGACGCCTTAAGAGATAAGTTTGTGTGTGGTATAAACAACAGTAGTATTCGGTCGAAATTGTTAACGGAAGATAATCTCACATTTGATTCCGCGTGTACTACAGCAGTGAATATGGAGTTGGCGAGGCAGAAATGTAACATTATGAAGCCTGGTTCACTGAATAAAATTGACCATGGCTCATCGATGAGTATAAGGTAAATCTAATATTTCATAAAGCATACACAATTCCATACAAACTTAAACAAAAAGTAGAGAAAGAAATTGAAAGTTGTGTCAGCAGGATATCCTAAAGCCTGTGAAATATTGGGAATATGCTAGTCCAGTTGTAGTCGTGGTTAAATCTGATGGATCAATTAGATTATGTGTGGATTTCAAAGTGACAATTAATAGATTTGTCCAAACAGAGCATTATCCGCTCCCACGGACGGACGATATATTTGCATCATTGGCGGGGTGTAGTGTATTTTGTGTGTTAGATCTTCGGGGCGCTTATCAGCAGCTAGCTGTAAGTGAGAATTCAAAAAAATATCTAACTATTAATACACATCGTGGGTTGTTTCAATTCCAAAGGTTACCATTTGGAATTTCTTGTGCTCCCGCCATTTTTCAGTCAGTAATGGACCAAATCCTTTTAAAAATTGAAAATGTCGAATGTTATCTTGACGATATCATGATAGGGGGGGAAAGACAAAAAAGATTGTTTTAGTAAATTGTTAACAGTTTTAATTAGATTAAACGATTACAAAACTCGAATTAATCTTAAAAAATGTATATTTTTTAGTGATAAAGTGGAGTATTTGGGCCATATAATTTCGAAGAATGGAATTAGTCCTAAAAAGGATAAAGTAGGAATGCTAAATTAATAAATTATTATGGCCGATTTATACCGAACTTGAGCTCAGAGTTACGGATTTTATATGATTTATTATTAAAGAATACACCGTATGTTTGGTCAAAAAAATGTAACGAAGTTTTTAAATTTTTACTAGAAAATAATATTCTAGAAATCTATGACCCCAATAAAAAACTAATTGTGTCATGTGATGCTTCACCTTATGGGTTAGGTGCGGTTTTGGCTCACGACATTAATGGAGTAGAAAAACCCATATTATTCGCATCGTGCAGCTTAACCCCTGCTGAGAAGAATTATTCACAATTACATAGGGAGGCCCTGGCAATTGTTTTCGCAGTAAAGAAATTCCACAAATATATTTTTGGTTACAAATTTACAATTCACACGGATCATAAACCACTGGAACAGATTTTTAATCCCAGTAAAGAAACACCACCGGTTGCAGCCGCACGATTACAAAGATGGGCAGTTTTCCTATCTATGTACGAATATTCCATTAAATACAAAAAACCAACGCAGATGGCGCACGCCGATGCACTGTCGCGTTTACCTCTAGAACATAAGTCTAATGTGGAGGTTGTTCTTATTAATTCTTTCAATTTTCTCGATGAATCACCTCTGAACATCCAGATTATTGGGGAAAAAACAAAACAAGATGCTACAATTCAACAAGTTAGCAAATATTGTATGACCGGTTGGCCAAAAGTGGACCTTAAATTTCAAGATATCCCTTATTTCAAAAAATTACAGAATAATTTTTCAGTAGAGAAAGGATGTTTATTTTTCGGAAATAGCATCGTTATTCCAGAGTGTTTAAAAACCAGGATTCTAGAATTGTTCCATGAGGGACATATAGGAACGGTTAGAATGAAAGTTTTGTGTCGATCGTATGTGTGGTGGAAAAAATTAAATACCGATATAGAAGAATTTATCAAGCGATGTGTTGTCTGTCAAACGACCCAGAATGTCCGTAAGGAAAAACTATTTTCATGGAAGAAAACTGTTTATCCTTTTGAAAGAGCTCATATTGATCTATTTTACTTTGGGAAATATGAATTTTTAATTTTTGTCGATACCTTTAGTAAGTGGGTTGAAGTCATTCTACTAAATAAATCTAATGCGGAAACAGTTATTGAAAAGCTCCGACTGGTGTTTTCGGTCATGGGATTCCCCAAAGAAATAGTTGCGGATAATGGGCCACCATTTAATTCTTTTAAATATAGAAATTTTTGTGAATCACAAGGAATTCAGGTTACACATTCAATACCTTGGCACCCTCAGTCCAATGGGGTAGCTGAGAGGCATGTCCAAATTGTAAAAAAGGCTCTGAAAAATTTCTTCATCGACGAAAAATATAGAAAATTAAATATAAATCAATTAGTGGATAATTTTCTGCTTAAATATCGAAACACACCCTCATCAGAATCGGGCCAGACTCCAGCAGAGTTGATTTTTAAATTTAAACCAAAATGCTTATTAGATTTAATAAATGATAAGAGTAAAGTAACTGTCGATTTACAAAACAATAAATCTTTTAGAGTCAAAACAGATAACAAATTAGTAATGGATGAATCAAATTTTGGGAAAAATAAAATAAATTTAAATAAAAAATATAAAGTAGGTGATAACGTATTATATAAAAACCATTTTAAAAATTATGCAAAATGGTTACCTGCAAAAATTACTAGAATTTTAACACCTTGTATCATACAAATAAATGTAAATGGAACTGTAAGAAACGTTCATATATCTAGCATCAGATTTTCATGTTTGGAGGATAAATATCATCCAAGCGTAAAATTAAACCAACCGGAAGTAACATTCGAATATAATGACGATGAGGTGTGCGTAAACACGGATAAGAAAATGGTTGCTAGAGATAAGGATGTTAACACAGAAAAACCGATTGAAGAAATAAGACAGTCGAAAACGATAAAAAAGAAATAGAAAATTGTGTATAAAATGTAAATTATATTAAACAATAATGAATTTATAGGGTTAAATTTAATGCAAGGTTGATGGTAAATTTAGATCAAGAATGTAATTATTATTATTATTATTAAATTTTTTTTTAATGGGGAGGAAATTATTATGTATTAGGATACTAGTTGGTTAGGTTGTCAAACCCTGGTTTATCGATCGATTACCCGTTTATTATATTGTAATAGTAGATGACAATGAATTGGGAAAATCGATGATGAACACAGTATAAGTGCAACCACAAGGTAGATGGTACCGGGACAAAATTATAAAATAAATAAATGGAATAATTGTAATTATACTTATTGTTTCAATACAAAACACCCCCTATTCCATACAATGACTGATTTGAAGTTGTCCTAGGCTTTCATCCCAGAAAAATTTGAAACTACCTCCCACCCCTTTTTTACGTTAGTTAAATAAAGTTTACAAATCATGAAAACTTTTCATCTTGTGATTTTTAGAGATTCATTTATTTTAGGGTTCCCTGAGCCGACAAATTCAGTTTCGAAGTAATGTCTGCCTATCGGTATGTCTATCAGATTGTGTCATCTGTACATCCCAGGCGGATTAACCAATCAATCTGAATATTTAAGATTTTTCATTAAGAGGGAGGTCCTAGTGAATTTTAGTGAAAATAATGAGCCGGAAGTAGCAAATATCTCAAAAAATATAAGGTTTAAATAAAAACTATTATAAATACCCATTAAAAATATGAAATTGGAAAATACAAAAGAATAAATTTGGCAAAATTTGAATAATAAGTTTCTGAAAATTCCCTGTTCGTTAAAACAAAGTCGCATGTTGAGTACACCCGAATCTTTTTTTCTCTTAGTTCTAAATGGGGGAAAAAATTAAGTAAATGGCTCTGGTAATGGTAATGGTGACCCTGGAAATTTGTTTTATCGGTATAATAAGGGTTCCTCAGTGTTGTGCGTCTACACCTATTTGGAGATTGATAACACGCAAAAGTCGATATTACTGAAAGCAATAGTTTTCGACGTAGACAATGTAGAAAATTCATAGACAATTCGTAGAAAAATAAAATATTATTTTAGTGGTTATTTTGCCTTCGTATACACAATTCCTAACTTATGGGAAAAATATTACGCTCATATTTGTAGTTCTAAAACCATTCGTAAAGTCAGACCCTATAATGTAAAGCACGGAGGCCTGAGTAAGAATTGTAAAAACGTTGTAACGAAATCGTTCGAGTTAGCTTTCATGGAGCCCTGCCTTAATCCAGTAAAAATAGACCTAAAAATCATCATAAAAAGGCAAAAATGGCATAGTTCTAAAATTTGACAAACATGCTCGTTAAACCTTAATCAGAACTGTGCGAAGTTTTAAAATGTGGCAACAAATGTTATTTTTATGTAACTAAAAATCTTAAATAGCCATCTGAAAAGTCTTTCACACAGATTTTAGTGGGCCAGATTTTAAGAAAAAAAATATTACTACGGATTTTCGAATTTCGGCTAGGCTAAAAGCAGGTTTACCCTTTTAATTGCCATTATTCAGAATTTATTATAAATAAATTGTTTATTTCAGTTTAAGCACGGGTAAGTTTCATTTTTTTCGTCTCTCTCTCTGCCATCTTTTCTAGGGCTCAAGGCACTCCCAACTCTTTCGCAGTTCCCTTTTAACGTCCCACCTTACGCCGTTGCCAGCCAACTCGAGGACGTACGGCTATAGACCCGCTTTTGTTTAAACCACCTGCACATTGCATTGCTTCATGCCAGCCTATAGTACTGACATGAAAGGTGGATCGGCCCATGGATTCCGCACTCTCAACATAGGGGGTCATAGATGTGTTCATCGTCATCACTGATCGTAATCAGATGATGAAAAATCCCTTTTGCATCCTGCCCCTATAGGGATTCGAACCCGGTACCTCCCGATCCAACCGCCGTAGCTTTAACCACTGCGCCGTTTGGTCGGTGGGTAAGTTTATTTTTCACATTTTTAAGAATTTCCTAAATAAAAAAAAAAACGTTTTTGAAAGTGTGGCAGGCCTACGAAAGGTGTTCCCATTTTTTTTATCGTTACTCCGTTATAACTCGTAGACTCGCCGTATTAACCGTAGAAAAATGTTTCTTCGTAAAGTTTTTGTTATCTCGGAAACAGTTCAAAATTTTTATTTAATTTTTTTATAGATATTTAAGTAGTTTTCCAGTTTTTTTGAGGAAATCCTAGCAAGCGACCACCAAAAAGATCTATTTGCAAAGTTGTCGTAAGGACCTTAGCTATTCGAAAAATATTTCTTTTATGGAAAATTAGGGATTACAGTGTTTAAATTAACCCCCCCCCCTCTGTTTTTTGGGCTTTACTAATTTCTCAAGAAGATCGTTATAGCTACTTCTTGCGGATTTTGAGTAAAAGGTGAATACGCAAGTGGTGCTTTACATTTTTCAGCCAATAAGTTTGAGATATAAACGCTGCTCCTTCGTTTAATTTCAAAAACAAAGAAAGTTGTTGAAGATTTACGGTTACAAACCTAATTAAAAAATCAGGCAAGTTATATTGTTATTGTTAGTCATTTATAGTGACAAGAATTGTCACAGTCATTATTTATTGCGCAGTCAGCTTGCATCCGTCAAGTGAAGTAATATTCAGTAGGAAATACTTTGTGTTCACTGGATACAAATCCAGTAGTTTTTGCTGCTTTTAACCTTTCTTCCTTGACTGACTCCGACCGTAATGTTCTGTGGATTCGGCAAATGGGGAAACACAGTAATCGCCACAGTGATAAGGCTCGCAATATTTACTCAATCAAATTTATGATGCTGTCAAATAAGCTAACTGATATATTTTCTGTACATAAAAGCTAGACTCGATTCATAGAAAATCATCTAACATTAATTTCTTTTCTTTTATTTCCAGGTAAACAATAAATGCTGATTATTATCGAGATCTGAAGGAATTGAAGAGTTTGGTAAACCGCTAAATCTAATTTATTTTTGATAAATGAATGATCGAAATTTGCCAAATCGTTAGATGTGTAAGAATATTCAAGAATTTTATAAAACAAAATATTTAGTGTAATAAAACTCGTTAGCATTTATCATGGATTAAAAAATAATAAATAATCTGCTCGAACTGGATGTTGATTTAGATGCAAGAAAGAAGACAATGAAACATGCTACTGTTTCCTTTATGCAAATTAGAAAGCTTATCATAATGCTGTTTATGACAAATTTGTTTTACCAGAGAAACATTACAAATAGGCCGCACATCAGCGTAATATTTTTTTATATAATATAGGATTATTTAATTGGCATTTAATTTTAAAGCGATCATTATTTAGGTTTTCAAAGAAAAGCATTAACTTTATTAAGATTTCCCAATTTGTGTTGATGAACTCCGACCTTCTAGATAATGAGTGTTAAGTTGTATTGAAAACTTACGGGGACTGTAATGAGCAATATAATTTTGCGTTATACTGTATTCGAATCGAAATTTTGTGGACCAATAAAAGCCATCTTCCACTTTTCTGGGGTGTCTTCTACTAAATAATTGATAGCTGAATTGGTAGAACATATTATTATCGACATATTTGAATAGTTCATTGCAGATACCATCCTCGTATGGTCAGCGTGATATTGATATTGAGTCGAATCAAGCAAGCAAACATATCTAATTATCTGGTCTATAGACTGAAATTCGGCACATTCAAATTCCGAAAATTTAAACTCGATTATTAAAATTCAGAAGATTGGATTCGAAAGATTGAAATTCGATAGATCGAAATTCGATAACCAATCTATCGAATAAACAAAATGTCGAGTAACATTTTTAAGTTTTATAACATCGAGTGCAATAACCCCGAAACACAAGAAAATTCATATTCATTTTTTAAATTTAAGTAGAAATCATTTTTTTAAATCAATCCATTTACTGAAATAGTTAAAATCCAGAAAAAAACAGAAATTTAATTTTACGGGCAATTTTAAACTTCTACGGACGTTACAATTTTATGAATCAAGTTTGCAAGGTTGAAAAATCATTACGCATTTAGGTATTTTTATTTTGTCAATTCTACGTATTACACCAATACAACGAATCCAGCTAAACGAAACACAGCTAGAAACACTTGTGGTAATTCTATAAGTATAAGAAGCGATACCTCGATCGATCCGTTTGTATGATTTAGAAATCCTTGAAGAAATACTGGGAAAATTATCTCGAAGAATTAATTTCTAAACCCTAAATCTTGAAATGATAAAATATCGAACAAAACCAAAAAAATATAGAAATCAATATTTCAGAATTTGTCATCAATATTATTCAGTATTTTATAAGTTATACGAAAATGATGACTTCTGGCATCGTCCTAGAATAAAGAATTGAAATCTCTTTTAACTTCAGTAACCAGACCAGGCAATCTTCAAATAAATATAATAGGTACAGCTCGATAGAAAAAATCGTAGGGTATGTTTAAATATAACATTTGCCCATAAATAAACGATGAGACAAATTCTTAAACTTTTAAAGCCGTCCCAACATTTACTAGGAACTCTTTTAATTTACCGTTTAATGACAAAAGACATTTGCGGGTTACAATAGCCTCAGCCTGCACAATAATTCCACCTATTTGTCCAACTGGAGAATGGAGATCAATTCCCGTTCCTTGAAAAGTACAATGACACATTTATAAAAACTACATTTTAAACTTAACGCTTAAAAAATTAATTTATAAGTAATTATATCAAAAACTATCAAAAACTAAATAAACGGAATATTTAAGAAAAGCCTTCAAATAATTAATTTAGAGTTTTAAAAATAATTTGTTCATTTTTATTTATTTTATATTTTGACAGGCAATGGCGAAAATTGATTAAATAAATCACTTTTAATCTATACTTTATCATTAATTTAGCTAAGTTTTACACCATTTGGTGTATCGTCTAGCAGAA
Organism: Tipula helvola; assembly: GCA_963556165.1. NCBI lineage: Eukaryota > Metazoa > Arthropoda > Insecta > Diptera > Tipulidae > Tipula > Tipula helvola. The sequence goes on from OY744482.1 coordinate 303,770,865, forward strand.
ATATGTATGAAACTCGATATAATGTGTGACATTTGGGCAACGAGACTTAATGGAAACAAAATGGGAATATTTTTTTCATTAGGTTTTTGCATAGAACGAGAATTAACCCTCAGGCTACAAAAATTATATACTTCCATACATGTATAATTTTTAAACTATAGGCAAACTATAAAGATCCATTGATGCAGTCCCCGCAAAGTTTAAAATTTAATTTAAAAAAAAAATTGGGATTCGGTAATAATTAAGAAATAATTAACTTGTGTCAGTATTCTATATTTCAATTTTCTCTTTTTCGACCGTTTGAATTTCCGTGTAGTTTTGCGCGATAATTTATAAACTTAATCTTTCCATTATGTATTTAAATAATTGTATGTACATGTTTGTACATATTTAAAAATTCCCCAAAAAATACAAAATAAAGTGTCGGGTAAAAAGAAAGACCCCATTGAACTTTTATTAAGAGCGTCCTTTACTAAAATTTAATTTCGTTTCGAACCCAGTATATATGTAAATTTAATTTGATATGGCCACCTGTACATAGATTTAATTTTATTATGATTCAAAAATTTTGCGTCTTTTGTTGTTGTGTATTCCCATCGAACTTGCTCAAGTTATCCAAGTTTGAGAGCTAATAAAAAAATTTTAAAAGATGATTTACTGGGAAAAAATAAACTTAGCACTAGTTTTATCAAAGTAACCTTGATTCTACAAAGCCATAGTCTAAAAACCGAAGCTTTGATAAGGGAGTTAGAAAAGAAGGAAAACCCAAACTCTTCATAGTAAAACACGGCTCCGGGAATTCCAGTCAAAGACATTTCAGTCAAAAACAGAAAGGAATTTCAGTCAAAAATTAAAAGGCAACTCAGTCAAAATAATTTTAGATTGAAATGGTTTTCAGAAGGAAGATCAATCAAAAACCTAAAAAGGCATTCAAACTTTTCAAACTTTTTTGACTGAAATTCCTTTTGCATTTGTGACTGAAATACCTTTTGAAAAGGTAATTCAGTCAAACAATTAAAAAAGAATTCGAGACAAAATTGATCTTGGGGAATATAGTCAAAAACAATTCAGTCAAAAAACGAAAGGAATTTCAGTCATAAAATTTCCCATTCTAATATTATGACTAAAACTCCTTTTAAAAAGGGACTTCAGTCCAAAAAAAGGTATTTCGGTCAGAAAACAGTTTGACTGAAATGCCCTTTGTGCATTTTTGAACTGAACAACCTTCTTGAAAGGTGTTTTAGTCATAAATTTTTGGACTGAAATACGGTTGGTTTATTTTATTAGTCGCATCAAGTAGACACAATTGACCGTGGATACAATTGAACGTATGGAATCGTATATAGAATTGATCGTATAAACTATTGATCGTGGATCAATTGATCGTTTGGACAATTGATCGTATGGACAATTGATCGTGGATCCATGGTCAATTCCACATATTTATTTGCAATTACAAAATCTTGCATAACAAAATAGTGCAATTATTTTTCTTTTAGCAGGTGTCATTAATAGATTCTATATAATCCGCTCCTACGCGCGGCACGCAGTGCAACGTGTTTGCTGATCCCGGCTCCTACGTCCCCCGAAGTTCAAATCTAAAGCCCCTCGGAGAGCTAAGCGGGGGGTTGGGGGGGGAGCGCAGCGACCTCCCGCGTGCCCCTGAGAGTTACCGAAGCCGTGACCCTCTACAATTCTAAGTTAAGTTAGTCGGAATAGTGTAGAAAGGCCAAATATCGAAAGGCCGAATGTGTCGAAAGGCCGAATGTTGAAAGGTCGTTTGTATCGAAATTAATTTTAATATTTCATCTTAGTTACGTTTCTCTTTGACATATAATTAAAAATTAATTAAGAGTTGGCTACCTTATCTAGAAAAAAAATACAGAAACTGAAAATCCCGAAAAAAAATCCAGAAACAAAAAACTCAGAAAAACAAAAATCCAAAATACTAAAATCCAGAAACATAATTATCAAAGTGCAAACCAAATTATAATTAACATTTATAAAATGTCTATCAAATTTGATTTTTCTGTAAAGTTCTTAATATTTATGATAATAGAAATAGCTTCGTCAACCTTTCAGACACAGATCAAAGTAATCGTATCGCTAATATCGCATCTACTGGGGTGCGATTATGTATCTCTCGTATTACGAGTTACGAGTTGCGAGAACTCGAAACTTAGTATGCCGTAATTGCGACATAACGCAATTATCTAAGCAATTACGAGAAACACTTTTTTTTTGTTGCCCGATATCGTCATTTTCGGCATACAATTTTGTTGTTGTTATGCACAGTACTGTGGTTATCTGTCGTACATAAAAAGTTGTACGAGTAAAACAATAACAACAAGTCGCATTTACGAGAACTCGTAAAGTTTTACATAATAACCCCCCTGATAGTCTAAAAAAGGGGTTGGCCAAGTATCACTGTTTTTCAAAAGAATGTTTACAAAAGACTGTTTCTAAAATGTTTTCTCCAAAATATTGTTTTACAAAATCTTGTCACCAAAAATCTGTTTGGAGAAAATCTTGTTTCTCAAAATCTTGTTTTAAAAATACATAAAAAATGTTTTTATTAATCTTTTATGATTTTACATTAAAATAAAATGACATCGACTAATTTGACTGCAAATTGTAGATGCTAACGGCTTCGGTACCTCTCACGGGCACGCGGGAGGTCGCTGTGCCCCCCCCCCCCCGCTTAGCCCACCGAGGGGCTCTAGATTTGAACTTCGGGGGATGTAGGAGCCGGGATCAGCAAAAAGGTCGCACTGCGTGCCGCGCGTAGGAGCGGATCAATAGAATCTATTAATGACACCTACTAAAAGAAAAATAATTGCACTATTTTGTTATGCAAAATTTTGTAATTGCAAGATTTTAAAATGCAATATTTTATATCAACCCCAGAAAAACCATTTCACTAAATATTCGTTATTTCACTATAAAATAATCAAAATAATTATGTCGGAAAACAATTTATACGGTACGAATTTTATACGGTAAGAATTCAAAAAAACAAGATTGAACGGCAAAACAAGATTTTGTCTTGCAGGCAAATCCCCGATCCCCTAAAAATGACAATAAAATTAATTTTTTTTTCATTAATTTTAAACAAAATATTTTTTCTGGATTCCTTTTCTGGTAATTTCTAGATTTTTTTCGGATTTTTTTTTCTCTGGATTTTTTCTCTTCAACTATTCTGGATTTTAAAATTTCTGGATTTTTTTCCAGGCAAATGTAGTGATCGCATAAATTAATTATTTAATTATAATAAAAAAACAGTAATAAATTTGTTTTCTAACAAAATTTTATCACCTTAATATGCTACAAGCCGCCCCGGTGGCACAGTGGTTAGCATGCTTGCTTTAAGCTCCGGAGGTTCCGGGTTCGATTCCCGGCGGGTGATGAAAAAATCACGGCTGGTTAATGTTGTATCAATGAATTAATCACTCATTATCCGTTACAAAAAAATGATTATGAAACTTCAAATGAAGCGGCCAAATCCCTCCATGGGATGTAGCGCCAGCGGAAAAAAAAAAAAAAATATGCTACATGCACAGGCTGTATTAGCATGTATTTTCAATTTATTTAAATTAATGTAAATTAAGCAATAAATTCAATGGTTTTAAACATTCATTTCAATCAATCAAGTGAAGGAAAATTTCATGAAAATTCGGCCTTTCGACATTCAGACTTTCGACTCATTCAGCCTTTCTACACATTCGGCCATTCGACATTCGGCCTTTCGGTCTTCCGACCCATTCGGCCTTTCGGCGTTCTTCCTTTCGACATTCGGCCTTCCGACATTCGGCCTTTCAATATCGAACGATCAGTCACAAAACCAAAAGTAATTCCAGTAAAAAATGGTTTGACTTGAAAGCCTTTTTTGTTTTTTGATTGAACTTCCTTCTGAAAAGGTATAAATGTCTTAAACTATTTTGACTGAATTGCCTTTTAATTTTTGACTAAAGTACTTTCTGTTTTTGATTGAAATGCTTTTGAGTGGGGCGCCGAAGCCAACACATATAGGTCTATGAAGGCATTTCAAGTCAAAAAAACCAACCAAACAAAAGGTATTCTTGTCCAAAAATTGGTGACTAAAATACTTTTCCAGAAGGTCGTTCAGTCCAAAAATACAAAGGGTATTTCAGTCAAACTGTTTTCTGACCGAAATACCTTTTTTATGGACTGAAGTTCTTTTTTAAAAGGAGTTTTAGCAGAGCCTTCTAGAGTATAGAGCCATAATCATTATGACGTATTTTTTAGAAGCTTTTTTAGTGATATAACTTTTCACTAATTTCCATAGGAATCCATAGTAAAAATGGTGTTTTTTAGCTTCAAGTTTTTTATTGAAAAAAGCAAAAATGTTACAAAATTTTTATACAAAAGTGTTCTACATATCTTTAGCAACAATATACAGGAAGGGTTTATTGGTATTAAGTAAATATTAATTGCAGAAATATTAAAATTAAATTATTTCTAAAATATATTTTTCGAACTTTCATTTTGAAAAATACATCAAAGTTGGCTCTGACGAATTAAAATAATACTTGCTACATTTATCTTTAGTTTTACTAGTGTACATTAGATGTCTCAGATTTATACAGAAAAATACGAAAAAATTGTTTAATCACAAAATTATGACACGTTCTTAATATTTTGAGAATTTGTTTTGCTTTTCCTACAATTTTTGAACTTAAATTTCCCCAAGTGGCGATTTTTGGTACGGTTTTCAAAATGTTTACAGCCCACTGCCATCTATTTATATTGGCTTAATGCACACGATTTGTAGTAAGATTTTCTTTTTAATTTGACCAGAATGCTGTTGTTATGAACTTTTTTTTATATTTTGGTTTAAATAAACCACTTATTACAAGAAAATGAGAACGATTTACTTAAACGAGATTTATATATGTTGAAATTCAAACATTTATGAAAATATTTCAGAAATCATAATTGAGAATTTGCAACGTTTTCATTTACAAATTTGTCTTCGGAGAAAAAGTGATTTCCCATATGTTTTGTGTGTTTTACTATGAAAAGTTTGGTTTTTTCCGCGTTTCTAATTCCCTTATAAAAGCTTCGTTTTTTAGATTATGGCTTGTATAATCAAGGTTGCTTTGGTTTTAGTCATAATATTTGTATGGGAAATTTTATGACTGAAACTCCTTCCGTTTTTTGACTGAATGGTTTTTGACTGAATTCCCCAAGAACAATTTTGTCCGGAATTCCTTTTTAAATGTTTGACTGAATTAACTTTTCAAAAGGTATTTCAGTCATAAATGCAAAAGGCATTTCAGTCAAAATATTTTGACTTGAATGCCTTTTTAATTTTTTGATTGAACTTCCTGCTGAAAAAGCATTTCAGTTTTAAACTATTTTGACTGAGTTGCCTTTTAATTTTTGACTGAAATGTTTTTGACTGGAATTCCCGGAGCCGTAAAATACATAAAACATATGGGATTTTTTTTACTAAGACCAATTTTTAAATAAAAACGTTACAAATTCTTAATTTGGATTTCTAAAATATTTTTATAAAAATTTGTATTTCAACATGTATGAATATCTTTTAAGTAATTCGTTTTCATATATAATAATAATTGATTTATTTATTGGTTCATAACAACAGCATTCTGGTCAAATTGAAATAAAAGCTTGCTACAAATCGTGTGGTTATTAGGTCAATATAAATTACATAGAGGGCAGTGATGGCAGTAAAAATTTGGTAAAATCTTACCAAAAATTACTACCTGGGGGAAATGTTAAGTTCAAAAATTGTAGGAAAAGCAACACAAATTCATAAAATATTAAAAACGTTTGAAACAATGTGAAACAATTTTTTCCGTATTTTTCTGTAAACATCTTAGACATCTGACGTACACTAGTAAAACTAAAGATAAATTTAGCAAGTATTATTTTAATTTGTCAGAGCCAACTTTGATGTATTTTTCAAAATGTAAGTTCGAAAATATACTTTAATATTTCTACAATTAACATTTACTTGTTATAAATATAGCCTTCTTGTATATTGTTGTTACAGATGTGTAAAAAACTTTTATATAAACATTTTATAACACTTTTGCTTTTTTCATTGAAAAAATTAAAGCTAGAAAACAGCATTTTTGCTACGGATTCCCATGGAAATCAGTGAAAAGTTATATAGTACCACTAAAAAAACTTCTAAAAAATACGCCATGATGATTATGGCTCTATACTCTAGAAGGCTCTGGTTTTATGTATTATTGAATGTAAAAAGCTATAGAAGAAAACATTCACACAAATGCTGATCGAACCTGCATAACACACATTTGCTTTAGTACATTACTTTCTTAAGTACAATACGAAAACAAAATGTTGCTACACATTTTCTTGTCATCCTGGCGTACCGAGGACCAATGCTAAGCGGCTTTGAAGAATTTTATTTTAATATGAGAAATACAAACATAAATATAAATATTCCTAAATTTGTTTTACGATATCCGTAATCCTTGGGCAAAGGGTCTAATGCTAAGTGGATTTGTGGCTGCTTGTAAATAATTAATAAAAAACCAAAATTTTTGAAACCTGTTCTAATTTCGATGAATGTTGGAATTTAAAATACGCGTCAAAGCGGGGAGTTTGAGACAGAAGCCCCCTAAAAAAAACGTATTTTTTGATAAAATTTTATATTGATAATCGAGCATGATAAATATAAAATTTTATACAAAATCGATCATTTTGTTATACGATATTTTCAAATCGAGATTATTTTATTTCGAGACAATTTTTAGAAATTTAGATTGAAATTCGATACATCGAAATGTGACAGATTGAATACAGTGAAATTCAAAAGATTGAAATTGAAAATATTGAATTTCGATAGGTAAGCTTTCGATAGACGACCAGATCTTTTCACAAACTTTTCCAAGAACACACTCTCACCGTAAGAAATAATTGCGGACATAAATCCAGTATTGCGGACCACATAGTTAATAATAGAGACAACGAAGTAGAGGTCAACAATTCCAAAATTATAAAGTTGGTAAATGAGATTTGGAAACTCAATGCCTTCGAATCACTGGAAATGGATAAACATAAATCCGTCTTGATGAATTACGAGGAAAGTCCGATTTCCTCTAATTTATTAACCGTAGTCAATTCCTTAAGCAATAGTGGATAATTATTTTTTATTTCAAATTTAATCAATTTTAGTTTCTTGTCAATTTTTATTTACATTTTGTTTTTGACAGTATTTTTTTGCTTTTGTAAATTTTCCAGTAGGTATTAGCTGGTATACATAAATACATAAGTCACAATGTTATAAATTTTTCTTCTCTTTGTTGTTTTTAAGTATTAAAGCGCAAAATAGATACAAAACTTATTACGCGGGCGTGTCAATGCTTTTAGTCACTAGTTGTAAATGTTTTCAAATATGTCTTTTGCGAGTCGAGCATGAACTAGCTCTTTGTTTTTGGTAAATCACGACCAACGCTGGCAACAAATCAAGCAATGCCAAAATGATCGATCGACAACAATACCAAAATGATCGATTTTTCATAAAATTTTATAATGATAATCATGTTCCCGATTATATATATATATAAAACTATTTTGGTATTCGATATTTTCAAATCAAGATTATTTTTTTGGAGCTATCTTCAAAACGAGATTTTTATTTCATTTCCAATTTTTGGTTCGAAAGCTATTTTTCGGTCATATACATTTTGGCTATCTATGCTCAACACAGATTATAATTTGATTGATATTGGAGTTCGAGAGATACAAACTTGATGGAATGTAGTTTGATACACTAAAATTTGAAATCAAATACATAGAATGAAATTTGGTAGATTAGATTTCGATAGATTGGAATTGGGTTGTGCTTAGATGGCTGAAAAGGATATGCTCGATAAAAAATTCTCGAACTAAAAACATTGAAAATAAAGACACTTTTTGAAAATCTCTTCTTGAAATCTTGATTTTGGATAAGATTTGATATTTATAAATGTATTTTAATTAATTGAGATCCTCCTCTATATTAAACGATTTATGAAAATCTCGGATTCGATATTTTGTCAAATCGGAACAACGATATATTTTTCTCGAATTAATATTTTCGATTTTTTTAAACCGAGATTTTTATTTTGAATTTTAAATTAATGATGAAAATTATACATCAAATTGGATTAAGGCTGTATGGTACTCAAAAAAAATTTCTGTTTTGGTATCGATATTTAAATGTCCAAAAATGCGTCTAAACTGTGTCTATAATAAAGAAAAATATCGTTTTGTATTTTTGTTTTATTTTGATGTAAAATAAATATAACTGTATGTCGACTTGTCTTATTTCCCTTTTTTCCAGAATAAAATTATATACTATTTCGGTTATTCATTTTCGTTGTTTCTATGGCAACTCAGTATGTTAAAATGTATAATTTATTATAAAACGATAAGATCCTGGACATTCACCATTTTTTGGGGTTAGCCATCTCGTAGAGTAAAAGGAAATCAAAAATTAGCCGAGGTCATACCCATTTTTGACAAAAAAAAATATATTTATCGATACTGAATTTTTTCGTATCGATAAATAAATCGATATTCTTAGTATTTTGATTGGATCTTTCTTATTTTATTATTAATCTTTATAATCGTGTATTAATCCCTCAAAAATATCTTTCTGCATAGGTCAATATAAAAGATATACATGGTTTAGCAAGAAAAACTTAAGAAAATTGAATTTTCCGTAAGCACCATTATCCAAAATTTCGACAACTTTGAATTTTTATTACGGGTAAACTATAAATAATTTTGAAATAATCCTGTATTAATCCCTCCAAAATACCTTAAGCTTTATCAATAAATAAAAAATTTGTGAATTGATAAATATTTGTAGCCACAAATTGATTTTTACGATACCCTTATTTTGGTAAAATGAGTACCATACAGCCTTAACATAATTTTAGTATTTTTCATTGTTTTATTTAAGCTTAATGGTTCGCCGGAAAATTATATTTATTATCTCGAATACGACCTTAAAGCTAGCAAGAAAATCGATGTTTCTCAATCCTATTTTTTGAACTAATATAAAATGAGATTATTTTTTTTTGAACACTGATTTTCATTCGAGATTTTTCACGAGGCGACAATTATTTTAGCACAAATAATCCGCAAATAACATTTAAATTGGCTAGATAAAAACTTCCTAGATTGGTAAATTGAATAAATGGAAATTCTTTGGATGTAATTCGGTATATCGAAATTCGATGGATAGAATTTCGATTCGGCCAAATTGGTCCACCGTTTAAAATTCGCTAAATCGAAATTCGTCAGATTTAGTAGATTAAATTGTAATTCGATAGATGGGAATTTGATGGATCGAAATTTCACAGACAGAAATTAGATAGATTGTAATCTAATGTACCAAAACTCAAATGATTTGAACTCGAAAAATGTAGATAGATCTACAAATTTTGAATTTTAACATATTGAAATTCGATGAATTTGAATTAGATAATAAATTAGAAAATTTTAATTTTGGTAGAGAGATGAATTCGACAGATTCAAGGTCAAGAAATTGAAATTTTACGGATTCCAACAGATTGAAATTTGATAGATCGAAATTCGAAGAATCTAAATTCGAAAAAATTGGAATTTTATATATGTACTTAAGTTTGAAAAATTGAAATTCGGAAAAATTAAATTCGATAGACTGGTCCAAATAAAACTCGGTAAATCGAAATGCGATGAATTGAAATACTGTACATTGAAATTTTGTGGATCAACGAGTTGGAAGTTTTATCTATTGTACTAAGTTTTTGTTTATAGTAAATGGATTAGTGACAAATCGAAATTAACTTACATACATTCAGGCGTGCTTATTTGACAATATAATTTCAGCAATTTAATAAAGAATTTACACAAATATACGATAAATGTAAGCTCTTTAAGCCAAAACAAATGTATAATGATTTATCTAAAAATGATGGAAATGTAAAAAATCGCTTATAAAATGGATACCATACGAATTGAGAAGTTCAGGAATACTAAATTAATGTATTGCTCTTGTACGCACTTGGAACTATATTTTTCTGTTGGGTTTTACATATTCTGGCCCAGTTTTAGCTTTCTATACTCACTCTGTTCCAAAATAATGTTTACGGTAACAGGACAGTTCCTCGTGCACATTTCCTCACGCACATTTCCTCGCACACATTTCCTCACACATATTTTCTCGCAGAAACATCTCCTCGTTTGATATAAGGGGGCGTTTCAGAATCTATAATTTTTAAATTTCAATTTTCCAGAATTTATAGCGACTTTTAATCCCCATTTTGCCGAATTTATAAATTTTGTTTATTTTCGTTTTAAAATTAAAATCTCCCTGTCCAGAATTTATAGCAACTTTAAATCCCCATTTTCCAGAATTCATAATTTTTGTTTATTTTCGTTCTAAAATTAACATCTCCCTTTTCCAGAATTCATAGCGAATTTAAATCCCCATTTTCCATTTTTCAGAATTTATAATTTTTGTTTATTTTCATTTTAAAATTAAAATTTCCCTTTTCCAGAATTTATAGCGAATTTAAATCCCCATTTTCCAGAATTTATAATTTTTGTTTATTTTCGTTCTAAAATTAAAATCTCCCTTTTCCAGAATTTATAGCGAATTTAAATCCCCATTTCCCAGAATTTATAATTTTTGTTTTTTTTCGTTCTAAAAATAAAATCTCCCTTTTCTAGAATTTATAGCGAATTTAATTCCCCATTTTCCAGAATTTATAATTTTTGTTTATTTTCGTTCTAAAAATAAAATCTCCCTTTTCTAGAATTGTTTGTAATGTTTGTTTATTTTCGTTCTAAAATAAAAATCTCCCTTTTCTAGAATTTATAGCGAATTTAAATCCCCATTTTCCAGAATTTATAATTTTTGTTTTTTTTCGTTCTAAAAATAAAATCTCCCTTTTCTAGAATTTATAGCGAATTTAATTCCCCATTTTCCAGAATTTATAATTTTTGTTTATTTTCGTTCTAAAAATAAAATCTCCCTTTTCTAGAATTGTTTGTAATGTTTGTTTATTTTCGTTATAAAATTAAAATCTCCCTTTTCCAGAATTTATAGCGAATTTAAATTCCAATTTTCCATTTTTCAGAATTTATAATTTTTGTTTATTTTCGTTTTAAAATTAAAATCTCCCTTTCCAGAATTTATAGCGAATTTAAATCCCCATTTTCCATTTTTCATAATTTATAATTATTGTTTATTTTCGTTCTAAAACTAAAATCCCCTTTTCAGAATTTATAGCGAATTTAAATCGCCATTTCCCAGAATTTATAATTTTTGTTTATTTTCGTTCTAAAATTAAAATCTCCCTTTTCCAGAATTTATAGCGAATTTAAATCCCCATTTCCCAGAATTTATAATTTTTGTTTTTTTTCGTTCTAAAAATAAAATCTCCCTTTTCTAGAATTTATAGCGAATTTAATTCCCCATTTTCCAGAATTTATAATTTTTGTTTATTTTCGTTCTAAAAATAAAATCTCCCTTTTCTAGAATTGTTTGTAATGTTTGTTTATTTTCGTTATAAAATTAAAATCTCCCTTTTCCAGAATTTATAGCGAATTTAAATTCCAATTTTCCATTTTTCAGAATTTATAATTTTTGTTTATTTTCGTTTTAAAATTAAAATCTCCCTTTCCAGAATTTATAGCGAATTTAAATCCCCATTTTCCATTTTTCATAATTTATAATTATTGTTTATTTTCGTTCTAAAACTAAAATCCCCTTTTCAGAATTTATAGCGAATTTAAATCGCCATTTCCCAGAATTTATAATTTTTGTTTATTTTCGTTATAAAATTAAAATCTCCCTTTTCCAGAATTTATAGCGAATTTAAATCCCCATTTTCCATTTTTCATAATTTATAAGTTTTGTTTATTTTCGTTCTAAAACTAAAATCCCCTTTTCAGAATTTATAGCGAATTTAAATCCCCATTTCCCAGAATGTATAATTTTGGTTTATTTTCGTTTTAAAATTAAAATCCCCTTTTCAGAATATATAGCGAATTTAATTCCCAATTTTCCATTTTTCAGAATTTATAATTTTTGTTTATTTTCGTTCTAAAATTAAAATCTCCCTTTTCCAGAATTTAAAGCGAATTTAAATTCCAATTTTCCATATTTCAGAATTTATAATTTTTGTTAATTTTCGTTATAAAATTAAAATCCCCTTTTCAGAATTTATAGCGAATTTAAATCCCCATTTCCCAGAATGTATAATTTTGGTTTATTTTCGTTTTAAAATTAAAATCCCCTTTTCAGAATATATAGCGAATTTAATTCCCAATTTTCCATTTTTCAGAATTTATAATTTTTGTTTATTTTCGTTCTAAAATTAAAATCCCCTTTTCAGAATTTATAGCGAATTTAAGTCCCCATTTTCCAGAATTTATAATTTTTGTTTATTTTCGTTTTAAAATTAAAATCTCCCTTTCCAGAATTTATAGCGACTTTAAATCCTCATTTTCCAGAATTTATAATTTTTGTTTATTTTCGTTATAAAATTAAAATCTCCCTTTTCTAGAATTTATAGCGAATTTAAATCCCCATTTTCCAGAATTAATAATTTTTGTTTATTTTCGTTATAAAATTAAAATCTCCCTTTTCCATAATTTATTGCGAATTTAAATCCCCATTTCCCAGAATTTATAAATTTTGGTTTATTTTCGTTTTAAAATTAAAATCCCCCTTTTCAGAATTTATAGCGAATTTAATTCCTCATTTTACAGAATTTATAATTTTTGTTTTTTTTCGTTCTAAAAATAAAATCTCCCTTTTCTAGAATTGTTTGTAATGTTTGTTTATTTTCGTTCTAAAATAAAAATCTCCCTTTTCTAGAATTTATAGCGAATTTAAATCCCCATTTTCCAGAATTTATAATTTTTGTTTTTTTTCGTTCTAAAAATAAAATCTCCCTTTTCTAGAATTTATAGCGAATTTAATTCCCCATTTTCCAGAATTTATAATTTTTGTTTATTTTCGTTATAAAATTAAAATCTCCCTTTTCCAGAATTTATAGCGAATTTAAATTCCAATTTTCCATTTTTCAGAATTTATAATTTTTGTTTATTTTCGTTTTAAAATTAAAATCTCCCTTTCCAGAATTTATAGCGAATTTAAATCCCCATTTTCCATTTTTCATAATTTATAATTATTGTTTATTTTCGTTCTAAAACTAAAATCCCCTTTTCAGAATTTATAGCGAATTTAAATCGCCATTTCCCAGAATTTATAATTTTTGTTTATTTTCGTTATAAAATTAAAATCTCCCTTTTCCAGAATTTATAGCGAATTTAAATCCCCATTTTCCATTTTTCATAATTTATAAGTTTTGTTTATTTTCGTTCTAAAACTAAAATCCCCTTTTCAGAATTTATAGCGAATTTAAATCCCCATTTCCCAGAATGTATAATTTTGGTTTATTTTCGTTTTAAAATTAAAATCCCCTTTTCAGAATATATAGCGAATTTAATTCCCAATTTTCCATTTTTCAGAATTTATAATTTTTGTTTATTTTCGTTCTAAAATTAAAATCTCCCTTTTCCAGAATTTATAGCGAATTTAAATTCCAATTTTCCATATTTCAGAATTTATAATTTTTGTTAATTTTCGTTATAAAATTAAAATCCCCTTTTCAGAATTTATAGCGAATTTAAATCCCCATTTCCCAGAATGTATAATTTTGGTTTATTTTCGTTTTAAAATTAAAATCCCCTTTTCAGAATATATAGCGAATTTAATTCCCAATTTTCCATTTTTCAGAATTTATAATTTTTGTTTATTTTCGTTCTAAAATTAAAATCCCCTTTTCAGAATTTATAGCGAATTTAAGTCCCCATTTTCCAGAATTTATAATTTTTGTTTATTTTCGTTTTAAAATTAAAATCTCCCTTTCCAGAATTTATAGCGACTTTAAATCCTCATTTTCCAGAATTTATAATTTTTGTTTATTTTCGTTATAAAATTAAAATCTCCCTTTTCTAGAATTTATAGCGAATTTAAATCCCCATTTTTCATAATTTATAATTTTTGTTTATTTTCGTTATAAAATTAAAATCTCCCTTTTCCAGAATTTATAGCGAATTTAAATTCCAATTTTCCATATTTCAGAATTTATAATTTTTGTTAATTTTCGTTATAAAATTAAAATCCCCTTTTCAGAATTTATAGCGAATTTAAATCCCCATTTTTCAAAATTTATAATTTTGGTTTATTTTCGTTATAAAATTAAAATCCCCTTTTCAGAATTTATAGCTAATTTAAATCCCCATTTTTCAAAATTTATAATTTTGGTTTATTTTCGTTATAAAATTAAAATCTCCCTTTTCCATAATTTATAGCGAATTTAATTCCCCATTTTCCAGAATTTATAATTTTTGTTTATTTTCGTTATAAAATTAAAATCTCCTTTTTCCAGAATTTATAGCGAATTTAAATCCCCATTTTCCATTTTTCATAATTTATAATTTTTGTTTATTTTCGTTCTAAAACTAAAATCCCCTTTTCAGAATTTATAGCGAATTTAAATCCCCATTTCCCAGAATTTATAATTTTTGTTTATTTTCGTTCTAAAATTAGAATCTCCCTTTTCCAGAATTTATAGCGAATTTAAATCCCCATTTTCCATTTTTCAGAATTTATGATTTTTGTTTATTTTCGTTTTAAAATTAAAATCTACCTTTTCTAGAATTTATAGCGAATTTAAATCCCCATTTTCCAGAATTTAAAATTTTGGTTTATTTTCGTTCTAAAATTAAAATCCCCTTTTCAGAATTTATAGCGAATTTAAATCCCCATTTTTCAAAATTTATAATTTTGGTTTATTTTCGTTATAAAATTAAAATCCCCTTTTCAGAATTTATACCGAATTTAAGTCCCCATTTTCCAGAATTTATAATTTTTGTTTATTTTCGTTTTAAAATTAAAATCTCCCTTTTTCATAATTTATAGCGAATTTAAATCCCCATTTTCCATTTTTCAGAATTTATAATTTTTGTTTATTTTCGTTCTAAAATTAAAATCCCCTTTTCAGAATTTATAGCGAATTTAAGTCCCCATTTTCCAGAATTTATAATTTTTGTTTATTTTCGTTCTAAAATTAAAATCTCCCTTTTCCAGAGTTTATAGCGAATATCAATCCCCACTTTCCATTTTTCATAATTTATAATTTTTGTTTATTTTCGTTATAAAATTAAGATCTCCCTTTTCCAAAATTTATAGCGAATTTAAATCCCCATTTTCCATTTTTCAGAACTTATAATTTTTATTTATTTTCGTTATAAAATTAAGATCTCCCTTTTCCAGAATTTATAGCGAATTTAAATCCCAATTTTCCATTTTCCAGAATTAATAATTTTTGTTTATTTTCGTTATAAAATTAAAATCTCCCTTTTCCAGAATTTATAGCGAATTTAAATCCCCATTTTCCATTTTCCAGAATTTATAATTTTTGTTTAGTTTCGTTATAAAATTAAAATCTCACTTTCCAGAATTTATAGCGAATTTAAATCCCCGTTTCCCATTTTCCAGAATTTATAATTTTTGTTTATTTTCGTTTTAAAATAAAAATCTCCCTTTCCAGAATTTATAGCGAATTTAAATCCCCATTTTCCATTTTTCAGAATTTATAATTTTTGTTTATTTTCGGTTTAAAATTAAAATCTCCTTTTCCAGAATTTATAGCGAATTTAAATCCCCATTTTCCAGAATTTATAATTTTGGTTTATTTTCGTTTTAAAATAAAAATCTCCGTTTCCAGAATTTATAGCGAATTTAAATCCCCATTTTCCAGAATTTATAATTTTGGTTTATTTTCGTTTTAAAATTAAAATCTCCCTTTTCCAGAATTTATAGCGAATTTAAATCCCCATTTTCCAGAATTTATAATTTTTGTTTATTTTCGTTATAAAATTAAGATCTCCCTTTTCCAGAATTTATAGCGAATTTAAATCCCAATTTTCCATTTTCCAGAATTTATAATTTTTGTTTATTTTCGTTCTAAAATTAAAATCTCCGTTTCCGGAATTTATAGCGAATTTAAATCCCCATTTTCCAGAATTTATAATTTTGGTTTATTTTCGTTTTAAAATAAAAATCTCCCTTTCCAGAATTTATAGCGAATTTAAATCCCCATTTTCCATTTTTCAGAACTTATAATTTTTGTTTATTTTCGTTATAAAATTAAGATCTCCCTTTTCCAGAATTTATAGCGAATTTAAATCCCAATTTTCCATTTTCCAGAATTTATAATTTTGGTTTATTTTCGTTTTAAAATTAAAATCTCCCTTTCCAGAATTTATAGCGAATTTAAATCCACATTTTCCATTTTCCAGAATTTATAATTTTTGTTTATTTTCGTTTTAAAATTAAAATCTCCCTTTCCAGAATTTATAGCGAATTAAAATCCCCATTTTCCATTTTTCAGAATTTATAATTTTTGTTTATTTTCGTTCTAAAATTAAAATCCCCTTTTCAGAATTTATAGCGAATTTAAGTCCCCATTTTCCAGAATTTATAATTTTTGTTTATTTTCGTTTTAAAATTAAAATCTCCCTTTCCAGAATTTATAGCGACTTTAAATCCTCATTTTCCAAAATTTATAATTTTTGTTTATTTTCGTTATAAAATTAAAATCTCCCTTTTCTAGAATTTATAGCGAATTTAAATCCCCATTTTCCAGAATTTATAATTTTTGTTTATTTTCGTTATAAAATTAAAATCTCCCTTTTCCATAATTTATTGCGAATTTAAATCCTCATTTCCCAGAATTTATAAATTTTGGTTTATTTTCGTTTTAAAATTAAAATCCCCCTTTTCAGAATTTATAGCGAATTTAATTCCCCATTTTCCAGAATTTATAATTTTTGTTTATTTTCGTTCTAAAATTAAAATCTCCCTTTCCAGAATTTATAGCGACTTTAAATCCTCATTTTACAGAATTTATTATTTTAAATCCCCATTTTTCATAATTTATAATTTTTGTTTATTTTCGTTATAAAATTAAAATCTCCCTTTTCTAGAATTTATAGCGAATTTAAATTCCAATTTTCCATATTTCAGAATTTATAATTTTTGTTTATTTTCGTTATAAAATTAAAATCCCCTTTTCAGAATTTATAGCGAATTTAAATCCCCATTTTTCAAAATTTATAATTTTGGTTTATTTTCGTTATAAAATTAAAATCCCCTTTTCAGAATTTATAGCGAATTTAAATCCCCATTTTTCAAAATTTATAATTTTGGTTTATTTTCGTTATAAAATTAAAATCCCCTTTTCAAAATTTATAGCGAATTTAAGTCCCCATTTTCCAGAATTTATAATTTTTGTTTATTTTCGTTATAAAATTAAAATCTCCCTTTTCCATAATTTATAGCGAATTTAATTCCCCATTTTCCAGAATTTATAATTTTTGTTTATTTTCGTTATAAAATTAAAATCTCCCTTTTCCAGAATTTATAGCGAATTTAAATCCCCATTTTCCATTTTTCATAATTTATAATTTTTGTTTATTTTCGTTCTAAAACTAAAATCCCCTTTTCAGAATTTATAGCGAATTTAAATCCCCATTTCCCAGAATTTATAATTTTTGTTTATTTTCGTTCTAAAATTAGAATCTCCATTTTCCAGAATTTATAGCGAATTTAAATCCCCATTTTCCATTTTTCAGAATTTATGATTTTTGTTTATTTTCGTTTTAAAATTAAAATCTACCTTTTCTAGAATTTATAGCGAATTTAAATCCCCATTTTCCAGAAATTAAAATTTTGGTTTATTTTCGTTCTAAAATTAAAATCCCCTTTTCAGAATTTATAGCGAATTTAAATCCCCATTTTTCAAAATTTATAATTTTGGTTTATTTTCGTTATAAAATTAAAATCCCCTTTTCAGAATTTATACCGAATTTAAGTCCCCATTTTCCAGAATTTATAATTTTTGTTTATTTTCGTTTTAAAATTAAAATCTCCCTTTTTCATAATTTATAGCGAATTTAAATCCCCATTTTCCATTTTTCAGAATTTATAATTTTTGTTTATTTTCGTTTTAAAATAAAAATCTCCCTTTCCAGAATTTATAGCGAATTTAAATCCCCATTTTCCATTTTTCAGAATTTATAATTTTTGTTTATTTTCGTTCTAAAATTAAAATCCCCTTTTCAGAATTTATAGCGAATTTAAATCCACATTTTCCAGAATTTATAATTTTTGTTTATTTTCGTTCTAAAATTAAAATCTCCCTTTTCCAGAGTTTATAGCGAATATCAATCCCCACTTTCCATTTTTCATAATTTATAATTTTTGTTTATTTTCGTTATAAAATTAAGATCTCCCTTTTCCAGAATTTATAGCGAATTTAAATCCCAATTTTCCATTTTCCAGAATTTATAATTTTTGTTTATTTTCGTTATAAAATTAAAATCTCCCTTTTCCAGAATTTATAGCGAATTTAAATCCCCATTTTCCATTTTCCAGAATTTATAATTTTTGTTTAGTTTCGTTATAAAATTAAAATCTCCCTTTTCCAGAATTTATAGCGAATTTAAATCCCCATTTTCCATTTTTCAGGATTTATAATTTTTGTTTATTTTCGTTTTAAAATAAAAATCTCCCTTTCCAGAATTTATAGCGAATTTAAATCCCCATTTTCCATTTTTCAGAATTTATAATTTTTGTTTATTTTCGTTCTAAAATTAAAATCTCCCTTTTCCAGAGTTTATAGCGAATATCAATCCCCACTTTCCATTTTTCATAATTTATAATTTTTGTTTATTTTCGTTATAAAATTGAGATCTCCCTTTTCCAGAATTTATAGCGAATTTAAATCCCAATTTTCCATTTTCCAGAATTTATAATTTTTGTTTATTTTCGTTATAAAATTAAAATCTCCCTTTTCCAGAATTTATAGCGAATTTAAATCCCCATTTTCCATTTTCCAGAATTTATAATTTTTGTTTAGTTTCGTTATAAAATTAAAATCTCCCTTTTCCAGAATTTATAGCGAATTTAAATCCCCATTTTCCATTTTTCAGGATTTATAATTTTTGTTTATTTTCGTTTTAAAATAAAAATCTCCCTTTCCAGAATTTATAGCGAATTTAAATCCACATTTTCCAGAATTTATAATTTTGGTTTATTTTCGTTTTAAAATAAAAATCTCCGTTTCCAGAATTTATAGCGAATTTAAATCCCCATTTTCCAGAATTTATAATTTTGGTTTATTTTCGTTTTAAAATTAAAATATGCCTTTCCAGAATTTATAGCGAATTTAAATCCCCATTTTCCATTTTTCAGAATATTTAATTTTTGTTTATTTTCGTTATAAAATTAAAATCTCCCTTTTCCAGAATTTATAGCGAATTTAAATCCCCATTTTCCATTTTCCAGAATTTATAATTTTTGTTTAGTTTCGTTATAAAATTAAAATCTCCCTTTTCCAGAATTTATAGCGAATTTAAATCCCCGTTTCCCATTTTCCAGAATTTATAATTTTTGTTTATTTTCATTCTAAAATTAAAATCTCCCTTTCCAGAATTTATAGCGAATTTAAATCCCCATTTTCCAGAATTTATAATTTTGGTTTATTTTCGTTTTAAAATTAAAATCTCCCTTTTCCAGAATTTATAGCGAATTTAAATCCCAATTTTCCATTTTCCAGAATTTATAATTTTTGTTTATTTTCGTTCTAAAATTAAAATCTCCCTTTCCAGAATTTATAGCGAATTTAAATCCCCATTTTCCAGAATTTATAATTTTGATTTATTTTCGTTTTAAAATGAAAATCTCCCTTTCCAGAATTTATAGCGAATTTAAATCCCCATTTTCCAGAATTTATAATTTTGGTTTATTTTCGTTTTAAAATAAAAATCTCCGTTTCCAGAATTTATAGCGAATTTAAATCCACATTTTCCATTTTTCAGAATATTTAATTTTTGTTTATTTTCGTTATAAAATTAAGATCTCCCTTTCCAGAATTTATAGCGAATTTAAATCCCCATTTTCCAGAATTAATAATTTTTGTTTATTTTCGTTATAAAATTAAAATCTCCCTTTTCCAGAATTTATAGCGAATTTAAATCCCCATTTTCCATTTTTCAGAACTTATAATTTTTGTTTATTTTCGTTATAAAATTAAGATCTCCCTTTTCCAGAATTTATAGCGAATTTAAATCCCAATTTTCCATTTTCCAGAATTTATAATTTTTGTTTATTTTCGTTATAAAATTAAAATCTCCCTTTTCCAGAATTTATAGCGAATTTAAATCCCCATTTTCTATTTTCCAGAATTTATAATTTTTGTTTAGTTTCGTTATAAAATTAAAATCTCCCTTTTCCAGAATTTATAGCGAATTTAAATCCCCGTTTCCCATTTTCCAGAATTTATAATTTTTGTTTATTTTCGTTCTAAAATTAAAATCTCCCTTTCCAGAATTTATAGCGAATTTAAATCCCCATTTTCCAGAATTTATAATTTTGGTTTATTTTCGTTTTAAAATTAAAATCTCCCTTTCCAGAATTTATAGCGAATTTAAATCCTCATTTTCCAGAATTTATAATTTTAAATCTCCATTTTCCAGAATTTATAATTTTTGTTTATTTTCGTTTTGAAATTAAAATCTCTCTTTCCAGAATTTATAGCGAATTTCAATCCCCACTTTCCAGAATTAATAATTTTGGTTTATTTTCGTTCTAAAATTAAAATCTTCCTGTCCAGAATTTATAGCGAATTTAAGTCCCCAAGTTCCTTATAATTTTTGTTTATTTTTGTTCTAAAATTAATATCTCCCTTTTCCAGAATTTATACCGAATTTAAATCCCAATTTTCCAGAATTTATAATTTTTGTTTATTTCGTTATAAAATTAAAATCTCCCTTTTCCAGAATTTATAGCGAATTTCAATCCCCATTTTCCAGAATTTAAAATTTTTTTTTATTTTCGTTTTAAAATTAAAATCTCCCTTTCCAGAATTTATAGCGAATTTAAATCCCCATGTTCCAGAATTTATAATTTTTGTTTATTTTCGTCCTAAAATTAAAATCTTTCTTTTCCAGAATTTATAGCGAATATCAATCCCCACTTTCCATTTTTCATAATTTATAATTTTTGTTTATTTTCGTTATAAAATTAAAATCTCCCTTTTCCAGAATTTATAGCGAATTTAAATCCCCATTTCCCAGAATTTATAACTTTTGTTTATTTTCGTTCTAAAATTAAAATCTCCCTTTCCAGAATTTATAGCGAATTTAAATCCCAATGTTCCAGAATTTATAATTTTTGTTTATTTTCAATGCACCCAAATTTTCTATATAGAAAAATATAGTTCCAGGTGCGTTCCAGGAAGACAACTTCATTTGGTAATATCTCAATTTCTCATTGTCCTCAACGTTTGTTATTATTTAGTTACACAACATTTATGCATAAATTGTAATTGTTTTGGCTCAAACAGCTCTACATCGTATATTTATGTAAATACTTCATTAAATTACTCAAATTATATTGCGAAGTAAGAACGCCTGAATTTATGTAAGTCAATTTGTAATTTTCACTAACACATTGACTATAAATCAAAAGTTAGAACAAATGAGATAAATCGAACTTCGAAACGCAATATTATTATTGGTATTTAATGCTGTGATCAAAAAGTAGTAAGCACTTGAATTATTCCTATGTCTGTCTGGCTAATTTTACCGTAAAATAGCAAATACTACAAACGAGAACTCGAGGTCACATTAACAAATGTCTGACCGTTGCTAAATTACTAGTTTTACTCTCTGCTATTTTCCAAAATAAAATATATTTTGATGAGGATTTGTACATATGAAGATGAATGTCAAAGTTCATCGGAGCATTTCTTTTTTTTTATCTGAATTATTATTGTTCGTATAAACTTACTGTACTGGAGCTCGTTAGTGTGAATATATCAGGAACATTATATTCTATTCATATTACACTCCACTTACACATTATTGATGGGGAAAACTAATATAAATTGACACCAATTTTCCAGAAGTCTTTCATTGAAAAAATAAAAATAAAAATATCTAACTACTTAGCTGCCAATTATTAAAAAAAAAAAACATTGATTTTATCTAAATTGATTTTTTTGTATGTAGTATGTATGTACCAAGTACATATTTAGTGTATATTTGAGAGTCTATATACTATGATACACATTTTGAATTGTCAACTAAATTGACATAAAAGCTTTTCAAAACAACAAAATAAAATCTTTTCAAAAATAAAATTTATTTTATTTTTCTTCTCAACAATGTCATGGAAAATCCCTTTTTTCCTTTTTATAAATTGTGATCAATTTAATTTTGTATATATGTGTGTATGTTTATATATATATATATTATATATTTTATGTTATGTGTTTGTATGAAATATTTTTTTTTTAAGTTGTTTGAGTTTTCCAGCAGATACAACACTGTATACCAACATTATCAAGAGCGATTGAAAAAAAGCAAAACAAGAAGAAAACGGAAAATTTATTTTCAATCTTTAGTTGGTTGGCTTTGTTGTTGTTGTTTCCCCGTTATTGTGTATTTATATAATATTGTATGTTTATCGTTCGTTATGTAATTACAGTTTATCTAGTCTAGTTGTCAGTTTTATGTCAAAATCATATTGGAAAAGAAAAATAATTTTTAAGTCGTTGAGTGGTTTAGTTATGACAGAAGAAAATTATTTTTCGTTGTTCATGTGATTTTTGAGAGTACATATTACACAATCAAATAATAAAAAACTAAGTGTATTTTCATTTTCTTCTTTGTGATACTATGGTTGTTTTCACGCTCATTTCCACTTTGTGTTATATACTAAAATTCTATTCATTAAAGATTTTTTTTTTTATTACGATGATTGACGTTTTAAATATAATTTTTGAAGAAGCTATTTTCACCGATATAATAAAAATTAGTAAAACAGAGATGGGAAATTAAAATTGTTTGTAAAATAAGTGTTAATATTCGTGTAAATTTCTACAATATTAAACAAACCTATAAAGTGATTTAGTTTATTATACACATTAATTTGTGTACCTATAAAAATAAATAATTTTATCATCTTTCGGCGCATTCATACGTAAATAGTTATGCTAATTGAATGAATTTTATTATCCGGCGAACCATTAATTTGAAAAATAGTAAATTTCTTTTTTAAAATATGTATATTAAAACTATAAAATTGGAATCCAATCAATCATCACTAAATCGGTAACACTATAGTCGGGTGTGTTTAGTTTCTTGTCTATAGTTGTTTTCAAGTATTTATTTAAAGAACAATGTTAAATTAAAACGTAAGTTTATAGTAGTTTTTGACGTTTTAATCCAGTTTTTTTTAGCTATTGAAGGTTAATATTAATCTACCTAGAGTAGTTATGATTATGTTACAGGCTGTTCTATTTTTTTCGACCCGTATCGCAATTTCGCTTCGACGTTTTTGATCGCAAGCATTTTGTAAGCAAGTTATTAGCATGTGGTAGTAACTAACGGGTGTACATCTTTTAGCAAACAAACGTGTCGCAAATAAAACTTTGATCAAATTACTTTTAGCAAAAAAAAAACGTTTGGCAAACATTTATTTGGCAAAAAAATATGAATAGCAAATTCACTTATGTCAAATATATGGTTGACAAATCGCAATTCTTCAGGAATTATGAGACATTTTGATCGCGCGATCAAAATGCCCCATAATTCCTGAAGAATAATTTGCCAAAAAGTAATTACTCTAAAATTTGAACAAAATTTTCGCGTTGAATTAATAAAAATATTTTTGCTTCAAAATGAAAATTTAAATTTTGGAAAATGAAGATTTAATCTTCCTTTTCGAGAATTTCATGTTGAAATATTCTGGAAAATAGAGATTTCCATTCTAATTTTACTAATAAATCTTTATTTTCCAGATAATTCTATATTTCCGTTTTCAAGCCAAAATATTTTTATTAATTCCAGCGCGCGTCATACTTGCCAAATTTTATCATAATCAGGGTCCACATTTTCAAGGCCGCTAATTTTTGAGCGCAAATACAGATTAGCTTTTGTCTTCGGCGTCAAGCTTATACAATTTTTTATTATTCATATTTAATTTTGCCACTAATTTAACTATTTGTATTCAAAATTAGTATGGAAATCAACATTTCACACCAAATTAGTTTAAGCAAATGAGTTATAAGTCATTATCAATAGTACCAATACAAATTAGTATGCTTGATAATTTATGATAAATACAGGTTTTTGTACGCCCCCAATGTATCTCCTGGTCGTAAATGTATGCCAAAACATAGAAATTCTTCAAGTAATCGTGGACATTTTCAGTACAAATACAACCTACATTTCAGTAATTTAATGAGACAAATATAGTCAGTGCCAAAACACAAGTTGCCCCATAAACACAGTTAGTATTCCGAGGCTGGACTGCGCATAACTCCAGTCTCGGAATACTAACTGTGTTTATGGGCGCAGCTTTTGTTTTGGCACTGACTATATTTGTTTTGAAACCATCGGCTATACAACTCTACTAAAAATTACTGCGGCATAAGCGTCTTCCGAAGCATCTGCAAACCCGTGTAGTTCAACCACTTTGTCCTCGTTAAACAACCATCTGTTTATGACAATGTGTTCTAAATTACACATTTCCTGGCGTATTGATGTCCACTCTTGCTGAATTCCAGGCGGTAATTGATCATCCCAGTCTAATTTGGCTAACCACCGCTGTTGAAAAATAATTTTTATTTTAATTATAACAGGGGATAACCACGCCATTGGATCAAAGACCTTGGCTGTCTCCGACAACATGCTTCTTTTGGTCATTTTGCAATCATTGAGTTTCACTTTAAAACAGAATGTGTCTTTATTTGGGCCATATCTTAAACCAAGTACAGACACAGGTTGAGATTCTTCTTCAAAGCTAATGACTGAGAATTGCCTATTAAATTCTGGAATCGTTTCTAACACTTCGTGCGAATTTGACGTCCATTTTCTCAATTTAAATCCGCCTTTATTTAGGACCGTGATTATGTCTAATACCACTTTCTTTACTTCTTCTTCGGAACTGGCACCTGAAATTAAGTCGTCCATTAACGTTTCTCGCAATCTGAAGCAAGTTGTACTAATGTTCGAATCGCTAAAAATGGTGCACTTGCCGTTCCGTAAGTTACCGTTAATAGGTTGAATGACTGCAGCTGTTCCTTGTTTGAGTTTCGCCATTTCTAGTCTTACCCGAAACTTCGTAGTATTGCAACTTATCTTCACCACTCCATGGTGAGGTAAATAATACCCATCAATACTTGCGAAGCTGCCCAGTTCCATATGCTTTAATTCGTTGTACTCCTTCATGAATTATTTATAGGATTCGTGGAATGAGGCATCCCTATTAAAACGATTTTCCAAGTTATAAAACCGTTTTGTCGCCATACCTCTTGAGTTGCCAATCTTGGGGTTAGCCCTCCTGAACAGTAAACGCACTATGTATCTTCCGCCTTCTATGCTCTTCGAACCATTTCCTGATAGTGATTTAAGCACATTTGCTCCTCTTCAGATACTTGTGAGGACTCCCCGACCTCTTTTGTTTCCCAAAACCTTTTTAATATTGAATCGATGTTCAGTTGCAGATTATCTGGTGCTTCGTTACCACGTTCCTTTTGAATTGGTGTCCAAGCCATTTTCCAACCAAACCTTGTATTTTGGGCTATTAAACATTCTTTTTCTGCCATCACAAATAACCTCAAAGAGATGATCACTGCCTAATAGAATGTCGATTCGTCCCGATTGGTAAAACCCTGGATCCGCTAGCTGCAAATTTCTAAATTCTTGTAAATTTGTTAAATTAAAATTAGAATTTATTTGATATGAGGTGATTTTTGGCACTATCAAGACTTTCGTTTCCATTTCATAGGATTCATCAATCATTGATTTTATTTTTATTGTAGCTAGACCTCTGGGTACTCCTGAATTCATATCGCTTAAACCCCTAATGGAAATGCGAGCATTGATTCTATGTAAACCCATTTGGTGAATACATTCTTCGGACGCAAATGATGTTTATGACCCAGAATCGAGTAATACTCTGCATTTATTCCATTCTCTAAACTTATTCTTTATAAGGACTTGTGCAGTTGGCAGAATCACTGAATTAATGGATTTCGCGATCATCGTCGTAGTCTCTATTGGGGCTTGCCCTGACGTTGATGGTAGAGATTTGGCTTCGTTTTGGTGTAGAAAGGCATTATGTTTCCTCTGGCATTTGTTACACCGTCTCTTTGACTTGCATTGGTAAACTGCATGCGTTGGGCTGAGACAATTAAAGCATCTCATACTATTTTTCATGAAATCTCTACGTATTTCTACATTTGCCTCTAGGAAACCTTTGCATTCCATCAAATTATGACTCTCACCTTTGTTTGTGGTGAAAATAATTTGCCTTGAGGTGAACGTTTAACTTTTAACTTCATTCCATGTAGCGAATCCATCCGCTTGCCCAAAAAATCCAAAAACTGCTGAAAAGATGAGAAGCCCTCATCGGCGGTTTGTAATAACCAACTTTGCCTTATTTCTTCGTCCACACTTTGCAATGCTATACAAATTAGCCAAGGATCTCTGTCTTCTGCACTGGTCTCTAATGCCTTTAAACCTCGTATGACCTCATCACAGGTATCGTGTAAACGAGCTAAATTGGTAGAAGTTGCTTTATTGAAATTAGGCTGATCTAAGTATGTCTGTATGAATGAGTTCACTATGTAACGTTTCTTATCATACCACTTACATAATCTTTGAAACGCCTCCAAGTAATTTGAATCAATTATTAGAAAATGTCTAGCCAACGCACTCGCTTCTCCTTTAAGTAGTCCTTTGAGATACTGGAACTTCTGTCCCGCAGATAATGTGGTGTTCTCGGGTCCCATTTGAAATGCGATATTTTAAAACGCGATTTGACAAAACGCGATATTTCAAAACGCGATATTTTAAAAAGCGATATGGTACAAAACGCGATATTTCAAAACGCGATATGGTACAAAAGGCGATATGGTACAAAACGCGATATTACAAAACCCGATATTTTAAAATGCGATATGGTACAAAACGCGATATGGTACAAAACGAGATATTTCAAAACGCGATATTTCAAAACGCGATTTTCTAGTTCTGATCGTACATGTTCAATTTTATCATTTTGGTGAAGGAAAATTTTATTAAATACAGGAAGATTAATAATTATTATTATTTTAATTTTTATTATTATTTTAAAATTTTAATTTCAAAATATCGTGTTTTGTACCATATCGCGTTTCAAAATATCGCGTTTTGAAATATCGCGTTTTGTACCGTATCGCGTTTTGTACCATATCGCGTTTTGAAATATCGCGTTTTAAAGTATCGCATTTCGAGCGGATCCCGGTGTTCTCATATATATAGCCGTTACATATAAGTCATGGAACGATTGCCATTCCCGGTAATCTCCATCAAATGGCGGAATAGTAGTGCGTGGCAACTTAACTTCTG
Source organism: Tipula helvola (assembly GCA_963556165.1). Lineage (NCBI taxonomy): Eukaryota > Metazoa > Arthropoda > Insecta > Diptera > Tipulidae > Tipula > Tipula helvola. The sequence continues at coordinate 303,798,396 of OY744482.1, forward strand.
AACTTCATGCTTGCGTGTTGTTAAGCGTTTGATCCAAATTAACGGCACGAAAATTGTTAGCCTTAGATCGGAGTAGACCTTGTAATTTTGGCACTATAAAATAATATTGCACGTCTACTGCATCTAGGTCGCTTTCAATCACAGCAACCTTTTCTAACATTTTATTTTCGATTTCAATAAATTCTTTATATACATAGCTCAATGAGCCTATTAGCTCTTTATCGGATTTAAAACACGTGACGAAAGAAAATAATGGCGGAAAATTATAATTTAAAGTGGAAGGCTTAAGAAAATTGTACTTAATTTTTAGGCACTTCAATGATTTCACTTTTATTCTTCACTACACTAAATGTTTTTCCAGTTCAAATAAATAATGAAAAATTATACTTTAGGCTTTGATTTTCCAGCGAATGATGTACCAATGGACATTTTCTCCTTTTAGATTCGGGATCCGGCTCGAAGGACCAAACAAATGTGCGGATCCGTATTTCCAAATCTCCACAAATTCAGGAACAGAATAATTGGTTTACAAGAAATGAAAATATTTGTTCACAACGTTCTAAATTCAACGTAAAAAAAATATATAGGTATTTAATCCACAATATTGTTTTTAATTATTCTTATAAAATGGTGTTGACGGCTCTTGTGACTCATGGAAAGTGACCGAGTAATTTTATTTTGTCATAAAACTTAATAGCTAGATGCGCGGAATAAAAATAAATATAAATCCGCGGCAATTTTAAATTAACGCTGAGCAAAATCACTCATCTATTAAACAATAGATGGCGGTAAAATTAAGTGTTATACTTTATACTGTAACAGTTATAGTCTCTAGTTTTTATTCAACTGGGAATATCCCTGCTGCAGACTTCCTCTTAGTTATCTCAGAGCAGCTTTTTCAGCCGGCTAGTGTGCAGTGGCTGGGGAGGTTCTTAGTTAGGCTAAGAGAAAGCTAGTAATGCTGCTATCTGAATGATTATGCTTGACAAAGGAACAGATGAGGCTGTGTACAGGTTGTTAGAGGACTTCAGAAATATTTAGCAAGACATTTTAATTATTAGACGTACCAGCAAGAAACTATATTAGACCTAAATATTATAATAATGGAGGTGATGTTATTTGATAAGTCTAGTTAACTGTTAGAAAAATAATTGTGATAGCCAAAAATGTATGTATACAACAACCAATAAAAAATATATAAATATAATTATTAAAACAAATTTATTTGGTATTTAGCTTATTTTTTTTATTAATTTATTGTCGACGTTTCAACGGCTTTATTCCGTCATCCTCAGGACAATTTTTTTACAAATAAAAAAACATACAAATTTCAAACAAAATAACAAGTCCTTACAAATTTACATACTACTTGATTTGAAAAAACCCGTTGGTCAAAAGTGTAAATTAATTTAGAATAACATTGTCGTAGTAATTTAACAAGAATTTGGAAATTTCCTGGACATTTAACAAATTTGGACCCCGCATTTTCTTAATATAAATATTTTCCAAAAATAAACGCTTTTCCAAATTACTTTCTTTCTCCAAAATTGTAGCATCCTCTAAAGATAATACGTGGCCACTGTCCCGTAAATGGTTTGTTATTGCACTATGTGAATTTTGAAAGTTGAAAATTGAGTCATGAACATGTTGGTAAACACGCTTCTTTAGGTACTGTTTTGTCTGTCCAACGTATTCCTTTCCACATGAGCAATTTAGTTTATACACCAAATTTGATTGTAGTTCTAAAGGAATTTCGTCTTTTAACTTAGTAAACAAAAACTTATCTAAACTTTTTACTGGTCTACCCACCACTTTCATCTCAAAATTTTGACAAGTTGATTTAATTTTTTCAAAAAGAACTTTTATGTATGGAATCGATATAAAGATCTTCCTAGTATTTTCCACCTCTAAATCCTGTGAATTGGATGGAGTTTCTAAGCGATTATTTTTGTCAATAGCTTTCCTTATGTTCCGGCGTATCGTATTCTTTGGATAACCATTTTTTAATAACACATTTGTTAATTTTGAAAAATTGTCCGAATGAAAACATTCATCTGATAATTTTAAAATCTTTTCAGCTAACAAAAATACTGTATTATTCTTATATGATAATGGAAGCCATGAATTATAATTTAGGTAGCGGCCTGACCAAGACATTTTTTGATACCAATTTGTACTCAAACTTCCATTATCATTCCGTATAACCAACACATCCAGAAAAGCCAACCGATTTTCATTTTCCATTTCTACCGTAAATTTAATACGCGGCGTAAAATTATTAAAATCACTAAGGAATGTGGTAACTTCAGAATTTGGAATAGCCGCAATAATATCATCTATATATCTGAAAAAGAGTATTGGTTTAACAGAAGATAATTTCAACACTTCGGTTTCAATCAGTAAATTTGCTATTGCGGGACTGACTGGTGAACCCATTGGTGAACCAAATACTTGTTTAAAAAATCTTCCATTAAAACTAAACTCAGTATGATCCAGGACGAATTTTAATGCCTCCACGAAATTGTTCAAATCCAAATTTGTCCCACTGTTTAATTTTATATCATTCCATAATTTTTTAACTAAATTTAGAACCAATTTTGAATCCACGTTAGTGAAAAACGAAACCACGTCAAGCGAAACTAAAATATAATTTGGTGGGAGAACAAAATTTTGAATTTTTAGTTTGAAATCCTCCGCATTTCTTATTGCCGAAAAATTACGACCAACATAACAATTCAAAATATCAGACAAAAATTTAGATAAATTATACAAAGGTGAACCCACGTAGCTCACAATTGGTCTCAACGGATTACCGTCTTTATGTATTTTTGGAAGACCGTACATTCTCGGAGTTGTACCATTGTAGCTACGTAGATCCTTACCCATCGATTTAGTTATTTTGCCTAAACGTTCCCAAGAAGAAATAATTAAATTTGTATTCGTCTGTATCGTCCCGATACCAACTTTCCTAATTTCTATATATGTGTTATAGTCTGACAAGAGCAATTCCATTTTTTCAACATATGCTATTTTTGACATAAGAACCGTAACATTGCCCTTATCAGCCTTTACCACATATATGTCTGGATTATTGGTTAGAAATACTTTAGCCCTTTTGGCTTGTTGAATTTGTTGTAGTTCATTACTTCCTAAAAAAGTCCGTGACATGTTATTGTTAGTCTTGAAATTTGTTAAAATGTTTACTATCCTATTCCGAATAGCAGTCTGATCAGTCTCGTCTAATTTAGAAATGCCACTTTCTAAATCAGCTACAATTCTGGGATATGGAACAATATCTTTTCTGAATGGTAAACAAAATTTATTACCTAATTTTAGAATTTCTGCCACATCACTCGGAATTTCCAACCTTGTCAAATTAATAATCCAGTTATTGCCACAATTTTCAAAATTGTTAACCACCCGGTTGCCAATTTCATTCTGCTCCATGTTCAATATAGTTGCTTCTCTTTCCGATGTTGTAGGTATTTCAAGGCCGATTAATTGGTTAAATTTCCTCAAATGTTTCTTTTTCGTTTCTTGATAAATTGCATCATATCGAATTTTAGAATTTTGGAAAAATCCCTCCAAATATTAGCCGGGAACACACTTTTAATTTTATTTGATAGTTCCAAAATTTCTTTATTGAGCCGGTTTATGAGTCCAAAAACTTCTCTAATTTCCACAGTGATGATTGAAAATATGAATTTTGCTTCTATCGACCGAAAGTGGTTATCATTAATTTTGTAAACATTGTTTAAATGTCTGTTGTTTGGAAAGACGTGACATTTCCTGCATCTCAACAAAAATAGTTTTTTGTTAACTGTTTTAGCCAACGCTAATTCCTTCCTTAAGATATTTTTTAATAGTTGCACATTTTTATAACCAAATTCCCTTATTAATTGTTTGAAGTTATATTTTTTAGTTTGATTTTCCATTTTCACCAACTGGACATATTAGTTTATATCATATTTTATTAAGGCTGTATGGTACTCAAAAAAAATTTCTGTTTTGGTATCGATATTTAAATGTCCAAAAATGCGTCTAAACTGTGTCTATAATAAAGAAAAATATCGTTTTGTATTTTTGTTTTATTTTGATGTAAAATAAATATAACTGTATGCATAGTATAAACACATAAAGTACTATCATCATACGAAAAAAATGTTTCACCGGTGAAATTCCAGACGTCGCGTCGATCGTTAGTAAACACTTAGGATAAAACGCTAGTAGTCGCCTAAATATATGCAAGAGCAACCAATTAATACAATAGAAACAAAACCACACAATACTTAATAGACATTTGTATTGGTTTTGTACACGTGTACATGTTTTATCCTACTCTAACATATTTCGTATTATTGAAATACTGCGTAATACTGTGTATACAAAATACACCAATACTACTAATTTAGATTGCAAATACTTGCATGGCGCAAAATTTCATCCAATTTCGAAGTTTTTTCTATAAACAAACATTTGGTGTTTCAATGGGTTCTAAACTAGCACCTTATTTAAGTAATGTGTTTATGTGCCACTTGAAATTTAGTATTTATAGAAAGCCAACTAGTACCAGTAGATACATCACGGCTGATTCGTTTAGCTGCAACCAACATAAACGAGCAGCATTCCATTCAATGGTTAATAGATTATATAAAATCCCTATGGTAGAAGACGATTTTCACCAGGAATGTACATATGTATATTCAAAACGCAGCCAAAATAAATGGATTCGACAAATTATTCTTACAAAAAATTTTTAATAAACATAGAGCTAAATCCAGGAGGGAATTTTTAACCACATTCAGGCCTGAAGTTAGAGAGTCAGTTTGCCGGATTAGTTTACCGTTTTACCCAGATCTGACTAATGGACTACATAAATTATTTAAAAAATTCAATCTACAAATAGTCAATAGAAGTTCTTCTAATATTAAACAAATGATTTGTAGTTATAAGGATAAAGACAAATTGGAAACATCTTCGGGCATTTATCAAGTTAAATGTAGTGATTGTGATAGTGCGTATATCGGTCAAACTTCGAGACCTTTTATGGTTCGGCTTAATGATCATTATAAAGCCACAGAGAAAGGCCATGCAAATAAGTCAAGTGTAGCAAGGCATATGATTGAACACAACCACACCATCGACAAAATAAATTCTAAGCCTTTAAAAAAAATCCAACAAATGTGGAAATTGGATGCTTATGAGTCAATTTTCATCAATGAGGTGGCGAAACAACGGAAACTTATGAATATTGAAGACCCACCTATTTCATCAAATTTATTTAATTTAGTCAGACGCACTTCAGTTTAGGCAGATATGTACATACACAGATGTAAGAATTTTTCAGACACATTTTTAAAATTTTTATAAAATTTTTATTTTCTATTTTTTATTTTTTTTTTGTTTTAATTGTTTATAAATGTACATTTCTTTTTGTTGTTGTAGTAGCAACAGATTATCAATTATTTGATTGTTAATTGCCTATGTACTTGTTTTTCGACGCATAACATTTCTATTTATTACACTTATTGTTATCTTTGTTTAAAATTTATGTTGTTAAGAAATAAAAAAAAAAAAAAAAAAAATAAAAAAAAAATAAAAAAAAAATAAAATAAAAAGTCAGTTGCAACCGATACCTCGTCAATGATCATACTAATGATCGAAACCGGTCGGTTAATTATAAAATAAAAAATTTGTTTTGGTGGAATTATAATTGGTGTGTTTTTGTTAAAAACCGCTTACATAATGACGTTATTTAAAAGTGGATCTCATACACTGGCTACCAATTATCGTCCTATTAGCTTCCTATCGGTATTGCCGAAGATTTTTGAAAAAATTATTAAGACACGCATAATTAATTACATAGATAAACTGAATTATCTAAGTGACGCTCAATTTGGTTTTCGGAGGAAAAGAAGTACAGAAGATGCTTTACTTTCTTTTCTCACTCCAATTTATTCTTCCCTAAATGAAAATAAAATAACGGGTGCATTGTTTATAGATATTGCCAAGGCATTCGATACTGTCTGTCATGAGATTTTATTAGATAAACTTTGGGCATTGGGAATGCGGCGCTTTGTTTTTAATTGGCTGAAGTCTTTCGTAGAAAATCGCACTCAATTGGTTAAAATAGGTGCTACTTATAGTCATGCCATAGACATTCATACTAGATTTCTCATTTCATAGTAACTAAAGGAAAAAAACAAAAACTTCTGATAATTCCAATGTATCGTTGTGTTGTGTATTTTATAAGGCAATGATTTTAGAATGCGTTGCAAATATAATACGTATATGCAATACATCGATAACATTTGAATGGAAATTTTTTATTTTTTTTTTGTATTTTTAGTCAAATGAGATATCTATTATGAATGTCTATGGTCATGCTATGAAAATTTCTGCAGGTGTTCCTCAAGGATCAGTCTTGGGTTCACTGCTATTTCTAATTTACATAAATTCAATTTTTGAGTTAAATTTTTATGGTAAAATGGTTGGGTTTGCAGATGACATTGCATTTAGCTACAGTACTAATATAGTCACGATGAGCTGCAATTTCAAATGAATTTTGATCTGCAGTTGTTACGAGATTGGTTTAATAGTCATAAGATGACCCTTAGTAGGAAAACTAAAGGCATGATATTTAATATTGGAGGTGATACGCCACACAATATGAATGTCACTTATCACCAGTTAGGATGTTCCTTTTCAGGTTGTTGCCATTCAGATTGCGTTAATATAGAGTTTGTTGCAGAATATAAATACTTGGGAATGCTCATCGATAACAAATTAAATTTTAAAAAGCACATCAGTTCAGTGAAATCACATTTATATGGTGCATTGCGAAAACTATTTCTGTTAAGGAAATTTTGTCCTAAGCCAATTTTGGAGAGAATTTACTATGGCCTTTTCAATTCCAAGTTAGAATATTTTTTTTTTTTTTTTTTTTGTTAAAATAAATTTTATTTATTTATTTAATGTTATTACAATCTAGTCTCCTGGACTAATGAGCAATTTGTTTCTGACTTAATTTACTAACTTAATATTAATCTATGGCTTCTTCCCATTGGCGTTCCATAGAGTCTGGTAAATTGAATTAAACCACATCTTTGTAGTGGGCTTTACACAGCACAATGCTGTTTAAGCTAACAATTACACCAACTCAAAAGGTTTGGTTCTTTTAAGTCTACGTATTAAATTCGTGTTGCTTAGAAGCTTAGTTGCCTCAATGTTCACATGATGCTGGAGCCTCTCTTCATGTCTCCGCGCTTTCTCCTGAATTTCATTTACGATGAGGTTCACTTTAAGGTCCCTATGGAGATCATTGTTCCTGACATACCAAGGTGCATCAACGATGTTCCTTAATACCATATTCTGAAATCTTTGGATGATATTTACGTTGCTCTGTTTGGTACAACCCCAAAGTTGAATACCATACGTCCAAACGGGTTTCAATATTTGCTTATAAAGTAGCAGCTTGTTGTATGTTGATAAAGAAGAGTTCCTTCCCATCAGCCAATACATCTTTCTGTATTTAATTCTTAGTTCTTCACTTTTCTTCTTGACATGTGCTTTCCATCGCAGTTTAGCATCCAGGGTCATGCCGAGATACTTAGCTGTGTTCGCATACGATACTATTTCTTGATTTATGGTAATCGGGATATGTTCGGATCGCCTGTTTGTAAAGTTGATGTGAACTGATTTAGTTTCATTTAGTTTTATTCGCCTACTTTTTGTCAAAGTTAGAATATGGGTTGATAATATATGGGGGTGTTTATTTTTATAATATCAAAAGTCTCATCACGGCACAAAAAATGGCGGTAAGAATTATTCATAATAAGAAACGTTTGATTCATAGTTGGCCGCTTTTCAAATCTAGCGATATTTTGCCGTTCCGCTATCTATATGTGTACAAAGTTTTGAAGGTATTTTTTATTAGGGGCGGGTACAGAGTGGTTAAAAATGCAACTTATGTTTTGCGCTGTGGTCAGACTTGTGCAGTACCGTTCACAAGTAAAGAGTACGTTAAGCGTTTTTTTTATTATACAGCCCCTGCTCTTTTCAATCTTTTGCCTGCGTATTTAAAAAATGAGTGCTCGCTTAGTAAATTTACGGAAAACCTCAAGAATTGGCTCTTCACGGAAGACAATATTGAAAGATTTTTTTAAAAAATCTGATCATAGTATTATAATTTTATAATGTTTTTATTTTGTTATTTTTCAATATTTCTTATTAAGTTATTTTTAGTAATATTTTTTTTATATTTTTAATGAAAACTTTGTATTTTTTGGTAATTTAAGTTAAGATATTTTTTGAATCATGATAACTGCTTCCTCTTCATATATGTTTAAGTAAAATTGTGTTTAGTTTAAGTGAAGGGGTTACTATACAGGCTTTGCCTCCGTAACTTCCTACTATATTCAATATAATTCAATTTTTTGTTTTATATAAACATTTTTAAAAATTTTTTTCAATGCTAATTTTAGGAATAATAGTATGTATATACATTTTTTTTTTCTTATATTGTTCATTCGGTATTAGTTCTAGTCTATATTGTATTATTGTTTAAATTATGTTGTTTAGTTTATATTGGCATTGTTTAAACACTTTTATATTTTGAATAGCTATATGTAAAAAAAAAAAAAAAAAAAGTTTAAGTGCCATATAAAATCAATGCTTTTTTTTTATTCAGCGGTTCAGTCGGTTTATTAGCCTAATTGGCGATTGGCATGTCTCTGATTTTTGATTGTCCCTTAGGTCTAAATGTAGAAAGTTTAAATATCCATAGCAGTTTAATAGCATTTTCGAATAAAATTCAGGTCGATTAGGAATGAACTTGGTTATTTATTTACCGATTATGATGAAACTAGAAGAAAAATCCCGTAATACGGGCATAAATATTACTTCTTTAATTTCCACTAATGTAAATTTGGACATTTTGGATTAAATATTTATGAACTAAAATTCACTCAAATTGAATAATATTATTCGGTAAATTGCATCCTCAATATGTTTAGAATTAATGATTGAAAAATAGTAGAAGAAAATCTCTCTACATTTTCAGGTAGGATGAGAAAAGAAAACCACCATTTTTCACTATTTATACAATCTGTATACAGAAAAAAATTAAAAAAAATCTGCTTTGGTTTTTGTGCAAACTCTGCACTTTAAGATGACAATCGCCGTATATAATGTAGTAATTGGGCATGCTCGATGGAATATGGGCAATTAGGAAGGAACATGAAAATTTCTTAACAGAGTATGATGAAATTCGGCATGTACGACGAAAATGAAATTCTAAGATGAGTTTTAGATGAAGTTCTGGAATATGGCCAATTTGGAAGGAACTTGACCGTTTCCTAACCTATTATGATGAAATTCAGCATGCACGATGCACGATGGAAACGGGATTCTAAAATGTTTTTTACATACAGTTTTGGACAATGGCCATTTAGGAAGGAACATGGTGATTTTAGTTTCTGGTGTATTTCCAAGTAAAATGAAAACTGGCATTCTTATTCCTTTATTCAAAAAAAAGTTCTCGTTTTAGTGTTTCAAATTATCGACCAATTTCCTAACTTTCTAGTTTTCAAAAATATTTTCAAAAATATAATCACGAATTATAGCATTTCTTTAAAAAATATTCTTTTTAGCAACAGACAGTAACAGTACGGATATCAGTATAATATTGCAACAGAGGATGCTCTTATAGATTTTTTGAGTTAATTAAAGTTGAAGCACGCTGGGTTTGGAGGTACTCCCTATGCCCTGCTTGAGTCATGTTTATCTGACCGCACTCGGTGTGTTCAGGTTCACGACGTAGGTATTTAGTGACTATTTAACAATTGATAGCGGAGTACCGCAAGTATTCAAAAATCAGCTGTAAGAAGTATTAATTTTAAAAATTCGCGTCATCATAGTTTGGAATTATTCAGAATATCTCATATTTTGAATCTGCGAAATCTGTATACACATTTATAAAATTTTAAAATTGTTTACAAAAGAGGCGGTTACACAAAAAAGAAAATAATTAAAAATGTAACTCTACCTAACAGTGGGCCGTGTCACGTGCCTTTTACAAAGATTGAGGCTTGTAGAAGATTTTTTTCGTTTATTGGTCCTTATTTATATTTAGTTCACTTTTTTAAGCTTTATGTTATAATAAAATAATTTTATTTGGTTTTTTGCTTCATATTTCATTTTTTATTAATTATTTAATAAAAACCCGACATTTCGACGGTACATTCTGTCATTCTCAGGGGCACAATTTTTTAAACTGTGAAAGTGTTTTTGATTGAATCGCCAACCATAGAGTTCTAGATGAAATTCTGGAATATGGCCTATTAAGAAGGAACTTGACCATTTCTTAACCGATTATGATGAAATTCAGCATACACGATGGGAATGGTATTCGAAAATGATTTTTACTCAAAGTTCTGGAAACTGGCTATAAGGAAATTGGCCGTATTCCAGAACTTCACCTAATCAGTAAAGAAACGGCTAAGTTCCTTATCCTGATCGGTTGTATTCCAGGTTTTCATATAAAACTCACCTTAGAATCCAATTTCCATCATGCATCCTGAATTTCATCATAATCGTTTAAGAAATCACCAAGTTCCTTTCTAATTGGCCATTTTCCAGAACTTCAACTAAAACTCATATTAGAACCCCATTTCCGTCGTGCATGCCGAATTTCACCATAATATGTTAAGAACTGTTCATGTTCCTTCCTAATAAGCCATTTTCCAGAACTTTACCTATGCAAAATTATTTTATAATCCCATTTCTATAGTGCAGGCTATATGTATAAAAAAATCGAAAACCAGGAAATCCCGGTCATACTTTTGATACAGAAATCGAGATCCCAGAATTTCACTTGAGAATTCCTCAATTTCCTATGCGGATTTTATTTAAAGACAACTAACACTAAATAAACTAAAAATCGAGAAATCCCGGAATTTCCCGATCATACTTCTGGGACCAGTATCCCGTTTGAGGAACCCTAGTTCAGACGTGTGTTCTTTGCATGATTTTTCCTCTCGTTGGTATATACATAGGTCAGAAACGAGGAAAAGTACGATATTATGAAGAATACTCATCTTTCAAACTGAATTGAACTTGATGCAAAAATATTTGTGATTCATAATGTTGATGCATATTGCAACTATTTGTGGAATCCCGAAAAATTTTAAAATATTTTTGACTAAATAGAAATTTAGTCATTCATATTTTGTAGATTTAATTCGAATTTAAAAATTGAATATTATCGCAGTTATTTCGTTTTGAAAATGAATTAAGTTCTCCAAGGAATAAATTCGTATTAATCTGCGAATTTAACTACAATACTGTTTATTTGATTCGCTGGTTTAAGAATTATACCGATTTTACGAAAAGTGTTTGCCATTTTTTGCGAAATTCGCCCGGACTGTAGTGTTAATTAATTTTACAAATTATACCTTCACGAAGGGCAATCGATTTAATACTTAATTATACTTAATGTCGCGGAATTAATTCATAGTTCAAATGTTTTACCTAACTTCTCGGTGGAATTGTCGCAAAATTAATTAATTTTTTTCGGCGTAATTAATTCACGAGAAATAAATTCAGGGAACCGAGAAAATTCCAGTTGTAATACAAAAAATACAATGTCAAATACAGGATATTGTCCCACTTGGATTGTGTCCTATTTGGTCTTGATTTTTAAAATGATTTGAATGTTGTTCTTTTTTTTTTTTTTAACTAATGTACAAGTCTATTATATTACATGTTTTATATTTGAAACCTCCTGTAATAAATTTCAAACTTTAATTAGATTTTAATTCGTATGTATGTATGTTTTGCTTTTCATTTTAATAACAATTAATCCAAAAAATTTAAATAAAATATGTATTTGTATTTATATAACTATGTGTGTACATTATAATGCGAAATACAAGAATAATAAAACAATGCATTTGATCAACGCAATGAAAAAAAATTTCCTTGTAGAAAAATATTGTCGGGTTTAGATACCATACGTCCACACGTCCAAATCTCACATTTCAATGTTTTCAAGTTTCATGCTTATAATAAACGAATTAAAAAAAATTAAAGTATAATTTTTGAACCATATTTCTTTTTCTTTTAAATCTGGGCGTGAGCAGATTTGGGTTTTGCATTTTTTTTTAATTAATATTTTGTGCTATTTCATGAACGTTACTTAAAAATACGTTATTACGTTATTTTTAAAATTATTAATTTGAAAATACAAAAGATTAATATGTATACCATTTGGAAGTAGACCTCTATCACCAATGTGAATAATCGTCCGTAAATTAAATTTATGTTTTTGAATTTCACAATTTATCTAAAATAAGTAAAGCAACGTTCATGAAAAGTAAAGTAACGTTCATGACGATAAAAGTCCAAAATAATTTAAAAAAATACATTTTCATAAATTTCTGTATTATGATCAATAAGTAAACTTATACCACAAATCAATATATACAGATCATTCATATTGAACAAAAAAATGAAACCTGATGGGGTGCTGCAACAGAATAGAAACAAACCTTTCAAAAATATAAATATTTTAGAAACAAACCAATTTAAAATCAGAAATACGCGCCTACTTGGATAAATAGCATTAATACATTGCTGAATGTATACGTACATATAAAGAATGTGTGTACAGTTTGTTCTTTCTCTCTCAGCAAGTGTAATTTAAAAAAATTATAAAACTTAGTAAGCAGAAAAAGCGAAGCAATTCAATTTTGGCTAAAAAATAGTACAAATGTACATACATTCAACAATGTAATAATGCTATTTATCCAAGTAGGCGCGTATTTCTGATTTTAAATTGGTTTGTTTCTAAAATATTTATATTTTTGAAAGGTTTGTTTCTATTCTGTTGCAGCACCCCATCAGGTTTCATTTTTTTGTTCAATATGAATGATCTGTATATATTGATTTGTGCTTATACTCTTTAAAAATTATCTGTGTAATATTTAGAAAAAAAATCGAATTCATTAAAAAAATCCTTGGGGACAAAAACATGTGAGATTTAAATGCAAATGCCCCATGTACATATTGTATTTCGATGAACCAATTTTTTTGTTGCTTCCAAAAGTAGATTCTAACATGTTAATAGCCATCATTTAAAAGCAATTTTGATTTAACGTGCAAAATTAATAAATGGCATTCATTCTGTTAACAAAACGAAACAGAGAAACCGAATTTGAATAAAAATGTTTAACCAAAAATAATATTAAAACCGGTTCTCTTTACAACAAAATAATGGCTGTGAAAATATTTTTATTTTTCATTCTTTCATTATGGATGCATTGATTTTGTTCATTGATAAAAATATTACGATTTTATTCTTTTTTTTTTTAGAATAATCCGCGAACAAAGGAAAGAAATATGGTTTTTGCGTTGGTTGAACGAAAAAGAAAATTTCGACGCAACTACTTTGATTGTAGTTTTAATAAATATAAATAATAGATGACATTTAGGCGATTTTGACTATAAGTTAGGCGAATTTGAAAATAAAAATTTGTTGAAAAATTAAAAACGATATCGGTATCGCCATCTAACACTTCACCGGTGAAGCTACGGTGGTAGTACTATATGTGTTTATACTATGCTGTATGTCGACTTGTCTTATTTCCCTTTTTTCCAGAATAAAATTATATACTATTTCGGTTATTCATTTTCGTTGTTTCTATGGCAACTCAGTATGTTAAAATGTATAATTTATTATAAAACGATAAGATCCTGGACATTCACCATTTTTTGGGGTTAGCCATCTCGTAGAGTAAAAGGAAATCAAAAATTAGCCGAGGTCATACCCATTTTTGACAAAAAAAAATATATTTATCGATACTGAATTTTTTCGTATCGATAAATAAATCGATATTCTTAGTATTTTGATTGGATCTTTCTTATTTTATTAATTATCTTTATAATCGTGTATTAATCCCTCAAAAATATCTTTCTGCATAGGTCAATATAAAAGATATACATGGTTTAGCAAGAAAAACTTAAGAAAATTGAATTTTCCGTAAGCACCATTATCCAAAATTTCGACAACTTTGAATTTTTATTACGGGTAAACTATAAATAATTTTGAAATAATCCTGTATTAATCCCTCCAAAATACCTTAAGCTTTATCAATAAATAAAAAATTTGTGAATTGATAAATATTTGTAGCCACAAATTGATTTTTACGATACCCTTATTTTGGTAAAATTAGTACCATACAGCCTTAAGCTTTATTTTAATTATTAAAACAAATTTATTTGGTATTTAGCTTATTTTTTCATTCGGAAAATTTTTCAAAATTAACAAATGTGTTATTAAAAAATGGTTATCCAAAGAATACGATACGCCGGAACATAAGGAAAGCTATTGACAAAAATAATCGCTTAGAAACTCCATCCAATTCACAGGATTTAGAGGTGGAAAATACTAGGAAGATCTTTATATCGATTCCATACATAAAAGTTCTTTTTGAAAAAATTAAATCAACTTGTCAAAATTTTGAGATGAAAGTGGTGGGTAGACCAGTAAAAAGTTTAGATAAGTTTTTGTTTACTAAGTTAAAAGACGAAATTCCTTTAGAACTACAATCAAATTTGGTGTATAAACTAAATTGCTCATGTGGAAAGGAATACGTTGGACAGACAAAACAGTACCTAAAGAAGCGTGTTTACCAACATGTTCATGACTCAATTTTCAACTTTCAAAATTCACATAGTGCAATAACAAACCATTTACGGGACAGTGGCCACGTATTATCTTTAGAGGATGCTACAATTTTGGAGAAAGAAAGTAATTTGGAAAAGCGTTTATTTTTGGAAAATATTTATATTAAGAAAATGCGGGGTCCAAATTTGTTAAATGTCCAGGAAATTTCCAAATTCTTGTTAAATTACTACGACAATGTTATTCTAAATTAATTTACACTTTTGACCAACGGGTTTTTTCAAATCAAGTAGTATGTACATTTGTAAGGACTTGTTATTTTGTTTGAAATTTGTATGTTTTTTTATTTGTAAAAAAATTGTCCTGAGGATGACGGAATAAAGCCGTTGAAACGTCGACAATAAATTAATAAAAAAAATAAGCTAAATACCAAATAAATTTGTTTTAATAATTAAAATAAAGCTTAATAAAATATGATATATAAATATAATGATGAATTAAAAATAAAATGTAATTTGAATACCTGCTTAAAACTATTAGTTGATCCAATATACTTAAAATCAATTTTGTTTGAAGAACGCCAATCTCCCGCTTAAATGTGCTTGTACATATCCGGTGACCGTTAAAGATGAATTTATTTTAAATACGTTTATGGTAATTTTCGTGAAAAGAAATAACCGTTTTTTTCAGCGTACTCGAATAGTCCAAGATCTCAGCGGCACTTGATGTAACTGTCTTTTGAAACCGGTTGGTACCAGGAGTGGAAATTAATTCAGCTCCACGTGTTGAATTGTCGCCAAGAAAATGCCGACAAAGACCAAGCAAAACGAAAATAATAATGTCAGTATGGATAATAACTTAAAGGAATTTTTAATACTTGAATCTCCTTACATACCTTGTAACTTGGTGCATATGTTAGCACCAAGTTGTCCAAGTTAAATCAGCACACAAAAATAATTTGATGATAAATGTTCCAATATCACCGCTCGCACCAACAAATTTAGCAAAACACTGCACTTATAGTGAATTGCACAAACAAATAACTGTCTATTGTTACGATGATTGCAAGACTTGTTGCAAAAAAAAATGATCATACGATAAACTATCGCAACATAATTTTATGAATGGAAATTGTGGAAGATCACCAACTCAATGAATTCAACACTTTAATTTGATTTATTTATTATAAATGTTTGTTGTCCATCATTTTGACATCACCTCCACCATTACACCTCCCATTCCCCTACAATCAGTTTGTTTTTTTTTCAAAACATTTGGGTCTGAGTGCTGGGCAACCTAACAACCAAAGAGATCCCAATCACCGCAAACTTCCGGTTTACCGGTTACAAATCGTGGGACAGACCCAGCGCCCTGAGAAAGTCTCAAGCCTGGCATAGTTAATTTTTTAATAAAAATTTAACCAACAAATCCGACCACACATACAACCGCACCACACCCGACCGAATATCATCGATACCCAACTGATCAAGACAACAACAAAAACAAAATGTAAATTGAAAAATGAAAGCAAAGAAAAAACACAAAAGCTAATTCACCGAAGATCCTTGCAATGTTAAACTCCGATATGTTTACCTTTATCATCCACAACCACCCGTTGCTTGTTACCAAGTTTCTTAAGAATTTTCCCCTTTATAAACTTTGGAGCAAGTTTAGATGAGAAGTTTGCGCTCATTTTACTTTGAACGTAATTTCGCACGAAAACACTCTGCCCATTGGCCAAATGGGAAAGCACCAGTTCCTGCGCAGTGGAAAGACGATTATTTGCATCCATTACTGAAGCTTGTCGATCATTCAATACATCTAACTTCCGCATTAAACTATACGATGAGGCATGATTAACCATGCGCTGTCCAAACGTTAAAAAGTAAGGTGAAAATCCGATGGCATCATGTACTGCGTTTCTTAACGCCGAACTAATTTCGGGAAGATGAAGATCCCAATCGCGGTGGTCGTCTTTCACATAAGCGCGAATTGCAGAAAGAAGACTCTTATTCACGCGCTATGAAGTATTGGATTGCGGCGCATACACAGGGGTAAATTGATGCGAAATGCCATAACGACAAAATAACTCAGAAACTTTTTGTGCGATAAATTGTGGCCCATTACCAGTTGTTACCGTCTCGGGAACTCCAAAAACACTGAAAATACGATGTTTTAAAAATGATACCACTTGGTTAGCAGTAGCAGATCTCAGTGGTTCAGCAAAAATAAACTTTGCTACTGATCTAACACTATTAATAAATAAGTGTTACCTTTGCGGCTACGCGGATAAGGTCCCATAAAATCTATAAATAATCTTTGGGAGGGGCGATGTACTTCCGTAAATTTACTCATATCTGGTCGAGTAACGAAATTGGAAGCTTTTATTTGTTTACATCGGTCGCATTCTTGAATATATCCCCTTATGTCTCGTGCCATTGTTGCCCAATTAAATTGTCGTTGCAGGATCTCTAATGTTTTTGATTGTCGAAGATGCGCACCGGTTGGCGAGTCATGAGCCTGACTTATCAAGGTGGTGACTAACGGAGCAGGAATTACTAATTTCCAAACTGATAAGTCCTTTATTTCATTTACATTGTCACTAGGTAAGATGTAAAGTTTACAAAATTAGGTCACAAAATTACTCTTTACGTGCGGGTTGTTTAAGAGTGCGGTAATTCTGCCAACGTAATCAGTGTCCTGGAATGCAGCGGAGTCATACCCCCAACAACATCACCATCATCCGCTTGAGCAAGTTCATCAAGAATCATTCTAGAGATAGCATCCGGAACTATATTTAAGGCACCTTTCCTGTATTCTATTTTGAAGTTGAACCCTTGAAGCTTGAAGCGCTGGTCCATTAACCATTTTAAACTAGAATGGTTCGTGATGATGGTAAAGGCATAACCCTCAACATATGGTCTGAACTTTTTCACGCTCATAACAGCAGCTAAACATTCGAGCTCAGTAACACTATATTTACGTTGGGCAGAAGTTAATTTATGGCTAAAGAAAGCTATAGGGTGTTCTTCATCATTGTCCGATTTTTGGAACAAGACGCTTCCTATCCCGAAAGAACTCGCGTCGCATTGAATAAAAAATTCGCGTTTGAAATCCGCATTCCTAAGGACGGGGGCTGTTGTCAGTACATCTTTAAGTTTTATGAAAGCTTCGTTGGCAGCATTATTCCATTGCATCTTCTGTGGCTTCTTTAACAAATCTGTTAATGGAGTCGTAATGGAGGCATAGTTGCAAATAAACCGCTGATACCGCCCTGCTATGCTCAAAAACCACCGTAACTGCTTGACCGTCTGAGGAACCGCGTAAGAAGCGATTGCCGTTATTTTGTCGGGGTCCATGCGGATGATTCCATTACCAATTACATGACCTAAGTGTTTTGTCTCTGTTAAGACGAACTTGCTCTTTTCAACATTGATAGTCAAGTTAGCTATCTTCAGTAGTCTAGCAACTTCGGTTAATAACGCTTGGCCTTTATAAGTCACAGGTAGAATAGTGTGCTGTTCTGCGTTAACCATTTTTCTGAATCAGCGCCGAGCACGCTAATGCTGGCACCACTATCTAATAACCCAGTATAGTGGGCCCCCGCTCACAGGTAAAGTCGATTCACATATCATTTTTTTTTTCAGAGTACGACGAAGCCTAAAATACATGCCATTCCGAACAGATGATTTTAATTTTGGTGTTGACGGAACGATTTGATGGTTATTAGGAGATAAAAAAGAAAAACTATGATTAGAATTATGTAGTTTTGAATTGGTATGCAGATTAGAATTAACTGTACAGCTATTGTTATGAAAATTATTAGAAAAGTTTGGTACAGGAGAAACTATGGGTTGGTTGTCAATGACAAAATTATTTAGAGGTTGTTTTGGTTCAATTCCGGGCAAGTGTTGGAAGCAGCGTCCTCTGTATGTGTCCTGGTATGAGTGACGCGCTGGGGAGCCTGAGCACCAAGAACTCTCATCTCCCGTACCAGGTTTCCCGTACTTCTTGTCTGACATGCTTGGCAATTAGGTTTAGTTACATTGGGAGCACCACACCCATAACAATATATTGCCTGGTTACCACTTGTGTTTGTAGTTCTCCAATTAGAAGGTTCACGCAAAGCAGTTGATGATTGCCGCCCGTGAGAAGGCAGATAATTATAAGTGAACTGCTGATTGTCATGTTCCATCGCATACAATTCGTACGGGTTTTCGTTATGCGTGATACGAACTTGACTTTGAAACTGCTTACTCATATTATCTTGAAATTCGCGTAACGGTGGATAACAGGAAGATGGAGAATTTCCAAAGGCCTCGACATGGTGGTTTCTTTCCGGGGAGTTAAATTCTTGGTATCGACGAATATTAGCATCTAGTTCATCCACATTTCGAAAATCAACTCTCATAACAGTTTTGTCCTTACTCAACCTCTTCCAAGTATCTTCTATGTCTATACATTGACGGAACAATTCGGATACGGAGATAATTTGTCGCCCTGCCAATTTATACTGCAATGATCTCTGCATATTTCTGCGCAGTATAAAATATAAGCCATCATCATGGAGTGGCGTATTCAGAGCCAAAGTTGATAAAACTTTCGTTAGGATTCTGCTTTATTGAATTTATTAGCTGCTTAATTTCAGCATCAGTTCGTCGGTCAGCAAATCGGTGAAGCATTCCTTGTTTTAACCTTTCCCAGTCCACATCATCATGCCTCTCGAGGAACGACTCACAATTCTGAACAGTAGCGTCTTTAAGAGGCGAGAAAAGTGAATTCCAACTGTTTTGAAATTATATTTAAGTGCTTTTCATACCGGCTGCGTTGACTTTGGACTTTAAAATTGTAAAGTCGTTTTCCAACTTTAAAGTTTTGTAATTTAGTTTTATTTGATTAACAGTGTCACTTTTTATAGAAATATTTTGAAATTGTTATAAAATAAATTTTTTTAGGTGATAATTATTAAAAATAAAACGTAAATTTTTTAAAGTCGAAAGTCAGCGCAGCCGGTATGAAAAGTACTTTACTCAAACAGAACCTTTTTTTTTTTTTAAAGTGATTTTACAAGGAATCGATACATATCTGGCACGATTGTCTTCTTATAGTGGAACAATCTCTGCGGATTGGCTATTTTCTGTGGAATTTTTATGAATCGTTGAATTTATCATAGGCCGGATGAACGAATTTGGATAGCCATTATTAATGAGAATAATTTTGAGGAGTGAAAATTAATTTTATGAAATATTGGGACAGAAAGTTCAAGAATTTAATTCGATAATAAGCTCATAGTATTTCCTTTATACGCTAAAGGAAGATGAGAATGAAAATTTTGATATCTGCCAGACCAAGTTGTTTTATGAAACCAATTCGTAGGCAATGAACCATTTTCGTTACGTACAATAACCAGATCTAAAAGAGGCATACTGTGGTTATTCTCTAACTCTACTGTAAATTTTATATTGATGTAAAAATTATTGAATGCTGCAAAAAAGAATCAATTGTATCTGTAGGAACAGCTGTAGCTATATCGTCAATGTAACGGTAATAAAAAACTGGTTTAAAATTGAGAGAATTCAGTACACTTTTTCCAACAAACTCCATAATCAACTCCGCAACGGCACCAGTCGGTGAGCCCATGGGGGAGTCAAATAGTTGTTTATGTGTCTTGTTGTTGAATGCAAATTCTTAGTTTTGGAGAATTGACTTGAAAAGAATTAATTTTTTTTCTAATATCAACAACCTCTGCGATAGCTTTAAGTGAGGACAAGCGATTTTAAATGAATTGAATAAATGATGTAAAAAAAATTGTATGAGCTGGATTTTTATCCACATTTTATTCAAAATTTTCCAGGGATATACAACTGTAGAATAACTTTAAGGCTGTTAAATAGTTCTTCAATGATTTATTTTTATATAAAGTTGATCTTCTAAGTCTGTGAAAATCATTGTATTCTTAGTTCATAACGCATAGTAGTAGAATCTGAATTCCCGTTTGGCCAATGGAAAAATTTTGATCTGCTGTGATTTTAATAAATTTTTGAATTATTGATATTCTAGAATATTATAACCAGAACGCAAGATTATTTTAAAGTTTAAATTATAGTAACGTCACATAATTACATTAATAATGTCATTTCATGTTTAATCCAGATTATTAATGAACCATTTAAAATTGGTCACTATAGATTTTAGGAGAATAAAATATAAAAGCAAAAAATTAATTTCGGTAAAATATTGGCAAGAGATCAAATCTAATCATTTTCAGTATCTCGAAACTAGGTAGCTATACCTATATATAGAAGAGAAGTAAAATAGCAAAATTATATAGTTCAACGCTAAAAATGTTAATATAAAACAACTGGTACAATTTAAAAATGTTGCACCTTGCATCTTGGCTGTTATGAATCCAATAAGCAATATTTCGCGTGATCTTATGACATGTTTTCGGTTTTTCTTATTCTACAAATATTTTATTAAGCAATATTGCTGTGCTACGATACACACGTAGACTACGATTAAAGAATTTAAATTTACAACCTTTAGAATATTTACAATATGATGTCAGATTTGGTTTAAGCAATACACCGTTTCACTTTAAATGAAAACTTTAATATTTAACCAGACCAATTTACTTTTATATGATATGAAATCTTATAGCTATACATACAAACACATTTTTACCTTATACAAACAAAGGTATAAAATCTCAGTTTCAATTTTGTTATTGTTGCGTTTTATTAGATATTTGTTAAGTAAAAGTAAGCACATGAAAATCATTTGCTGAAATTTTATAGCACACATAGGGAGGATTAGACACAAAAAATATTCGGTTAAATATGCGGAACTAACACGTTTCTCGCTTAGTAAATAATATTTAGATACCTTTATTATGGTACCATATATCTAGTTATATTTTATACAACAAATTACATAAAACAATTTCTTACTGTTTTTGTTTTACAGTACCGCGGAGGATTAAACATAAAACAGAGCAATAAATCCAAAACGAGTAACGAATAGTTGCGCATCCCACAAACAAAAGCTTATTCGCGCTAAACTCCTTACACATAATATAAACATTCCGTTATACCGAATAAGTGTTAAGATATATGAGAGGCAATCTTTTACTTGGTACATTATACATTATATATTGAGCGACTTGCGTATTAGGTCCCCGCTGGTTTTATACCCGTTTATTCAATTAACGTTTTTTTACCTCTATATAGCTCACTTCTTGCTAATATTTTCCCTTTGGTTTTCCTCGGTACACTGTACCATAACACATAGTCAACAAAAAACTTAAAATAAATGTACTGTGTTAAAAAATAAAAATAGGTAACAAAAAACAAAAGAAAATAAATAAGCTTGTTGAAGAAAAATTTTAGGCGCGGGAAAGCTGAAGGTATACACAAAAAAATGAAAATATGTTTTTCATATCGTACTTTGTCTAATATCACAGGTGATATTAAATTTTTTATTTTTTATTTTTTGTTCTCGATGTTTTTAATTTTCACTCGAGACAAGAACAAAACATTAGCGGTGCGCGGAGGAGAGATATGAAAAATGGGAAAATGACTGGAAAATCAATATTTTGTTGAAAGTATGTATTTACCTAATATATATTTTATAACAATACATAATAATAATAATAACAAATGTATTTGCTACACTTTTGATGTATGTTGTAACACAAGCAGATATACATATTTGGTAAGCTAAGCACTTTCAATTAATTTTTTTTTTGTTACCTAAGGTGTAGGAAATTTTTTACGTTTTTTTGTTTTAAATTTCTTGGAATTTGAAAGAATCGATTTGTTGGTGGTGTTTTTTGTGTTTGGTGGTTGGTTGGAATTAGATTTTTTTTTTTTTTTTTTATGGATGGATTTGAGAAAACATGATTTTGCCGTATATTTGTGTGTTGTTAGTGTGTGTGTATGATTGATTGAGATATTTGTTGGTTCATGAAGGATGTGTATATACTTATATTGTACATCTCCTGTTAATCTATACAGAGTGTATTTTCGTATAGCACGTGGCATTCTTTCGAAATGCTTATCTAATTAATTGGTTTTTTTGCCTCTGCTAACGTTTTGTTTTTGGTTGGTGCGAAATTTATTCCGCTCAGCTAAATGAGGTTTTAATGATGCCAAAATAAATATTTAAAAATATATATATCAATGATGATATAATAAATTTTTTGGTTCCTAATGGTTTGAAATTTATTTAGCACGTAAACAATAATTTATCATTTTTTACGATTTGCTTTGCTCAGTTGTTGTCGGAGATTTTCGTAGATGAGATATTGAGATGAAATTCATATTATCACGCAGATAAGGTGGTGGCTATGGTAAATTTATGTTACCATTCTGTGTGTTTTGTAATTTGTGTAACTTGTAAAAAAGAAAGACAATCACATTAATAAACCGCTTATCAGCTTAAAGCTGTTATCATTAATTACACACAAAATTAAAGTATGCGCGTTATGCACGTTTTAGGATTTCGAATACTACAATCGTGTTGTTATTGTTAATATGCATTCCAAACATTTTTGTTTTACCGTAATCTTATTTTTAAATCACTCATACCAAATAAAAACAATGGAAACAATTTCGAGCAAAATTTCGCTGTGGTCGGATCGTGAAGCTACGTACACGGTGCAATTCTGGTGAACAAATATACACTACGAAGTTAGTTGTGTGAGATAAATTATTTCCAGCTAGACAAGGCACAAATGTAATAAGCAGGATTACAAACCTAACAACCATGTTACAAACCTTGAGAAAAGTTTCTTATATAGAGGTGGTTGTTTATAGAAAAAACGATTTGAAATTTAATTTAATGTTAATTTTATTATAAAATTCAGTAAAATAGTCAGTGTTGAAGTATTGAGATGAAGAAGGCTATTGAGGTAAAGTAATGGAATTTGACCAATTTGTATGAAACTTGGCTATTCTTTACGGATTCTAGTGCAATTTGACAAGTGCAATGGAAATATGACTCTTCAATAATATTAGAGCAAAGTTCTGGAATCTTGAGTATTCTTTAATCGTGTATGATGAAATTTGAAATGTGCGTTAAATTTAACCTCTCTTTTTACCTATGTTGAGGTTTCTCATATTGATGTATTTACCTATTATAAAAAAAAATTGGGGAAATTTAATCACAATCAAACGAGAATAGAAAAGTGGGTAATATCACCCGCAGTAGTGAAATTTTTAATGGTAGTACTGGGTACCGGAGTTAGAAAAATCAATTTAGAATCTCATTCTAAATTTCATCATAATCAGTTAAGGAATAGCCAAGTTCTATCATACCCGGTCATATTCAAGAAATTTATCTAAAAATAATCTAAAGGTCAAATTCCCATCGCAAATGTAGTACTTAAATCTCTTCAAAAAGAGAATTTATTTCAATTCTAATATGCCGTATTTCTGAACTTTGTCTAAACATTCTTTTAGAATCCCATTTCCATCGCCGCATATCAAATTTGACTAAAATCGGACAGTCAATTAATCGATTAATCTCCTCATGCCCCTATAAGGAGGTATTTTCTGTAGCGCTGTTTGAGTCATTTGATCACATTTTGGCCCAGTGACTGCATAAGAGGAGTGATAAAAATATCACCTTAACGCTCTCATTCACGTTAAACATATTTTCAGTAGCATGGTAGGTCGAGTTATCCACTAATAAAATTGCTTTAAATCGTAATTTTTGGGATCTATGTGTTACTCTTGGAAAAAATATTTTTTTGTACCATTCCGTTAGTAGACTTGGCTGTCACATGTTTTTAGAATATTTGTGATAGAGTGAGGAATCTTGATTTTCTTGATACCACTAATTATAAATATTGATATTTGCAAATATTGTGCCAATTTATGTTTAAATCGCCTGTATATTACTTCAGACTCATTTGAAAAATTTGTTTTTTATTGAAAAACACCAAAAAAAATTCTGGGCTAAAAATGTTTACTCTGCTACCTCATTTCGATTGCCATGGCCGATGCCAATTATAATAAATTTTGACATTTGCAAATATTGTACTACTTTGCGTTTAAATCGCCTGGTTATTACTTCAGATTCCTTTGAAAAATTTGATTTTGATTGAAATCCACCAAAAAAAATTCTGAGCCAAAAATGTTTACTCTGCTTCCACGTTAGGAATGACATGGCCGATACAACTAATAAAAAATTTTGACATTTGCAAATATTGAGCCTTTTTGAGTTTAAATCGCCTGGGTCTTACTTCAGGTTCCTTTGAAAAATTTGATTTTGATTGAAAACCACCAAAAAAATTCTGGGCCAAAAATGTTTACTCTGCTTCCACGTTACGATTGCCATGGCCGATACCAATTATAATAAATATCGACATTTGCAAATATTGAGCCACTTTGCGTTCAAATCGCTTGGTTATTACTTCAGATTCCTTGGAAAAATTTGATTTTGATTGAAAACCACCAAAAAAATTCTGGGCCAAAAATGTTTACTCTGCTTCCACGTTACGATTGCCATGGCCGATACCACTTATAATAAATTTTGACATTTGCAAATATTGAGCTACGTTGTGTTTAAATCGCCTGGATATTACTTCAGATTCATTTGAAAAATTTGATTTTGATTGAAAACCACCAAAAACAGTTCTGGGCCAAAAATGTTTACTCTGCTTCCACGTTAGGAATTCCATGGCCGATACCAATTATAATAAATTTGGACATTTGCAAATATTGAGCCTTTTTGTGTTTATATCGCCTGGTTATTACTTCAGGTTTCTTTGAAAAATTTGATTTTGATTGAAAACCACCAAAAAAATTCTGGGCCAAAAATGTTTACTCTGCTTCCACGTGTTGATTGCCATGGCCAATACCACTAATAATAATTGTTGACATTTGCAAATATTGTACCACTTTGCATTTAAATCGCTTGGTTATTACTTCAGATTCATTTGAAAAATTTGATTTTAATTGAAAACCACCAAAAAAAATTCTGGGCCAAAAATGTTTTCTCTACTTCCACGTTACGATTGCCATGGCCGATACCAATTATAATAAATGTTGACATTTGCAAATATTGTACCACTTTGCGTTTAAATCGCCTGGTTATTACTTCAGATTCATTTGAAAAATTTGATTTTGATTGAAAACCACCAAATAAATTCTGGGCCAAAAATGTTTACTCTGCTTCCACGTGTTGATTGCCATGGCCAATACCACTAATAATAATTGTTGACATTTGCAAATATTGTACCACTTTGCATTTAAATCGCTTGGTTATTACTTCAGATTCATTTGAAAAATTTGATTTTAATTGAAAACCACCAAAAAAAATTCTGGGCCAAAAATGTTTTCTCTACTTCCACGTTACGATTGCCATGGCCGATACCAATTATAATAAATGTTGACATTTGCAATTATTGTACCACTTTGCGTTTAAGCCGCCTGGTTATTACTTCAGATTCAATTGAAAAAATTGATTGAAAACCACCAAAAAAAATTCTAGGCTAAAAACGTTTACTCTGCTTCCACGTTTCGATTGCCATGGCCGATACCACTTACAATAAATGTTGACTTTTGCAAATATTGTACCACTTTGCGTTTAAATCGCCTGGTTATTACTTCAGATTCATTTGAAAAATTTGATTTTGATTGAAAACCACCAAACAAATTCTGGGCCAAAAATGTTTACTCTGCTTCCACGTGTTGATTGCCATGGCCAATACCACTAATAATAAATGTTGACATTTGCAATTATTGTACCACTTTGCATTTAAATCGCTTAATTCATTTGAAAAATTTGATTTTGATTGAAAACCACCAAAAAAAATTCTGGGCCTAAAATGTTTACTCTGCCTCCACGTTTCGATTGCCATGGCCGATACCAATAATAATAAATTTTGACATTTGCAAATATTGTACCACTTTGCATTTAAATCGCCTGGTTATTACTTCAGATTCATTTGAAAAATTTGATTTTGATTGAAAACCATAAAAAAAAATTCTGGGCCAAAAATGTTTACTCTGCTTCCACGTGTTGATTGCAATGGCCAACGCCACTAATAATAAATGTTGACATTTGCAAATATTGTACCACTTTGCATTTAAATCGCTTGGTTATTACTTCAAATTCATTTGAAAAATTTGATTTTGATTGAAAACCACCAAAAAAAATTCTGGGCCAAAAATGTTTACTCTGCTTCCACGTGTTGATTGCCATGGCCGATACCACTAATAATAAATGTTGACATTTGCAAATATTGTACCACTTTGCGTTTAAGCCGCCTGGTTATTACTTCAGATTCATTTGAAAAATTTGATTGAAAACCACCAAAAAAAATTCTAGGCCAAAAACGTTTACTCTGCTTCCACTTGTTGATTGCCATGGCCAATACCACTAATAATATATGTTTACAGTTGCAAATATTGTACCACTTTCCATTTCAGGCGACGCTGAAAGTTAATTCGCCACTAGACTTTTAATTTATATTTTTTATTTTTATTAAGTGGACTGTATTATATTTTTATTATTAAATATTTATTTAAATTAACATTTTTTATTATTTTTACATTAACATTTTTATTATTTTTAAATTACATTTTTTGTAATTTATATGATGTGTTCTTCACGAACGTCGAAGATGAAAGAGCAACCAAAATTACAAAACAATCAAATATTAAAGCTACAAGAATACAATACAAAAGTGTGAGAATACACTACTCGTCTACAAAACCTATAGTACATATTTTATCATGAACGGCTACCAACTGCATGAATTATAATCTTTATTTTAATGTTGGTAGCTGTCAAAATGAAAGTAAACAAACCAACTACTACAATTTTGGTTATTAATTATCTACATAATTTATAGTTAATAAAATTTAATAATTTTATGAATAAGTTATCATATTTATATAATTTGACGACAACGCTAAGTATGTATAATAAAATTGAATTATATCAACTAATAATGTTATTACAATTTAACATTGTTTCGTATGAATTTTTAGATACACCTTGGCTTCAAGAATTTTAGATTAAATATTTATTTTAGGAACGCTGGTAAACGATTCCGGCGTTAACAAATCGCCTGGTTATTACTTCAAATTCATTTGAAAAATTTGATTTTGATTGAAAACCACCAAAAAAAATTCTGGGGCAAAAATGTTTACTCTGCTTCCACATTTCAAATTTCAATAATAAATTTTGACATTTGCAAATATTGAGCCTTTTTGCTTTTAAATCGTCTGTTTATTACTTCAGATTCCTTTGAAAAATTTGATTTTAATTGAAAACCACAAAAAAAAAATTCTGGGCCAAAAATGTTTACTCTGCTTCCACGTGTTGATTGCCATGGCCAATACCACTAATAATAAATGTTGACATTTGCAAATATTGTACCACTTTGCATTTAAATCGCCTAGTTATTACTTCAAATTCATTTGAAAAATTTGATTTTGATTGAAAACCACCAAAAAAATTCTGGGCCAAAAATGTTTACTCTGCTTCCACGCGTTGATTGCCATGGCCAATACCACTAATAATAAATGTTGAAATTTGCAAATATTGTACCACTTTACATTTAAATCGCTTGGTTATTACTTCAAATTCATTTGAAAAATTTGATTTTAATTGAAAACCACCAAAAAAAATTCTGGCCCAAAAATGTTTTCTCTACTTCCACGTTACGATTGCCATGGCCGATACCAATTATAATAAATGTTGACATTTGCAAATATTGTACCACTTTGCGTTTAAGCCGCCTGGTTATTACTTCAGATTTATTTGAAAAATTTGATTGAAAACCACCAAAAAAAATTCTAGGCCAAAAACGTTTACTCTGCTTCCACGTTACGATTGCCATGACCGATATCATTTACAATAAATTTTGACTTTTGCAAATATTGTACCACTTTGCGTTTAAGCCGCCTGGTAATTACTTCAGATTCATTTGAAAAATTTGATTTTGATTGAAAACCACCAAAAAAATTCTGGGCCAAAAATGTTTACTCTGCTTCCACGTGTTGATTGCCATGGCCAATACCACTAATAATAAATTTTGACATTTGCAAATATTGTACCACTTTGCATTTAAATCGCTTAATTGATTTGAAAAATTTGATTTTGATTGAAAACCACCAAAAAAATTCTGGGCCTAAAATGTTTACTCTGCTTCCACGTTTCGATTGCCATGGCCGATACCAATAATATTAAATTTTGACATTTGCAAATATTGTACCACTTTGCATTTAAATCGCCTGGTTATTACTTCAGATTCATTTGAAAAATTTGATTTTGATTGAAAACCATAAAAAAAAAATTCTGGGCCAAAAATGTTTACTCTGCTTCCACGTGTTGATTGCAATGGCCAACGCCACTAATAATAAATGTTGACATTTGCAAATATTGTACCACTTTGCATTTAAATCGCTTGGTTATTACTTCAAATTCATTTGAAAAATTTGAATTTGATTGAAAACCACAAAAAAAAATTCTGGGCCGAAAATGTTTACTCTGCTTCCACGTGTTGATTGCCATGGCCGATACCACTAATAATAAATTTTGACATTTGCAAATATTGTCCACTTTGCGTTTAAATCGCCTGGTTATTACTTCAGATTCATTTGGGAAATTTGATTTTAATTGAAAACCATAAAAAAAAAATTCTGGGCCAAAAATGTTTACTCTGCTTCCACGTGTTGATTGCAATGGCCAACGCCACTAATAATAAATGTTGACATTTGCAAATATTGTACCACTTTGCATTTAAATCGCTTGGTTATTACTTCAAATTCATTTGAAAAATTTGATTTTGATTGAAAACCACCAAAAAAAAATTCTGGGTCAAAAATGTTTACTCTGCTTCCATATTTCGATTGCCATGGCCGATACCAATTATAATAAATTTTGACATTTGCAAATATTGTACCACTTTGCATTTAAATCGCCTGGTTATTACTTCAAATTGATTTGAAAAATTTGATTTTGATTGAAAACCACCAAAAAAAAATTCTGGGTCAAAAATGTTTACTCTGCTTCCATATTTCGATTGCCATGGCCGATACCAATAATAATAAATTTTGACATTTGCAAATATTGAGCCTTTTTGCCTTTAAATCGTCTGTTTATTACTTCAGATTCCTTTGAAAAATTTAATTTTAATTGAAAACCACAAAAAAAAATTCTGGGCCAAAAATGTTTTCTCTGCTTCCACGTTACGATTTCCATAGCCGATACCAATTATAATAAATGTTGACATTTGCAAATATTGTACCACTTTGCATTTGAATCGCTTGGTTATTACTTCAAATTCATTTGAAAAATTTGATTTTGATTGAAAACCACAAAAAAAAATTCTGGGCCGAAAATGTTTACTCTGCTTCCACGTGTTGATTGCCATGGCCAATACCACTAATAATAAATGTTGACATTTGCAAATATTGTACCACTTTGCATTTAAATCGCCTGGTTATTACTTCAGATTCATTTGAAAAACTTGATTTTGATTGAAAACCACTAAAACAAAATATATTTCGGATACTTAATTTTTTTAAAGAACACTGTTATCTATTTTCATTTACTAAATTTGACCAAGCCATATATTGTATAATTATTTTGCCATATATTGTCGAATATGCTTTCTATTTTTCATAACTGAGGTACAGTATTTAGTAAACCACGCTTTTTCTTTCCAATAAATCCAAAACACTTCACAATAAAACGTTCCGAATTCTATATTTAAATAAATGTTCTCTGGGTTGTTCTAACCATTGAAATAATTTAAATATTGCTTTAAAGCATTAAATATCAATAGTTCGCTAACTATGATATAAGTTGGCCAATTACCGTCTTTAACAACTCATCCAAGAAAAATTTAAATTACCTCAGATAATACGCATACAATCTCTCCCAAACTTTTTTTATACATGTTGATTCGAAAATCCTAAGATAATTTAATTTTTAGTTTTAATTACTAATTTTGAATTTTGGATTAAATTTCTATATTGAAGCGCAGATTACGATAAAAATCAGAAGGATGGAAAAATATTTCAGAATTCAACGAATTTTACGTGAATTTATCTAACCCTTAAAATGCGTATTTGGTTGATTAAGTAAGAAATGTGCTTATCTGTTTAACTGGATATCCATACCAGTTTATAACTAGCAGCAGCGAAGCAGTTGCAGAAAATGCAGAATAATTTTATTATAAAACTATGGGCATTGTTCATCAACATCCCAATGCCAATTACATTTGTTTAGCGAGAATACTATGGGGGTAAATTTTTCGCTATGGGTATGAAATCAAAATTCTCTGTTAAATTCGGATTATTCAGAGTGCCATGAGTGAGTGCTTAGCTCGGCCGCTCATGTTCAGCATTGGGTTCATCTGTCTGAACACAGTGGGACCCCATAATCTTATTTTTAAATCACTTATACAAAATAGAAACTTTGGATTTTGAGCAACATTTTACTATGATCGGATCGTGAGAAGTTGGATAAATGATATTGGTTAATGAGAAGAGGGGTGGAATCTTATGTTCAGATTAGTCTATTTAAACCAAGTGTGAATATTATCACGCATAGCATTGTATATCGGTTATATTTCCTTGCAACAATGACTTTTAATATTATTTTAAAAGAGCAAATTCGGATAATTCCTTCGTCGTTTCTGGAGCTGTTAAAACTAACCGATAAAGGTGTTATTCGAAATCTATCTTCTACAATTTTATTAAAAATCATTGTTACTACAAAAAAAACAAGTTTTTTAATTAGATTACATTTAAAAATTAACTCGGTTATTTTGTTATAAAATATTTAGTTTTTTGCAATTCAGTCAATCAATTTAATGGTTCAGTCAACTAAATTAGCATAATTCGGCATCTTATCAAAATTCACATATCAAATTAGCACATATTTTTAGAATTTGTATTGATAAATAAACCCTAATTGCGCTCATTCTGTAACAGAGCACGTCATTCTCATTTACATTTTTTTAATTTATCCATAAAATAAATAATTTAAATTTTATTGTATTAAACAAATTACAATAATTATAGTTATATTGTTTATAAATAAAAGTAACAATAAATAACTTGTTTGTTAATTTTTTTTACTGCATAATAAGCATGCAATATCACAATCACTTACACGTACTATTATATAGTGAAACAAATAAAAAAACAAATTATTTATAACGCTTATTTATATAATGTACAAAAATAATTTTTAAAGTTGAATTTATTAAAAAAAAAAAATAAATGTATTTTTTGCGATTTGTTTGAGTGATACGAGTATGTATTAAATTATACATTATTATTGTTAGCGTTAAACTTTTATTCATACAGTTGGGTGTCAATTAATAAATTTAACACAACATACCTTACAATGTATTAAGGAGCTTAAGGCATTACATTAATTATACCTTAATGAAATGGGTACCTTTCTGGTAAAGTTAAGTTAAGGTTTTCGAGACACCAGTTTGCCAATGCTCGATACTATTACGTCTATAACAACGAATACTTTTGACATGATAACGTTGGTCGTGGGAATTTACTCAGCAACTGTAAGCACTACCTTTAATATAAATGTATGATTTTTTAGGCTGGCCCTTAGGCTTCTTGCCTCATGCATACTATTATCGCAATAATGTCATCAGGCGAGCATTGCAAGGTAGGCGTGGTAGGCGCCTGGTAGGCGACAGTGCCCACCCCGAATTTTTTATTTCATTTATTTTTGACACCGAGTGTACTTTTTTGGCACATTAATGCTGGCGATTAACATTTTTCATTCGCATCCTGCACCAATTATGGGTTGTACTCTTCAAGAAATTCTGCCAATAGAAGTGTACCTTTACCCATCCATCTGCTACTGGAAAATTCATTGGCTTAGGTTCTGTTGATATTATTTTGTTTACGTTAACAAATTAACTCATCTGGTATCAGAATGTACTTTCTCAATATTATCTGATGTCTGTATCGCAGTTTTAACATTTTATTCATTAATTATTTTCATTAATTACAATTTTAGTGCTAAAATTGTGTGAAATGTTTAATTTTCGGTTACATTACATGATGTGTTACTAAAATGTTTCCATATAAGTTTTTTTCTGCAGAACATCAGAAATGAATCAGTATTTTAACAGTTAATATCCGGATATATTATATATAATATGATCAGTGGATGCTATGGATGCCTAACGACGATACTGGCATTCGTAAAACAATTACAGGTTCTGTAACCTATCATTCGAGGTCTCAAAAAATGCAATCGGAGCACAATTGCAAGTTTTAGATGTTTTTGGTTCAGCATTTGCTGATTTAGGGTAAAGTGATTTTCTAAACAATCGAATGGTCTATGAATTGTATGGAAATAATCAAGCAATTTAAATGCGCGTTGGCACGACAATTACAGGTCCTAAAACCTATCTTTAGAGGTATAAAGTAACGCAATCGGAGCACAATTGCAGATTTTGCATTTTTCGTCCCAGAATTTGCTGATTACTATAGTATAGTGATTTTAAAAATATCGCATTTTCTCTGAAATACATGGAAATAATCAAGCAATCTAAGCGCGCATGGGCACGACAGTTGCAGGCCCGCAATCGTACCACACTTTCAGATTTTGGATTTTTAGCTTACAATTTGGTGATTTATGTGTATTTAAATTATTAAATGTATGGAAATATGCATTCCATCTAAATGCGCGTTGGCATAACATTTATAACTTTCGAAACCTATCTTTAGAGAACCGTAATCGGAGCTCAATTCAGATTTTGTATATTTTTTATTCAGAACTAGCTGAAACACCCGGCGTTGCTCGGGAAAAATTAATAATTTTATTGTAATACTCTCACACCATCATATACCCTCATGCCATCACACCATCATTAAATCTTACCATTGTAACATTATAACATCATATCATTATGCCATCATACCTTTATTATATCAAGATCGGTTTATAAATGGGGAACTTCCATTTTGCCGGCTGGTTCCCATTCGCAAGCTTTACTGGCCCCGTTGGCCATATTCCGGACTTCCGAAACCCAGGTACACTTCTCTATGGCTTTGTCTGATATGAAATTAATCGGAAAGTGATTAAAGTATTCTAGCAAACATAGATTCACTTAGAAAACAAATCATTAAATTCAATACCTTGCCTTGCGTTGCTGTGGCTATGCTGTGTAATGAAAGGAAAGGAATAAAAAATACGTTTTCATAGAAAATAATTTTTTATTGACAAGCTAGTGGGTTGACTGCATTTTTGGTTTGTTCGTTTTCTGCATAAACATAAAGATCAGACGGTTTACCGATTCCGGAGCATGCGACATATAATGGCCCATAAGAGAAGTAATTGTTTTCTATATTCAAATCGCACTCTAGCAAAGATTGCAAATGCGCTTTATTAAGAGTCATAGCGAACGCAATATGTATTGAAAATTGAAGTCGTTTTAACTTGAATGCCATGATGGTCAGAATGAGTAGTGTTCGTGGAATTAGTACGTCTTCAGCATTATGAGGTTCATTGAAATTGTTGCTTCAATTAGGTTGTTCATCAATTAGACAAATTGGATTTGGCAGATTAGATACAGGACCTCGAGTAATTGTCTTCAAAATATGTAAGCTTTTCGATCGATTTGGAGCTGAACTCTCATATTTGTTGTTAAATGTATTTTTTTTTTTCATTGTGCTAGAAAAAGTTGAATATTTCAAGCAGGCATACAATTCATCAGCTGGTATAACTGGAAGCGATTGCCTGAAGTCATCGGATAATAGCACCAATGTTCCACGAAATGAAACCTGATTACTTCGCAAGTATTTCAATGTATGGTCTAATGATTCCAATGACTTCTTTTGAGCCATAGTATGGGAAGTATATATATATATATTTTTCCTAAAGCATTTGATGAAAATATAACTCGCAACCTCAAGATTTCAAAACACCAACTCTATCGCCACGGCTACTGCATCATTGCATTTTCTCGAAATATAACGTAATTTTATAGAAAACGTTGAATGTTGTACGATGTTTTATGTCCAACAAATGGCACTGTTTTTCAAAAAAGCATGTTTTCACCTGTCGTAGGTGTGATATCTACATATAAAAACACGCACATCTTCGAATGACACGTTGTGTCAAAATTTCAAATCAATCAATAGACTACTTTTCGAGTTTTGCGGGCACAAACATACGCAGGCTGAATTTTTGTATAAATTTGCTGTATTTGTAAGGTGATTTAAAAAAAAAACCGAATTATCTTTGAAATGTACAGAAATACTCAAGCAATCTAAATGCGCGTTGGCACGACAATTACAGATCCTAAAACCTATCTTTAGAGGTGGATAAGTAACCTAAAAATTATCTCATTTTAGCACACCTATAGGGTTGGGAATTTTCCCAATTGTTTCCTTAGTTTAAATTGAGATAATTTGTCATAGTTCTGTAATATGTTATACTAGAGTTAAGTAAAGTGCCCAATAAGTTATTATCACATAAAACACTTGAGTTTCCGGTTAAATCACAGTCTCCCTTACTAAAACGTTACCAGTAACTTTATCTACAATAACTTGGGTACCAATTTATATCATAAAAGTTTTCCGATGTATCACGGGGCTTTTAAATAATTTTTCCATTAGCATCATTCGGTAACATTATGACACTTAATAATTTAAAATTACTTCAGAGTTAGCACACATATTATACATAGTAATAAAAGTATCACAGTGAAAAAATGTTGGTCATATAAAATAGAAAATCACATATCATTACAAATTGACCCCTGTGGTCGGGGGGCACTCTCATGATTCGTAAAGTGCACCGCACGATCATGATGATATCCTTAGAATACCACCACAGCATCCACTGCTTGTCGTAGGAGGCGACTAAAATGGTTGGATCGCTGGGTTAATGCCCAGCATCCGTAAAAACTTTTTATTTTTATTTTAACAATTATTTTAGTTCATTTATAATTTTGCCCGCGTTCATTTTTTAATATAATTTATTTTTTGAAATTTTATTATTTTATTTTATATTTTTTGTTGGGTCGGTTTTTCAACATTTTTCCGTACAAGAATGATTTATTTTTGATATGAATAATAATAAAAGAAAATCCCCGAAACATGTCTCTTCGGATCGCGGGGCGAGGCATAATCCTCGTAAAGACACAATTAATAGCCTTAACATCCATTATACCAATGTCAGAGGTCTCGTGACTAACAAAAATTGCGCACATCAACATCTCGAATCACGTAAACCCGACATATTAGTTCTAACGGAAACAAAAGTATCGTCGAACATCTACGAAAACGAATTCTACTTCAAGCGCTACCAGTTCGAACAAGCTTTTGAGTTGCAACGTGGAGTGTGCATCTTCGTTAAAAACCACATACCGTACTCAAGACACAAAAAGTACGAAATATTTTCAAAAACCGCTCAAACTATTGTGCTTAAAATTTCTCTTCCTAATAAACTCATTTTTTTAATTAGCTTGTACAGATCTCCTAATCAGACGGATTCAGAAACGATTAGCTTCTTCGAGGGCTTATCAGACAAATGTGACGATATTCGCAATCAACATCCCGAATGCGAATTAATTATGGTCGGTGACTTTAATGCCCACCATAAACAATGGTTGAATCACAAAGATACAAATGTCGCTGGGCGCCATGCGGAATGGCTTGCCGTTTCGCATGACCTCACACAGATTGTTAGTGAATCCACATTTGAATGCCAAAATTCTAGAGGAGTTCATATTCTGGATCTCTGTCTGACATCAATCCCTCATTCCATGGAGGCCCATGTCGAAACTGGAATTGGAAATTCTGACCATAATTTAATAACCACAAAAATATCTGTCGAAACACCACTAGAATCTAGACAGCAGCCAAGGCGTCTTTGGCATTTTAATAAAGCTGATTTTGATGGTTTACGGTCATTTTTTCAACATTTCCCTTGGGAACGCCATTGCCTACATAACAACAACATCGACGACGCTGTTTCCAGTTTTACTAACACGGTCTTACATGGAATGAATAAATTTATACCATCATCATTTTCCAATCCCAATCAAAATTTTAAAATATTTTCAAAAGAAGCCACCAAAGCTGCCAAACAAAATAAAGCGGCACACAAAAAATATAAACGCAACGAAATTTCTTATGAGGAATACAAAACGATACGGAACACCTGCAAAAAAACCTGTGGTAGAGAAGCAAAAAGAGCCGACAGCAAGAAAGCCAATGTGGCTTCCGAGTTGAAAATCTCCGATCGCAACTTTTACCACATGGTCGCATCGGTTGCAAATATTTCGAAAACATCTGTTTCAGCATTGAAACATGTTGACGGCGCCTTGGTGGTGGATCCATATTTACAAGCCGACTTATTGGCGAGCGTCTTCAAATCGAACTCGACATTAGTT
Source organism: Tipula helvola (assembly GCA_963556165.1). Taxonomy (NCBI): domain Eukaryota; kingdom Metazoa; phylum Arthropoda; class Insecta; order Diptera; family Tipulidae; genus Tipula; species Tipula helvola. The sequence continues at coordinate 303,835,487 of OY744482.1, forward strand.
GTCCCAGATGGAATTGGACCTCCATTAATTCCATATTGTGGTTCTAAAATGAGCCCTGTCGTCATCTCGGAGGAAATTGTCTTTACTAATCTAAAGTCAATGAATGCAAACAAGGCCACCGGACCTGATGGAATTCCAGTTCGAATATTGAAGGAGTTTGCCAGTGAATTGGCTCCAATATTATCTAAAATTTTCCTACTTTCATATAAGCAAGGTGACTACCCGAACGCCTGGAAGAATGCAATGGTGCAACCCGTGCTGAAACGGGGTTGTGACAAAACTGACCCTTCGAGCTACCGGCCAATATCAATTGTATCAGCCGTCGCTAAGGTCTTTGAGAAATGCGTCAATCAACATATAGTTAGATATCTTGAAATTAGCAAACTAATTTCGGATAGACAATACGGCTTTCGTGAAAGCCGATCCACGACCGATCTCCTGACGTATGTCACGAACAAATGGAATCTCGCCCTAGAACACCACGGAGAGGCCTTTGCAATCGCCTTGGATATATCCAAGGCTTTTGATTAGGTATGGCATGAGAATCTTATTTGTAAACTTGTGGCATGCGGGCTGGACTCGATGACCACCAGGTGGATTAAAAGCTATCTCAATGACCGAAAAATCAGCGTCGTGCTTAATGGGAGATCATCATCGACGCACTTCCCAAATGCCGGAGTCCCTCAGGGATCACCTTTGTCACCGACCCTGTTTTTGCTATACATCAACGATTTGCTGGATAGCACTGTAAACCCTATCCATAGCTTTGCGGATGATGCCACATTGCATTCTTCTATTTCATTCGAGGCGGAGCCTAGAATTACAGATCTAAATAATAAACGGTCAGAAGTCGTAACTTCTCTTAATTCCGATTTAAGTACAATATTTGAGTGGGGTAACAACAACTTAGTACAATTTAACGAAAAAAAGACACAAATATGCACATTCTCACGTAAAAAAAGTCGCAACGACTACCCATTTGTGGTAAAAAACCATATCCTTGTGGGTTGCGACTCAATTCGACTGCTTGGTGTTCAAATAAGTAACAAACTCAAATGGAATGAACACATTGTTGCATTGGCTAAATCAGCTTCAAAAAAACTCGGGTTCCTGAATCGATGCAGAAGGTTTTTCAAATCGCATCAAGTTCTCCAGATATATAAAACCTTCATCCGACCATGTATAGAGTATTGCTGTCAAGTTTGGGGAGGTGCGTCTGGTACCACCCTCCACTTATTGGACAGGGTTCAACGCCGCGCTATCAGAATAATACGGAATCCCAGACTTACTCAAGAACTAGACAGCTTACAGCATCGCAGAGATGTTGCAGAACTCTGCGTCTTCTACAGATGCTTACATGGTAAATGTTCTGCAGAACTATCGGAGAAAATACCACCATTCGTTACAACAACAAGAGTAACAAGAGGAACAACCAATGCACATAGGTTTACTGTTCTCGAAACTGGTCTCTAGGTTCTCGAACTGAAGAAATCAAGCGCGAATTTATATACCGAACATCAAAAAAGTGGAATTCGCTAATACATTTCAAATTTCCGAAGGAATATAAAATGAATAAATTTAAGGTAGCTATTAATCTTTACTTGCAGGATCGCGCATTGGGTGCAGAAGCTCTGACAGTTACAAGGAGCTAGGACCGTTAATAAGTCCGCTCTGCACCCAATTAAAAAACTGATAAAAAAAAAAAAAAAAAAAAAAAAAAAAAAAAGCCTAAACCTTAAAAAAGGCGGTAAAGCCGGGGTAACCTTAATCATTTTTCGATGGAGACAATCAGAGAACAAATGCCATCTTTCTCCATGGTCTAAGAAGTGCCGAAGTATAGCTTTCTGCAAATCGTTATCAATATACCGTTTTTCCGCTCGTATCCTTCCAGCTTAATAAATATTTAGTTTGCTAAAGAGCTATTGAAAGTATTTAAGATCAATAAAATTTGCTAGCTAGTTAAAACGGCTCAAAAGTTTCATATTTTCAATGTTACTGGTTATTTTGTGTCACAATAAGGGCAACTACAATAAAACCAACCAAAATATGTACGAAAATAGAAATTAATTAAATAAAAACCAAATAAATTAATCCATCTGCAAATTCCATTGAATATATAATATTTCATTTAATTTTAATTATAAATAAATAAGATCAAAATTTAGAAAATGAGACAGAAAAACGTTAAATAATCTCATTGGTAATAAATCGTAAAAAAAAATAAATTTAAGCACACACACTGCGCCTTTCCATCTTTTTAATTTATAAACATTGAATATAATTTATTGATTTTAGCCAGACAAATAGAAAACTAATTAAAATACTTGTAATTAAAAAAAAGCGAAATTGTTTAATTCTTAATAAATTTGCATAAAGATCTAAGCAAACAATAATCTAAAGAATAATTAAATTAAAATTTATTTTTTTAAGATTTTTCTTGAAATGTGTCGCACAACGACAATATTTTAAAATAAATAAATAAGAAAAGTGCTACTTTATAAACTACAAATATAAAACGAATAAAATAAAATTAATTTTAACATATAGAAAGAAAAAGAAACTGCCAGTCGATATCTGTCGGTTGTCTAAATAACAAACAAAAAAAACTAAAAAATAAAATCGTGTTAATTTGTATAAGACAGTCAAAATAAATTTTACATTACGAATGCGCGAGATAATAAAATGAATTCGTATGTAAATTACGTACAATACTTGTCTTATGTTCGTAACATAATATTTTATTTTATTTACTTCTGCAATGTTGTTGATAAAAATTGGGTTAACATTTAAATCGCGATATCATAAATTAAATCACCAATGTTATATGTACACAGAAAAATTACATAACAATCCACTTTAATCCATACATCACAATATCACACCTTTATATTTTTTTTTACTCGTTTGGTTACTCGTTTAAGATCAGAAATCTGTGCCAACACAGTATAGGTACTTGTAGGTGTGCACAAAAAATGAAAATTTGTTATTGAGATTATTTACAGGTAAGTGATCCTAAAAAATCAAAAATGTGTAAATACTTAGAATTTCAATCAGCCGAAACACAAAACATGGTTTTATGTACCAAAAATATGTTTTTTTTTGTGTAGGTATACAAGGCTCTCATCTACATAATAACGTTGTAAAGAAAGGCGAAATTGTATGATACAAATCGATTGTGACATATAAGTAAGCACCTAATCCAATGTTATAAGTAAAACAAAAACTATCAACTTAATTGAAATTCATTTCACGAGCATTCTACTATGATGATGTTTATATTTCACCCACACGTATCATTATATGAAAAGACATTGTATAATGTCTTTATAAACACATCAGAAAATCATAATAATGAAATATAATTAATTGTATTGGAATATTTAAACAGGTTGTGCAGTATGGAGATACTGATAGGTATGTATATACTCTGGCGTATTATAATATTCGTATTAAGGTCAATAAGTTCAAATAGTTACGTATATAAAACTCGAATGATTGGTAACTATAACACTATTTTAGGTAGACATCAATAAGTAATACCTGGGACCATCAAATCTGTATTTTAAAGCAAAAGTTGCCTAAGTGACTTTAAACGGTTTTTATGAATTTCGCATAAATAACTAAAGGAGAATGGGCAATTTTGTAAGGATATGCTAGTATGAACGTGTTGTTCTATTCAATCCATTTATTATAAAACACAAAATAATGGCCAATATTATGCAGATTCCAATGCAGGGCAAAATAATAAGATTATGAAATAGTTAGTTAGCGAAAAAAAGGTAATTCCTACTTAATAATATTGTCTCTTATGATTTTTAATTAGTTTTATAACTTTACATTACAAAAATTAACAATATAGTTAAGTCACAATAAAACAAAGCTAATAATCTAGACCTACAATTATTTCGTCTAGCAAATTTGCTGGTAACAAAATTCTATCTAAATGTTAAGCCGTCTAAATACCCTTTGTCGTTTCAAATTATTCTTGATAACGTAACCCAAACCAAATCAAATGTTTTGGCTTATGCAATATTTCTTGGATTACACTGCAGATTTCGTTGAGATGCGGCGTAATTATCACAGAGTCTTGAAATGTGTTCGTTAGGGCGGCAGTCCATTTATTACTTCAACGTATACTCAGTTGAGACTCGTGCCTATTCTTTCTGGCAGGCATATAAGCGTCCTAACCAGTCAATACTTTATCCGGCAGAGACCCTCTTAAGCACTCTGTTAAAGTTAGCCAAAAGTTTCCAGCCGAAAGTAAAAAGCCGGTAATGCAGATAGCGTTATTAACATTCCAGCAAGTAAATAGAATTCATGGATTGTAATAAAAAAAATTGTAAATAGTCTTCCGTGAAAAACTTTGTTTAACCTAATCGCGGAAAATATGGCAAAATTGGAATAAAATCAACCTCTACAGTGTATATCTGAAGTTGAATTGTTTTTATTCGATGTGTCAATAGCTATCGCATTTCCCGTGGGAATTCTTGGAAAATTTGAAAAAGTTTCCACCCGAAAGTAAAAAATTAATGTACAAAATGAGCCTCTAGAGTGTTATGCCTGAAAATGGATTAAATTGATGTGACTTGTGAATAGCTATAGAAGGTATCAGGTCAGCCACTCTAGGGGCTAATTACATAACATTCTAGAGGCTCATTTTATACAAATTTTTTAATGAATTGTGGAAAATCGAATTTTTCGAGATTTCCTACGGGGAACTTGAACTGAATTCATTTCCTGTGATATATGTTGAATTGTCACATCAATGCAATCCACCTCCAGACATAACACTCTAGAGGCTGATTTTATTGTTGCCATATAAGAATATTAAGAAATGTGTTCATGCTATTCATGCATCCTTAGTAACTTTTAGGCTGAACCGTACGGATTGATATCGACTTAATTTTTTATTTTCGGCTAGCATTACACAATCAGAATTACCGTGTTTTACTATCGGCTGTAAACTTTCGGCTGGAGTAATACAATCTGCATTATCGACTTTACTTTCGACTGGTAACTTTCTGCTAATTTTAACAGTATCTCTGAAGCCTCTGTCTAATACGAGTACATTGTCGGCTTGAAGCATAAAGTATATATGGGCTTCTTCTTGTAGTGAACTGGTTATAAGAGACGTGATCCTGTGACGCCATCAATATATCCATCCGTGCAGATAATAAAATACGGCTTTATTCCGAAACTTGTGCGACCTATAAGACTACTTTTGAAACAAAAAGTTGCTGCTTTCTTAATATAAGTAAATATAATGTAGGTGACATCATAAATCAATATGGCTTTGATCCTATTTTCTCCATACAGGGCATTTGGATTTGACAGATTTCGTCAAATTATTGAAGGAACAAAGTCAATCAATATACACTGACGAGCTAAACTCATAATTATTTATGCCAGATCTTCATCAAATATACCTCTAGAACCGTCTTGAAGTTATGTTTTCAATCTCGTCGAAGTTAAAAGCATGTCGTTCGTTTTGTGCCGTGATAATAGTATCCAACATATCTTTTATTTGCCCTGGAGTAATTTAAGAATTATCTAAGTCATTTAAATCAGTCCATACGTTTTCGCTTAAATGACGTTACACACACGAGCACTTGTGGAATGTAGAATTTCGTTTCAATCAACATTCTCATTTTTATGAATTGAGGTCTTCTCATAATGATTGCCAATTCTCCAACCCGGAAACATACAATGGTTAGATGTACTAGCGGCTCTTTTACATTCTGCTATATAGGTGGTTCAATTTGTCTTCCATCGTCATACTGATGCTGGTTCTGGCATGCATGATGACATCCAGTACCTACCCAGCATCTATGGCTCATACATTGTTCAACTGTTGGCACAGCATATAAAGTTTGATAAAACCTAATTATAACTTTTGCTTCGGGCTAGAGCTATTGCCGAATTTGTCGATTAGTTTCGAGACCGACTATTGGGTGAATAATGTATTAATAATCCATTCTTATGCAAGTTATAGAACTGATTAGTCGCCTAAAGTTCTGATGATCAAACAAAGAAATCAGTTAAATTAAAGATGCGTTATGTAAATCTACGAACACATAATTATGTTAATCTATGTGTCCTTTATGCAACAATGTGGCTTGAATAAGATGCAATTTGGAACAATTCAGTTTTCGGAACCGAGAAAATAAAATTGCAAAGTGAAATGTCATTCGCATACATTAAAACTTACTATAGATGCATTTGTGAATGATAAGAAGAATACAGACGATATTAGTGAAATATTATACAACAAACTATTGTAAATTGAGCTTCACGTGTTAATATTTTATTTTTTAATTTTTTTGAAACTTCACTTCGAAAAATATATTTTGCTTTATTGCTTATGAAAGAAAGAGTAAAACATTTGATTTTTTTGTAAAACATGATGTTTTTTGGTTTAGTGTTAGTATAATAAAAACCAAACAAACCAAAAATTGTTTTGATTGCTTTCTAGCTGCATTGTTTTATTGAAACCTGGCTTTGTTCTTCTTAAACCTAGACCAAAATTGATTTGCTCTTCGTTGGCCATGTGAAAGATGAAACAAAAAATGTAAGTTGTTGTTGTATTCCGCAGTGATAATATCTATAATATCCTCAATCAACGCTTTCAGGTATGTTTTCTATAATATAACGGTCACCAGGTAATATTTGTGTTATTTTGTATGGACCCTTAAAACCGGCAAGTAGTTTCTGACTAACGCCAGCCGTAGTTACAACATTTTTAATATACACCAAATCGCCCGTGTGATATTGATGTGCCCGAATACGTTTGCGATCAAAATTCTCCTTATTCTTCAACGATGTATTCCGTTGTTGTTCGACAATTTAAGATCTCATGTCTTCTAAATTGAGCCATTATTCGTTGCTACTAGTTGCTTTATCTTATTGTTCATTAGTCGTTGATTTAGACCGAAAAGAGCCTGAGCAGGAGTAACATTGATTGAACAATTTATTGTGTTGTTGATAACAAATTCCGTTTGGTTTAAGATTTTGTCCCATTGACCATGTTTTGAATTAGCTATCAATTTCGACATAATAATGTTCGTCTTACGATTAAACCTCTCAGATTGCCCATTTCTTTGTGGCGAGTAAGCAGCCGTAAGTACTTGCTTGACACTTCGATCCCTTAAAAATTCAACAAATTTGAATGACGTAAAACACGACCCGCTGTCGGTATGGATACATTTTGGAACACTCAACTGTCCAAAATATTGTAATAAATATTTAATTACTTCATCTGAATTTGTAGTTTTAGGGGGAAATAATCTAATGAACTTGGTGAAACCATCCACTATACACAAAACGTATACTTGTTCTTTTTATTTGAAATAGCATATGGACCAATATGATCAATATGAATAGTATGAAATGGTTCGTCATGCTTCTCATACAAGTTCAAAAACCCTTCCTCTTTTCCCGACTTGGGCTGAAACTCAATACACGTAATACAAGTCTTAATAAAATTTCTTATCTTAGCCGTCATATCGTGAAAGAAAAAACTACGTCTCACTAGCTCACAAATTTTTGCAACACCTACAAGACCTATTTCATGATACTTTCGGATTACTTCGTTCTCCGAAATAGCCGGAATAAACAAAAGCAATTTTTGTCTGTCCATTGAAAGATAACGACTATATATGACACTATATTGACACTATAAAATCGTCACTCTGTTGCAGAGCAATTAGCCGTTTGGTTAGCGAACACTCGGTCATTTGAATTATCGAATCACACGGCGATCTACTGAGTGCATCGACGTGTTTCTAAATTTTCTAAAAATAACGCCCACCGTGTTATGCGGTTATTATCTCCTTTCTTTGTTAAAGGTTGTACTGCTGGATAATCGGTCACAATAACAAAGTCAACACCGTGAATGTAAATGTGGTACCTTTTCAGAGCATATACGATCGCAAGAGTTTCTAACTCATATGAGTGGCATTTACTCTCCGCTAGCGTAGTTCTGTGACTATAATATGAAATCGGATGTAATGCATTGTCAATATGCCGTTGGAGCAGTACAACGCCAACACCAACTTGACATGCGTCTGTATGCAGTTCTGTATGTGCATTAGGGTTATATATTGCAAGGACTGGACTTTATCAAAGTATCTGTTTGATTGTTTCGAACGACTTTAGTTCACATTCACCAAAATTATATTGCACATCCTTCTTCAATAATGAATATAAGGGTGCGGCAATAATTGAAAAATTCTTTACAAAACGTCTAAAAAAACTAGCTAAACCTACAAATCGATGCAAATCATAAACGTCTTTCGGAATTGAATATTTCTGGATATCACTTACATGGCTGTCGCTTGGACGAATACCTTCCTTACTAATGTTGTATCCCAAATATTAAATGGGTCGTTTGAAGAACTTGCATTTAGGGATTTCAATTTCCAAACAATTGTCATGGATTAATGTAAGTACCTTTTGTATCGAGTCGAAATGTTCTTCTACCATTTGAAATACAATGAGTATATCGTCAATATAAACTACAACATCTCCCGTTAAAATCATGTCTCTAAAAATTGTGTTCACGAATCTTTGAAATACACTCGGTGCATTACAAAGACCATAAGGCGTCTTAACGAACTCATACTGTCCGTCTGGGGTAGTAAAACTCGTAAATTTAATAGATTCGGTCGCCACCGGAATATGGTTAAACCCATTTATTAAATTGATTAGTGTAAAAATACTTTTACCTCGCATACTATCAAGACAATCGTCTATTAACGGTAAAAGATGGATCGATATCACAGTTATTTTGTTTAAATCCCGGTATTCCACACATAGACGAGGGGAACCATTCTTTTTACTTACGAGCACTATTCTACTTGTATAGTCACTATTGCTACAGCGTATAACTTCTCTCTTTAAGAGGACTTCTACTACCTTATTTACAATTTGACGGTCACGAATAGATAAACGTTGCGGAGTCGAATATACAGATTTGCTTGAAGTTAATTCGATTTTTAATTCATGTCTTACATTTTGCTCAGAACGTTTTTTTAAATTTCTAAACTCCTCATGCAACTCACAAAGCTCAGTTCGAATCAAATATTTGCGCGCAATATCATTCTCACACGGTCCATTATCGTAACTACTAGCGAAATCCTTTTCGTCCGGCATAAAATCGACATTTTAAATATGATTAAAAAGGTTTACGGTACCGGTGACTGTTCAAAACAGAAGACATTCCCAATGTGTTGTGTATCCACTTTGGATCTAACTGAAGGGTCGTTAATAAAATCACGTCCAATTAGACAATCGTAACGTAATGAATAATCAGGTGCCACTAAAAATGAAATAAGAAAATTATTGGAATCAATAAAAATACTACAATTTATCTTCCCTAATATTTGAAGATGAGTATCATTGACACCTCGAAGCGTGCTTCCATGATATGGTTCGAAATTAATGCCTTCTGGTAACGATTTCTTAAGAATGACGCTCATTGGTCTTCCTGTATCGATCAATGCATTCAAATGTTTCTCTTCATTTCCGAAATTTACCACTACTGGTCGACAAAAGTCATTAAAAATACGATGTGGTCCCTCATTTGTATTTACAGCACAAGTGCTTACACCTCTCGGAAGGATTTTGTTACATTTAGAACATCGCGGCTTGCGTGGTGGTTGGGGACAATCGATGGAAATATGTCCAGCTTCTAAACAATTGTATCATGTTACCGTTTTATCCGCCGTTCGTTTTGATGTAGATATCATTCCGTTATTTGAATTAATAAACGTTGATTTCGTTAGTTGTGGCTTTTGTCGGTCATCACTCGATTTATTTACTATACCTTCAGGACGCACATTTTCGAATCCTGAGGGTTTTGTATTAACAAACCATTGTAATTTCACAAAGAGATCTGATGTTGTTTCAATAACGGTTGATCTCAACATTATACTCAAGTCATGATAGTTTATAACGGCTTCAAATATGTCTGCATGTGCACCTATTGTAATCATTTCATTATAAAATGACATAACATCTTGGTTCTTGGATCGAATATTGTTCCGCAATCATTCATGTATGTCCACTTCGTTATAAATTGCGCCAACATTTCGTATAGGAATTCATTCTCGAAGTCGTTTCTATTATGCAATTTCCCTTGTGCACTTCGATACGAAAGTAAAGCAGCTCCCTGCAACTATCGTACCAATGATAATAGTATTAATCTGTCGCTTATCCCATAAATATTTTGTATCTCTTTCACGTTTTGAAAACCCTAATCTAAGGGGAACAGAATATGCCGATGGATGAATGGGTGATAGGTTAATCAATCCAAAGGCACCCTCCAGTTTTATTTAGCCTTCCTTTGGTAAATCGTAAAAGTAAAATTAAAACGGGTGATTTTTGAACATTTGGGCAATTGGGCTTCTTCTTCTTGTATATAGGTATCGTTATTTTTTCGAAAATGTTTGAACATTTATTTGTGGCCCTTTGGCAGGAACCTGAGAAACCCTTAAAACAATTTAAAAACATAAAGTACGTGTTCCTGAACTACGAATAACTACTTTTATTATTACTCCTAGAGAATCAAAATTGTCGTTCCACTTTTACTCTTACTATTTTAAAAACCAGAATCTCATGAGGGCCATACATTTGTAATCAGCAACCCAAAACATCTCTGGGTACCGATTTTCATTGCCTAATATTAGTTATTCGGTGAATTGTAAATTTGGCAGGTAATTGTTCAATAAAAAAACAGTAATTTGAAATTTAAAAAATTAATAAAAATTAGCAAGCTTTCAATTTTACCGGACCCTTTTGTTTACTACTAAGTACGACTTTTAGGTTAATCTAATTTTATTTTCCTAGCGAGATCTGTATATTTCAATATAACATGATATACAGAAGTAGTAAATGGCAACCATTCAAAATTTCAACGTATAGTTTTTGCAGAAATATTTAAAATAATTTTGCAATTTAAAATTATATTATTTAAAATTTTAATCTAGAATGTGTTTTAGTCGAAAAATGTATACAAATATTAGTAGCACACCATTTTGAAGAGGATTAAACTCAACCCTTTAAAACAAATAAAAAATATTGGTGGATACAAAATTTGATACCTATACCTATACCTATACATATATCAAAAAAGCTTTCATAATACACTGTATGCTTAAATAACTCTAATTAAACCAGCATAATTAATGTTTTTTGTTATAATCACATGCATAACATAAATTACATTTTAAATTCAACAAGATAAAGTGTCACTGGAACTGTATACAAACAACACCTGTGCTTGTTACAAACAACAATTTTTTCGGTTCATTAACATTCAAATTCTTTATCTCTCGTGCAGTCATGTTCTATATAAAAACGTGTTGGTTTTTTTACATAATGTATAATTATGCCTTCATTGACCATGAAAACTATAGTAACTATAATAATAAACCAACAATTTATTATTTTCACCACCATAAAGACACACCTTTTTAATTATATACAATTTTTTAATTTAATAAAATAGTTATTTCTAAAAATAGAAATAACGAAAGCTCTCTCTCTATTTTGAATAACTTAATAGTATATTTTGTACACGAAAAAGCACAATAACCCAAAAAAAAAATTTATAAAACGAATTTTAACACTTGTTGTTCTTATATACATAAGCAGTAATTGTATTTATCCAGAAAAACTATAAAAATTAATTATTATTATTATCCTTATGAAAATAATAACTAAAGTAATTATTGTAAAAGACAAAACAAAACAAAAAAAAAACATTTTAATAACAATAATAAAAAAAAAATTAAAACAAAAAAAAAGGTTGGCACTTCGCCAAATATTTTCCCTCGAGCTCGCTTCCACGGTGTTCATTGTTGTTGGTTTATATACGATTTGATTTCCTTATCAAAGTTTTATAAAATAATCGCAGCCACTATATGTATATGTACATATATATACGAGTGTATGTAATTGAAAATGGTGTGTCTACCGTTTTCGACTAAATTAAATTAAATTTTCAATTAAATTTCGAGTTTTTTTCTTCTATTTATATTTTACAAAGCACCAGGTAAAACTTTTCATTTGCTGATTGTATAACAGTTAACGAGCGATCAACTTTAATAAAAATCAATACAATGTCTGAGATTTATTCGTCATAAATGAGTTTAATTTCAAAACATTTTTGCATATTTAAATAATTTACATAAATATCAAGGTGATGCATTTAATAGTCTGAGATTTATATTCTACAATTTTATAACAGTCATGATGATTTTTTGTTGCATGACACAAGTATAATTATTGTATTTATCAATTATTTGTCATGTTACATTAACGAATAACAAATATTTTTTAGTTTTATTTATGTTTTCATGATAAATTGGTTTTTAAAATAATCGCATATTATCTTAATTACTCCATTTGCATAAATTAAAAGAAAAATCAGGTTTGACCGCAGAATGCGATTCGCAGTTGGTGCGACATTGAACAGTAAAGAAGACCAATCCTCCTATCTTAACTCATTAACAGAGTTTACATTACAGAACTAAAAACTTTTCGACTTACAGATATTAACACTAATATCAAGAAGATGAAAAACACTTTGGTTAAATAATTCTCTACCTCTAGTTATTTTTTTTCCGCTGCGACTACATGCCACATACAGGGATTTGGCTGCTTCATGATTAAGTTTCATAATCCTTAGGGATAATGTATGATTAATTCATTGATCCTACAATAACCAGCCGTGATTTTTTCATCACATGCCGGGAATCGAACCCGAGACCTCCGGAGTTTAAAATCAAGCATGCTAACCACTGTGCTACTATGGCGGCAAGATATTGTATCCATAAAATGATTTCCACAATTATTTGAGTAAAAGGAGAAAGCGAACTGCGTGTCAGCGAAATGGTAGTAGCAAAAGTATATTTGCAACATAAAGATTTATAAAGTGGTATTTACGTGTTTTTGCTTTGGATACTAAAGCAGATCTGAAGAAAAACATACAGGAACGCGACAAGCAATTTGTTACCGTAGCCAGTATACCGGGAACTTGCATAAAATAAATTGTTTATTTTTATTTTACTTAAACTAGCCGAATACCCTCTCATGCTTAATATTTTGCAACTAATTTTCTTTTACAAAAAACAAAAAAAAAAAAGGAAATTTGTTATGTTGGTTTTGTTTTACAAGACATGTTTAAGTAATGGGTACCAACATTTTTCCACTGTAATACTTTTATTTATTTATTTATCATTATTGACATTTCTTAAAACCTATTTTTATCTAAATTAATTAATTAATTAAATACATTTGTATATCTTACTAAATAACTAAATATTAATTTTTACTTTAATGAATATGTGTGTTAGTTGAATAAACTGGCCGTACTCTAGCTCTTGAATCTCATTAAGATTGCAATAGTTGCTGAAAGAATTATATAACTTCACACAATTGTCCATTATACCCTAGCGATCATTCAGAAAATGATTTACAGTAACTTGGTAATCTAAAATGAGTATTCCTGGCATTATAATTATGGACTTCTCTGTTGGTAGACAGCATACTATCTAAATATTTAGGAAGACCCCCCTTTTCGAGTAATTGAAACAGTTTTAGCACATTAAAGGGTATTCTCTGGCTGATTGATTTCCAGCTTAGTTGTTTTAGCATGTCTTTAATATGTGTTCTATTTTCCGCGGTTTAAATATTTCTCATAAATCGATTCTGTATTTTTTTGCAGACGTATTAATTGTGTTTGATTCATTATAAATAGAACAGATAAGCAATAATCTACATGGAGAGCTGCAATTGATTTATAAAATATTATTTAGGTCTCATTAGCTTGTCTTTAATTCTGTTGAAAAGTCCTAATTTTTTATTCATATTTTTAGCTAAGTAATCGAAATGCTGGTTAAAACTGAAGTTTTCATCAATGACGACACCAAGATATTTGTATTGTTTAACTCGTTTAATGATTTGGTTCGCAATTACAATATCTGAGCTACCCTCGTACTTGGTTTTGATTGTCAAGGATATACTATTCGTTTTCCAAAATGTTCAATGGCAATTTATGAAACATAAACCATCCCATTCTCAAGATCTTCGGTTACTTTTTGTATTGCTTATTGATGAGTTGGTGCGGAAATAATAATAAATGTGTCGTCCGCAAACATATTAATTTGACAATTCTTTATAACATCTACTACGTCATTTGAACCTTGTGGTACACCGAGATTGTTTTGTATCAACAATAATGTAAAATTATCAACTTTTGTATATTGTTGTCTCCCTTGAAGAATATTATGGAACTATTCAAGCTCTTTTCCTTCTATACCGTACTTGCATAATTTTTGGAGTAAGAGTTTCCTATCTATAGTTTCAAAAGCTCGTTTGAAATCTAAAAAAACTGCTATCACTACTTTATTTTCGTCTATTTGAGTTTTCCATATATTCAACATAACATCTAATGCTTTTTCACAGGAATGCAATACTCTAAAACCAGATTGTTAATCCACTAATATATTGTTACGAGCAATATGATCAACCAAATGATTTTTATTTACTCGTTGCAGCACAGCTTCATAAATTGGGAGCATATTTAAGTGGCGTAGATCTTCAGATGTTGGTTTCTTGGCTTTTGGAATTGGAACAACTGTTGATATTTACCATGAAGCTGGTACCACTCCTTTCTTTAGACTTCGATTAAATAAATCTGTAAAATGTTCAGAGAATAAGTAATTTTTCATCGCATCCAGCATGCGACTATTCTATTTATGCCATCAATTCCACATTGAGAATTTATTTTTCTGATTATTTTTGATATCTCCTGACGAGTTATTTCTTGAAAGTTGAGTTTTTCAAAATTATTATCATCCTGTGAAATATTCCAATCGTTGATCTCAGGGATGTTCTGGTGAATATTTATCACGCTGGACGCAAATGGCTCATTTTTGCTACATTTTTTGACCTTGAACGAGTCAAAATATCAATATCAACTTTACTGGGCTTCTGCTAGCGTAGGCGCTTGATTTTTGGCATCGGAAGAATACTTGGTTGTCTGACAACGCTGGGATGCGGATTCTACATTATTATTTAACTCAATTCGACTAAGCGCATCGGCGTTAGTAATTTTCCCGGAGTGTGAACCACTTCGAAGTCACGTTCATCTAATTGTAATCTCCATCTAATTTGACGTTTTTTGGGAATTGTATAACAAATTTTGGTAGTCCGGAAATATTCGAAACTATCTTCCGTTAATATAAGCTCTGAAGTGATTAATTGACCAAATAACAGCCAACAATTCCTTATCGGTGGTATCGTAATTTTGTTCAGGCTTAGTACGCGTTCGAATGGCAAAAACTACTGGTAATTCTTCTAGCTTACTAGCATTCGTCAAAATTGTAAAATTTTTCTCAAAATCGGGGCACTGCAACACAGGAGGGTTTGTGGTGGCCATTTTCAGTTTATCGAAAGCTTCTTCACATTATGCTGTTCGCTCATAAATTGCTCCTTTTTTGAGTAATGATGTCAGTGGCTGCGCAATGCGTGAAAATCGTTCAAATTATCGACGGTAGTATCCGTCCGACAAGTCCTAAAACTGATTTGACTTCACGACAATTTGTTTTTTTTTTTTTTTTCGCTGGCGCTACATCCCATGAAGGGATTTGCCGCTTCATTTTTGAAGTTTCGTAATCATTTTTACAACGGATAATGAGTAATTAGTTCATTGATCCTTACATTAAACCAGCCGTGATTTTTTCATCACCCGCCGGGAATCGAACCCGGGACCTACGGAGCTTAAAGCAAGCATGCTAACAACTGTGCCACCGGGGCGGCACGACAATTTGTTGGTCTAGGGAAATTTTAAACCGCACTAATTTTAGATAGATTAGGCTGGACTCCTTTGTTTCCTATAATATGACCAAGATATTTTAATTAGTTTTTCAAAAATTAGCATTTGTCAGGGTTTAATGTCAAGTGATATACGTAGACATTCAAATACATTCGCCAATTTGCGATTGTGGTCCTGAAGGCTTTGGCCATAACATCGTCCAAATAAACCAAACAGTTGATCCAGTTCAAACCAGCTAATACTTTATTCGTTAAATTTTGAAACGTTACCGGAGCTCCTTTTAATCCAAACGGCATTACAGAGTATTGATAGTGTCCTCTCCAGCATTACTTGATGATATCCACTTATTAAGTCAAGAGTTGAAAATTATACATTTTTTTTTTAAATTATGTAAAATCAAAATGGTAGACGAGGCACGGCTAGGAAAATACGTGAGTGGGTCTGCCCTCTCGAAGTCCTTGAGTCCCAATGCTACCGCTTTTCTAGCAGAAGTAAATGATATAGTAAACATCTGGGAGGGAGAGCAATAAGCCCAGATAGTATGTATATAGCACGTACCGGCCGGTATTATTATTAGGTTTATTAAGAGCCTGAATATTGACTGGACGGATAATTCGGTTGGAGGGGCTTTAGGGCTTTGATCACAAAAGATCTTTTAGGTCGCAGTGCGAGGTGGCTAAACGCTACATGGTATTTTAACAATAATTCTAATTCTAATTCTATGTTCAAAGATAAGGCGACATATACCCTATCTTCCTGATTCCGTCGATTCAATACATTTACGACTGGTCTCATTTCTACGATCTTATTAAATATTTCGGGTCTAAATAAATTACTTGAATTTTGATTATTTGACAGACACTCACTTAGTTGTCTCTGATGATCCGAAAGGGAGAACGATTCATTCTTTCGGATCCCACCGGGTTTCGCGGCTGAGAATTACTAGTTGTAGAATTACTTTTTGATTATGATTTGCGAGTGAGCATCATTCCTTTTCTTAAAAAAATTCTGAATATGGTGTCCGAACCATTTTCAATAGTTACATTGAGATTCCAGTCGTTTTTCATGTTCAATGACTTTTGCTATTGCGCTGCTTAGATGTTCATAATTACACGCTTTTATTTTATTACCAATATTATCAGCCAGACCGTCCTCAAATGCTCGCAAAGCATATTTAGCATTTATGCTAGTAATCACAGTAGCTGGCTCTCTGCCTTGTTCCTCAATATACATGCATTGTTCAATTCGGTGACCAGTTTTTATATCACGGTTGCAAATGTTTTAACATCCTCTAGCTTACCTTGCATCACGGTTAGTAATTCGACTTGTTACTTTCTGGTGATGGAGTTTTACCAAATGTACGTGGTACTATTCACTGTACAGGTGTTCCTGTACAGGTGTTCCAAATGTTTACTGAATTCATTAGCAATATCGGCAAAATCTGAAATAATTATATTGTTAGGATTCATGATTTGTTTTACTGAACTATTATTATTCTGTCGCCCCAAAATACAATTAACTAAACACCATTCAGATCTTAAATCACCAAATCTAATAGAGAATTTGGAAGTAAAGTAGGCCTTCTTGGCTTGCTCACACTCCTTCCGAATATATTATTTATATTTATATAATTTCTTAGTTAAGTTCGCATTGCCTGGATGTTTGAAAGTTTAGAACTAAGGCAATTTTTTACTCGTATTCGTTTTAAAAGATTTGGGGTCAACCATGGTTTTAGATTAATTTTTGATTTATTATTTGGAGTTGCGGTGACTGATCTCGTATATCTGCATGTAGTTGTTAAGCTTTGTAATGAACATATTATAAGCAGCAGAAATATCAGGTTCCCTATATACGCAATCCCAAGTTTCATTAAATAGAAGTTCATTTAGTGATTTATAATCCACTTTACTAGACTCCTTTTTTTATATTGTTAATCTTAGAGACAGTGATTCCAGTATTTATATAGATAAAGAAGTTAGGTGGTGATCACTGATATTATAGTTTGATATAGTATTTTCGTAGGTAAGTAAACAACTAGGTATTAGCCTAATAAGAATCAAGGCAAGATGACGACTCTCCTCTAATTCTAGTAGGCATATTAATTAGCGACTTAATTCCCAATGAAGCTAACAATATTAAATATTCAGTTGTAACGGAATTTTCCTTTATAATGTCTATATTAAAATCACCGATTAGAATTACATTAGATCTATTAGGGTCTATTACATTCGACATCTCATCGAAAAATGTGTTCACGCCACCAAAATTAAACCTATAAAAATAAAAATCACAGAAACTATACGAACCTAAGTTCAATTCCACCTTGACCACATCGCAAGACGTCATATTAAAAGAATGTACTTGGCAATCAATATCGTCACTAATAAAAGCCACAACCCCACCAGATCTGTATCCATCTTTGCAACCATCATATGCGATATACTGTTACAAAAAGGCGATTTTCCAACCTTCTATTAAAATTAAATTAACAACATATCTAGGCAGTTTTGAAAATTAAATGAAAATATGTCAAATTGGTTTAATACCCCTGAAATTATTAAAATTCATAATGAATTCGCGGCGAATTTAATGATGAGCCAGTTTAATAATTTTTAATTGTTTTATTACTCGAGATGAATAATCTTAAACAACGGTTGTGTTGTACCCAAATAATCAAGGTAGAATCGATCATTCTTGTGTGACCATTGTAGCCGTAGACTACAAAATTAAAATTTAATCATCACAGTGGATTAGTGAAAATAAATTAAAATTTTGTGTTATTGGATGGTGCGATTGTTCTGCAAAGCAGAAAATAATATTTGTAACACCCATAATCCAAGTGAAATTGAGTTTAGAATTCCAGCTCAATTATAATCTTAATAGGTGAGATAAACTCGTGTGTTTTTTTTTATAAAAGTAACGCAAAACGGTTTCTTTTTTATGTACCACAGATATAACTAAGTCCAGTTATCTGGTAGTTAAAAAAAATAACGTGCCACTCGAGAGGTCTGTCGGTGGTTACCGGACATTGGCTCACAATAAGTTTTTTTTCTTGATAATTTTATCATACAAAAGGAATAACATTCATCTAAATTATTCTACGAGTATATTCACATAAAACACCTATGCTTCCTCTGTATTGAATATAAACGGCCGTCATGTTCAACACGGATTTATCACTAAAAGACTGTGTTTAGTGTATTTTGCGATGTATTTTTTTAAAACATATAATTATAGTCTAGTGTTTAGTATTTAAAATATTAAAATGAAAATTATTTTTTTAAGTGAATTAATGTAGTCTAAACGTAAAAATTCATAGTTCAATAGTTCAAGGTTGTTAATTAAATTCAGTCGGTGTAAAAGTTAGTTTTAACAAAAAAAAAACTACAGATAACAGTGAAGCAAATTTTGCACTCAATTTACGGTAGATACCTAAATATTTCGTAATTACCAAAATAATAACCCATTATTCACAGCAAGCAACGGAAGAGCTCTACCGGAAGAGCTCTAAAGACTATGAGTTTGGTGAGTAATTAAATATTTTTTTTATGTAACGTTTTCGCGAAAGAAAATTCTGTAATAATTTTCAAATACGTGCAAGTTTTGTTTCACCTAAATATATTCCGTTAAGTTTCGCTTCATACATTTTCTATTTAGCATATTTAATTATCATATAGTCTAGTACGAATTTGAACTATTTCTTAATAATCAATTCTGTAAACGCTTAATATAAATATTCAATAAATTCTTAGTTTTATGCTAAAAAAAAAGTAAAGTGAACTCTTTAAATTTTATAATGTGGTAAATGTTCTTCTTATGGTGAGGTGAAGTGCTTTGTTTGATGCGGTCTTGAAATTTATAACAAGCCTAGAGTGTAGTTAATTTTTTTTGTTGTTGTTAGTTTTTTTTTAAATTATTAGAGTAAATTTTGCACATAAATTTATTTTGAACGGAAATCATTGTTAGTAGCAGCTTAAATTGAACCCCCAATTTTCGCTGATCGCTATCCACGCTTCTAGGATGTGCTGCCGCTATAGTTCCGTTACAATACCCAGGTATATTGTAAAATTCTAACTCATTGGATGATATCCATACCTCACTTAGAAATATAATTTGCGGCGAATTGGTAAAAGTTGCAAGGTTAGCAACAAATACATCGAAAATTTCTCGCATGCTACTATAATATTCTTATGAACTATAAGGAAATTCGGCTTTTCTACAGCTGAGGAAGAATTGTTGATAGTATTGGTAACATTCATATCCGGAGGAATTTGATACGATCTAAAAATATGCATAATATTAGTTAAAAGTAATATTAATCAATAATACAAATGAAAAAAAAGAAAAAAAAATGTATAGCTTATCAAGGTCCACAATAGTTCTGATCAGCTTCCGTTCGCTACCATCAATTTTCCGCATGCATATACCAGCATCAGAAATCCACAGATGTTTATAATTTTTTGTTGTCTTTGCTGTTATTGCCTCTTTGAATATTATGTAAATTCTATTCGTAGCATCAAATCCGCAATCCGCAGCTGTTAGTATTTTCTTCTGCTTCATGGCATTTATTATTTTATCTTTTCTTATTTTACGCACAAATTTCACATATATTATTTGACGGTCACTCTTATTTGTTGCACTTGGTCGTTTGTTTTTATAAGTTTTAACGTAGCAATTATCAATGTCATCAACTGTAATTGGTAATTTTAAACCTGTTGAACATGCATCAACTATTGCTTTGCTAACGTCATCAGTAAACCTAACTGGAATGCCGCTAATCTCTATTGTATTTTTACGTTGATGTTTATTCAGCCGTTTATTTGGTATTGAAGGTCAATGAACCGATTTTTTAGCTCCACATTTGCAGCTTTTAATTTTTCAACGTCAGCAAATACTGACTCAATTTTATGTAACCGAATATTTATCGTTTTAAAACTTTTCCGTATTTCGCTATGATATCCATGAAACTCATTTATTAATTCATTAAGTAGCTTAGCTACATCAAGGTCACAGTTGTTTATAGCTGTTACATTATTAGCTGTGTCAGATTGTGTTGATGTTTTGTTGACCATAACAGGTAGTTTTTGGTTAAGAGATTTGTCACACTCAATACACTTCCACACTTTTTTACCAGATTTGACTAAATTCACATGGAACAGTTTTCATGGAAATTTTTTCGACAATCATTACATGAATTTTGTTATCTTGTCGTTTGATGTACACAATGTACAGGTCGATATTTTGAATAGTCACTGTTATTCACACAATATTTATTACAAATAAAATTGATTTTGTAGTTTGAACTATAATTATATTATGCACGTATCAAAGCAATATGTACAATTCTTGAATATCAACAAGGAACTTGAACATATAACATAATTATTATTTCAATTTTGGTTTATATGGTGTAGGTATTTCTTTATGCTTACGCTAAATTGCTCCAAATTATGATAACAGTAGCTCTTTTTAAAAACTAGACTACAATTTTTGTTGATTTTCCTGTGTTTTAATAAATTTATGCTTCACGCACGTAGGATGACGACTTTCGAAACAAACAAAACAAGAATAATTTTTTTTTCTGTTCCTATCAACCGCTACCGACCCGCTATTGTCATTTTCGCTCCGTAAACAGGGGTACATCCTTTTAATTAATGCTTCACAAACTGATTTTTGGGTGGGCCTTGCCATGAAAATTAAATTGAACTTGTCAACCCTCCTATAACGCGGTATCCTTATAACGCGGTTCCCATATAACGCGAAGCGAAATTTGCGAAAAACCATCCTATGACGCTTTTTTGTACAGACAACATTAAAGCAAAGTAAATGACTTAAAAAGTATATCTATGTATTGCGCAAGTTCAACTGCGCGGTGTTCGACTGGGAAATTCAGAGAAACTTCACTACAACGGACATCCAAGGGACCAAAAAAGTTGTCCGTCGTAGTGAGGTGTCCCTTGAACTGAGGATTTGTCATTTTTTTATAAACAATTTCTTGGGATTCTGCTTCCTATCCGATTTTGATAAAATTCAGCATTTCCAATGGAAATAGAATTCTTAAATGATTTTTAGAGGAAGTTCTGTTATATGGCTAATTAGAAAGAAACTTGACCATTTCTTATCCGATTTTGGCGAAATTCAGAATGCACGATGAAAATGGGATTCTAAAAGGATTTTTATATAAAGTTCTGGAGTATTACGAATTAAGAAGAAACTTGGTCATTTCCTATCCGAGTTTGATGAAATTCAGCATTTCCAATGGAAACGGTATTCTTACATGACTTTTAGAGGAAGTTCTGGTATATATGACCAATTAGGAAGGATCTCGGTAATTTTTTTGGAAATTAACGTTGGAAATGAATTTTAAAATGATTTCTAGATAAAGTTCTGAAATATGGCCAAGTAATGTAAAAAATCATTTGATATTCCCATTTCCAACGCACATATCGAATTTCATTATAATTGGTTGAGAAATAGACAATAAATTCATCATACTTCGCCATGTTCGAGAACTTCATCTAAAAATCATTTTAGAATCTCATTTCCAACGTGGATGTCAAATTTCACTAAAACCCTTTAAGAACTATCCAAGTTCCGTCCTAACTTGCCATATTCCAGAACTATAGAATCCCATTTGAAACGTACATGTCAAATTTCATCATAATTGGTTAAGGCATAGACAAGTTCCATCCTTATTGGCCATACATATAATTTGGTAAAGGGTTATTTTGAAATGTAGAAGGTCCAATTTGAAGTGTTAAAGGATCAATTTGAAGTGTACAAGGTTTAGTTTGAAGTGTAAAACCTTTATATGAATGTAATGCAAAACGAATCGGTTTAATTTATGGTATACCATACAATTCATTATTTCTGGAATTCACTTAACATGGTTTCTATATAACACGGTACTAATAATTTGATTTGTATTAATTCTGAGTTTCTTATAGCGCGGTTTCCATATAACGCGGCAGCGGTTTTTATATAACGCAGTACGAATTAATCGCGTGATAGGAGGGTCGACTGTAATTGATTTGGCTTGCAGTAAGAGTGTAACCCTTATTTATCCAAATAGTATTTTATTCTAGTTTACGATTAGTCAGAGCTTTGAAGTCATATATTAGAGTGTACTTTTTGTTTAGCAAGACGAAAACAACAAAAAGTGACAATTTGTAAAATGCCTTTGAGATGGTTTAACCCAAAAGACGATCTTGCATTTATTATTAAATGATGCTCTCAATGAGGCATAACATTTCCAAACCAACAAACTCCATACACTTTATATGCACTTAAATATGTAAAATAAAATAAAATTTAAATTCATTTCATCGAAAAGCAATCAATATTATGCGAAACGGTAAAAAATGTTCCCCCAAAACAATAACAAAATAAATGTTTATGAGACACAAAAACAAACAGCTTGGCCATTTCACCATTTTCACACAACCGCAATTTATATAAAATTTTATGCTTTTTCCTCTCGAATCATCAACACAACAACCGATGGCATTTTACATGCAAACCCATTTCCTTTTGTAGTGGTCAGTATTTCCCGCACTATTTTACATTATACAAAGTATTACAAAGAATTTTACTTTTGTTTTTGTTTTGTTTATGCAGATGATGTAATTTCCTGTACAAAAAAAAAACAAATCTAAACCACTGCGTCTAAATTCAGATTTTCAGATTTTCAGATAAATCAAATAAAAAATTGTTTGCTAAAAATAACGCTATGCAAAAAAAAATAAAAAATATGAATCCGTCTCATCAACGTTTATAAGACTATATGCTACATACAAATTTTTCTCCGATTTACAGAATCTGTGTTAGATAGAGAAAAAAATGTTTGGTTTGTAATATTTCGGTACAGAGCAACCAAATGCGTTGCAATTAAATTTTAAATCAACACAAAATACAATGTTTACAATGTATGTGCGGTTGCATCACCGATCTTCTTTTACATATATTTTCTAACCACAAAGATATTTTCAATATAAATATTTGGGATGAGTTGTAATTAATTAACAAAAATCAAATCAGAAATAATTAAATTTAATGTTTAATCCATATAAAATGAATAATTTGTATGGACTGCGGCCAAAAACCCGCCAATTATATACTTTTACATTATATGTTTTACAAATCACATGCAATAAAAATTTGGTTTTAAATCACATCCTATAAATTTAATGATTTTAATTGCGCAAAACGTGTTCGTATACACATATACTAGTACATAAATATTTTTTTCAATTAAATTAATTATTTCCAGATTAATTGTTATTACTGTTTTTGGTTTTTGGGAAACAATTAATTTTATTACAACAAAACGGTGTAAAAAAATTTCGAGTTTTAGTATGCGTGTATTTAATAAATTATTTTCGCGCATTTGATAACCTATTTGATGTTTGTGTTTTTTTTTTGGTTGGGAAAACCTCCATTTTATTAATAGGCCAACGAATTTAATATAATTTATGTTGATTGATTTAGTTTGGAGTGTGAGCTGTGATGGAAACCGCAGATTATATAATTTGAAGAGGATTTGTGGGTTTACCAATGCGATGACATACCATAATCAATAAGTTAGTTTAGGTAGGCAAACTTTTTCGAAGGGGAACAGTTCATTATGGCATGTATGCGACTGCATGTTTAAATACGGCATAAGGTAAACTATTTGGTATATTTCAAAACACCTTGTTTGACATCCGTATTTCTTTCCCCCGACGGCACTTTTCCAAAAAGCGTCAATTTATAAATAAAAATCCGAGAAGTAAAGTGGCCTGCCCCAATATTTTACTTTTAGAGATTAATGTTGTATCGGTGATTCAAAAAAAAAAAAAATAAAATAAAAACGTATTCGAATTTTCACTAACGCCTTTGTTTCGAACACGTGTTGGATGGTCTATACCACTGCTTCTCAAACTTTTTGATACTGCAGCCCCCGAAATCGAAAAAATAAAATCCAATGCTCCTAAAAATTTTATTCAATAATAATGAATTTACAAAGTCAAGCATTTTGAGCATTGTTGTTGAAATATTTCAGATCTCTGATATCCGTGTCCTGCCAATTTAAAAAAATGTTCTACCAAGCCAAAATATTCTTTCAGATTCATCCGATTTACAGGTTAAAAAATTCCTATACGCGCAAATTGTATAATTCCATAAAATTGTTCGGCTTGAACTAACTAAAAATTAGATGTAGCTGTAAAATCTCCGATACTAAATATTTTAGCTGGGCATATATGAATGGAGCAGAACAGAATATACCGGAAAGACTAAACTAAAGTTAAAGCTAAACATTTTTGAGCTTATGACTAACCTCGCAACCCGAGCCGAATTTGGTTAATTTTTGTGTTAAATTATTTTTACTTAGGTATTTAAAATCAAATTTGGATTTAATATATTCTTCTGTATTATCGAACTTTGAAAATTCGGAAGTACTTGAAGCATTAAAATAAATTAAATCAGGGTTATCCAAAGTTTTTTTTAGATTTTTTCACTACCAATTTTCAATGTAATTAACCAATTTGAAAGCTTTGGTCCTCTTAGTAATTTTATATCCAAAATTTGAAATTTTATTTATGAGGAGTTCTTCAAAAAAAAAAAAAAAACGGACGCGGCATAATATAGAAAATAATAGCTCAGTAAATGTGAGTAGATCAGTTTTGTTTTAGGTTCTCGGTAATTTTTTAATTGTAATATCCTTAATTTACCGAAAAATTGATTTCTTAGAAAAAAATTAAATAATATTCCTACTTCTCTTATAAATTTTAAGTGGGCGCCTAATTTGTCAAAATTGAATGCTCATTTTTTTCATTGTTTGTATTAGTAATTTGACAAAAAAGGGTACCGTAGTTCAAATTTACTTCCGACTCTTCATTATCCCAAAAGACACGTGCCAACAGCAAATTAACGTGTGGCTGCACCCAGGGCACCTGTACGTGATTACGGTGGGTAACGAAGCTGTCCCACTATCAGGCTAGGTTCATGGGTTACGGCTTTCATGTTGTCTGGCAACCCTACATAAAAATATTACGATGCAGGGGAGCGACACCCCAGTATCAGCGGCTGGTCAGGGTGGGGTAAGCGATCCGCTGGCGTCGTTATCATACGCCCGTAGCTCCTCAAGGGTAGGAAACTTGGCCTTTGAGGAGTATACGGCTACAAGAAGACATCAGTGTGATAGGGACTAGAATGTGTTGTGTTACATTTTGTGGTAAATTTGAAATAGCCAAAAATGTCGGCAGACTATACCTGACTCGACTAAAAATATATACCATGAATGTTTTGGTAGAGCGATACTTGAGGAAAATATGTGGGCTCTAAATATTATATACAATTCATGTTTAACTATGCTAAAGCGGTGGAAGAATACTAAGAGCCAATATTCAAATTTAAAATATACAACACCCGCAATATGGAAAAAACCTCTATCGATAGAGGAATGTTACTTTTGTAATACCGAAGTGAAAGGCTTTAATTTAAAGAGTAAATCAAATATAAAGTACGCAGATGTATGTACAATGACGAAACCTGTAAAGTCCAATTACTATACTTCAACTCAAGTTTTTCAAACAATGAAGTAGTGGAAGTTTCAAAGGATAACGTAAGTGGGAGTGAAGCGTCCAGTGGAGAAAAAGAAGAGGAAAAAAGAAAGAGAAAGTTAAAATAAAGAAGAGAAAGTTCCAATACTATTCACTCAGAATGGGCGCAATAATTTGATTAGAAGATATGCATTACCAAAAGATGTATCTGAAGACTTAGTTAGTGAACTGAAAAGTCGAAACTTGATAGTCCCTGGAACAAAATCTTCAATTTATCGAGAAAGAGAAAAGGTATTTCGGAAGCACTTTACCAAAGATAAAAAAACTTCATTGGTGTATTGCTCAAATATACCAGCACTGTTGAATGGTTTAAAATCTAATATTTACAAACCTAACGAGTGGAACGGACTATTCATTGACCCCTCGAAACTCGGCCTAAAAGCAGTACTGCTGCACAATGTAAATAAATATGGCACTGTTCCAATAGCCCACTCAATCTCTATGGGAGAGAATTATGGAGATCTAGGGTATATTTTGCAAAAAATCAAGTACTCGGAGCACATTTGGCAAGTTTGTGGGGATTTAAAAATTATAACAAAACTGCTAGGGCAGCAGCTTGGTTTGGTTTTGTGAAGTACCCTTGTTTTAAATGTCTCTGGAATAGTAGAGACCGAGTAAACCATTACGTTAAAAAACAGTGGCCGCTAAGAGACTGTCTTCAGCCAGGGAAACCTAATGTAATTGAAGAACCTGTAGTAGATCCCTCAAAAATTCTCTTACCTCCACTATACATAAAACTTGGGCTGATGAAGCAATATGTGAAGGGATTAGATAAAGAATGTCAATGTTTCCAATACATAGCAACAACAATTTCCAAAACTGACAGAGGCTAAAATTAAAGAAGGTATTTTTAACGGGCCTCAAAATAATACGAAAACTATGTCAAGACAAAAATTTCGTTAAAACCATGCAAAAAAATGAGAAAGCCGCCTGGCTCAATTTTAAAGAAGTTTGTGAAAACTTCTTAGGAAACAACAGAAGTGAGCATTACAAAGACATTGTTACAAAGTTGATAGAAAACTACAGGTAATTGGGATGTCTTATGAACTTAAAGCTCTATTTTTTGGATTCCCATCTTGATTACTTTCTTGAAAAAGGCGACTATTGTGAAGAGTAAGGCGAGCGCTATCCTCAGGATGTAAGGGAAATAGAAAGGAGATATCAGGGAAGGTGGGATCTTAGCATGTTAGCGGACTATTGTTGGATGCTCAAGAGAGATGAATAAAAAAATCTGAGAAAAAAACGTAGATATCCACTTCATAGGTCATTCGAGGGCAAGAGAGTACGTTATAAAACCAAGAAATGACATCAATAAAACGTTACTTGAACACTCTTGATAGGTCAATGAACAAAAAGTTGATGAAAAGCAACAAACTGTAATTCAATCTTGAGCAGACAAACTCAAACTGCAGCAAGGTAAGGGGAACTCGTTTCAGCTAATCTGTCTTAGTTAAGTTTCACTTTCCTATCGCCAGTAACTTTGTTTCAGTCACACAAGCCGCGAATTTGGCTGCGAAATTTTGTGAAACGTTTAATGGTGGTGTTTAATCTGAGTGTTTTGATTATTTGTCTTCTATTTGTAACTTATACTCTCTGAATCGCAGTTTGCTTGTCATAGTTCAAGTATAAGTTGTGCGTCTGCGTTTTAGTATGAATTTCTTTGTCTGACTTTCTAACAATGGTTTAGTCAAAAGCCATTAGTAACTATAAACTAGAAAGATAAATTCCTTTGGAATTTTTTTGGCCATTTTGACCTAAATTTGGGGTTTTTTGGGGTTACTGAAGTGCCACAAGTAAATTTGAACTACGGAATCCTTTTTTGCGGTTAAAAATACTCCGGAAACGATATATCTGGAGTAAACGGTACAAAAAAAAAAAGACGTTGGTATTTTCTTGGGCAATTTTGAACCAAAATTGGGGTTTTGTGGAAAACTGGTGGATGATGGAGTAAAACGGCCACCGGATTCTTATTCAGCGCAACAAAATACCTAAGAATTGACATGCCAGACCTCGGGTTCAGATTTTTTTTTTTTTGTGTGCCGCTGTAATTTGTGTTTTTTACCAACATTTCTGTAATCAATTGTTTTACCGAAAATCGGTATTGGATACCCTACAAAAAACGCGACATTAGAATCCTGAAATTTTCGATTTGAAGTTCTCAATACTAACCTGATATATAATTTAACCAAATTGAAATTGTTGACGCCAAATTAGAATAAATTTTTAAAAGTACATAGGCCTAAGTTCCTATAGTTTTTAGCTTAAATTTAGCTCCTAAATTTCCGAGAATTTATTTCGGATATTGACCTCTGATTTAAAAATGTTACTTCATAAAAGGACTCAATTTTAAACATGATTTTTTTGTCCAGCAGGTCAAGGTTTGCGATCTGAAACTCCTGTTCATGTTCATTGTAGAATAAGAACTTGCCTATCAAAATGCTTGTGATTGTGGAATTGATATGTATATACCATATATCACATATCTTACAAATACCATTAACAGCATAGAAAACCATAGCGGTCATTGATAATAGGCATATTCAGAAATTTGTGCGCGAGTAAATTTTGGGGTTTATTAGAGATATTCAGGTAAGGTTTTAAGGCTCCCTGGCAACAGATGCACGGCTCCCTGGGGGGCCGCAGCCCACAGTTTAAGAAGCACTGGGCTTCGAATTTCAACGATTATCTTTTTATTTTTACACCAAAATCAATTATAACTAATTTAAGTTTTTTTAACCGTACATCCAGATTTTTTTACAAAATAAAACTACTTGGTTATTTATTTTTGCCCCGTCACTAATGCGAATTGCGACTTGCTTCTTCCACTGTAATTTAAATAGACTAAAAAAGGAGTTCTCTCATTGTCACAGCTTTTTTATTTTAATTAACAAAATATCGGAAAGCAAATATGTTACGTGTTTCCTTCTTGAATTGGTTCTTCTTTTTTATTTTGCACAGTACATAGCGAAAAATACAAGCACAAATACAGGGTTGTCCAAGTGAGACACAGGAAAATTAACGCAAACTAAAACAAGAAATATTTATTTTTGAATCAAATTGGGTACTTTATCGATATTCGATGCCATTAATTTATTGATGTAAGAAAAATGATATTACTCAAACACCACGGCTGGATTTACAGACGTCGATTCGACGCTTACAATTTTTGATGACGTTTTCCAATATGGACGTTTCTATGACATTTATCTCGGCTATGATGTTGTTTTTTAGGTCTTGGATGGTGGCTGGACTATTAGCTTTTCAAAACTTCTCAAAAAGAGTACTCTAATGGCGTTAATCACATGATCTTCGAGGCCGGTCATAGAGGTAGTGAAACAAAAAAAAAAATCATCTTGAACAAAATTTGTGTTTAGCTTCTATTCGAAAATCGATAAAAAATAGTTATTTTGAGGATGTCGAGGGTTCCAACCACGTAACTCAAAAATTAAATATTATACGAGCATTTTAAAATCAAATGGGTTCGCGGGTATAGACATTATCTTCTACCATGATCATCCTCGACTAGATGGCACTATGATTAATTAAATTACTTAGGTTCTACAAAAATCATTTTGCTTTAAATCGCGGTAGCACGCCTACTTTCCTAGCACAGATAATATAGTAGGTTACGTATATGTACAGGGTTAATTGGGTTATTAATGAATTTGCGCTAATAAAGCTCCAAAACTCGAAGATGCTATTTTTTCCTGTAATGTTTCAGAATTATCTTGTTAAATGTCTTGCTCTTCTAATGGTACAATATTGAAGTTTCACCGCTAGGGTACTTACAAAAATGTGTGGCATTATTTGCGAGAGGGGAAGGGATACTTCTAAATCTGATATTTCAGATGAATCAATCAGTTGTTGCACCAACATTATACAACAAGATTGCACAAGAAGTTATAGGAGTTCTTCTTTTTGCAAGAAATATCTTAAAATATCATCACCCTAAAAGCAATTCAAATTATTTTCAGATAGCAAGATCTTTTTTTCAACATCATATACATAACTCTCGTTTTAGTTTGTGGCTCACAAAATTTAAGGAACGTCAACATTCAAGAAAGCTTCTGAAATTCATCAAATTTTAAAATTATTAAAAAAATATTTTAAAATGTAGGGCAAACCTAATGGCAGGCTTCTACCAAAACAATTGACAATCTTGATCATATTGATTTGCACTTCGCCTTCATCTGGCTAAAATCTGGCAACAATATTTTTTTTTAAATTTCCTATCACGAATGTCCATTCAACTCACACAGTTAATCTGATTATACAGAATGTTTCTTTACCAAGAAGTTTCTAGAAAAAATTACCGATAACTATATTACCATAATATTGTTCACCACCAATGATGTAGAATCATGATAGTGTTATTTTGCATGAACAACATAAACATCATGGACACAAACGTATTTTTATTATGTTCACTGCAATAATCACTTTATAATATTATTTGCTCAGTGCTTGATAGTTCCATCAGGAAATATTGAAGAAGGCTAGAAGCAACTTCATTGCCCCACATTTAACCTCCCCATCGTGCCACATATAGCAAAAAGGTTCATTTGATACACAATCATGAATCATGAACCGTTACATTATAGATCCACAATTGGCGCTTTTTAAAAGGCAATATTAGAGTTCAGAAGCAGCGCTTGTAAACACTTTCCGAGATCGAAAGTGTACATTTTATGTATTACATATATAAATATAATTAAAAGGCAACTTTTATATTATTTTTAATTTATATATTTTTTTTTTTTAAAATAAGTATATTCCTTATAGTGAAATTTTATTTTTAATTTTCGATTCAAAATCGATTTCGATGCCAACAAACATCATCTTCAGTTGAAGCAATACTTATTGAATTGAAACGTTTTTTTTCTCGCTTTTTATACCCAAAATTTTTCCAGTGGTTGCGTTGAATATTTTCCAAATTTACAGAAACCTTCGCTTACGTTGATTAACCGTTGGAAATCAGCTCGTACATTTTATTTGTAGCAGTGTTTATTTTGCTGTTCAACATAAATTGATTTTCCTTGTTCTTGAATATTTCTAATTCCTCTACACGATCCATCATATCTCCTTTTTTCATCCTATACAGCACCTCTAAATTTGTTTCAAAATTCACGTAGTTATGCAGCGTGTGGTTTATATGTTGCGCGAATTTGGATTCTGTATTCATTCTCCCGATTCCTCTGACATGTTCTCTAAATCTCTCTCTAAATGAACGTCCCGTTTGGCCTATGTAAAAAGCGGGGCAATCTGAACATGTTAATTTATAAACACCCGTGTCTAAAGTGGAATTAATTTTGGTTTTAACAAAACTTTCTAATTTATGTTGAGTTTTGTGAGCAATGCTATATCCGAAATTTATGAAAATATTTTGAATTTTTTGGCTAACCTGGCTCCATTCCAAACTTAGGTATTTTCGATTATTATTATTATCGTCGAAAGACAATGTTGTATTCGATCTATACTCTAATTTTCTTTTATAACTGTTATTCAATGTATCGATCATTTTCGTATCATATCCATTGTGATATGCTACAAACTTGATGATGTCAAGTTCAATTTTGTAACTCTCCTCTGCCATTGTTACACTATTTAGCCTATGGATCATATGGCGGTATGCCGATAGTTTGTGCTGGAATGGATGCCATGATTGCTGATGAATGGTTTGAAATGTTTGAGTTGGTTTACGGAAAATTTGGAAAACATGTTTCTGGTTTATATTTTTTATAGTTAAATCCAAAAAATTTATAGTTTTGTTATTTTCGATTTCCAAAGTGAATTTTAATTTTGAATGAATTTCATTTAAATAATTGTGAAACTGGTCCAGCTGCCTACTGCCTAAAGTATTTTTTTAAAAAAATGAGTTTCAATAATATAAACAGACCAATGGCAATTGTGTATAAATACTTAAACATGTTATATAAATTAAGGTGTAATAAAATTAATTTATATTTTAATGAAACGTGCGTAAGAAAGAATATAATACCAAAATACATCAACATAAGTATTAAAAATAATTCCAAAACTGCAAGTTCAGTAAAAGCGAAAGCTGAGAAATTATGGCTAAAAAGTGAAATAAAGATGTTGTATACTAAAGTCAACCAATTAAATATGCAAGTATATAATCTACATCTACAAATCGCGAAATATTTCCATCACATCGAATATATCCAAATAATGGGATATGTTGATAATCTGGTAGAAAGGAGGTTAATATCCAAAAGGTTCATTATAAAACGGAAGTTGAAACTCTTGACCACAAGAAGAAATAACCAAAGTAGTACATCTGCAGGTATACCAACAATAGACCATAAATTCCACCACCTGATCGAGAACCATACGGGAGTGGAATTTGACAATGAGGAGATAGCGTTATTACGAAAAGGGTTAAAATACAACATAAGTCCAGTCAACAACACCAAAAATCAAAATAAAATTTTAATGAACATAGAGAACGCTATTTCAAAAACAAATTTGGACCATCAGGATGAAATTAGAAACATGGTAGTGCAAAAAATAAAAAACCAAATTCGAGAAGTAACACCAATACGTAATAACGAGAATGTAATAGCTGTCAACATTAAAAACAAATTAAATGACAACGGTGCAATCATTGTTAAGGCCGATAAAGGAAATACTATAGTAATAATCGATACGGAAGAATACAATTTTAAAATTAATGAATTCATCATTAATAACAATGTCCAGGAATTAAATGAAGATCCAACAGAAACGTACAATTCAAACATGAAATCCATTATTAATAAATCAACACATTTACTAAGTAATAGAGACATCAGGCAGCAGAAAATGATGAAACCAACGATCCCGTTAATTAGAGGAATGCCCAAAATTCATAAAGCAAACATGCCGATAAGACCAGTAGTTAATTTTACGTCAGCGCCTTCATACAAAATCGCAAAATTTGTAAATCAATGGCTTTGTAATAATCTTTGTTTAGAAAGGGACCACTCCATCAAAAACAACTTAGAGTTGGTAAACAAGATTGAGGCTATTAACATACCAACGAGTGCAAAGTTAGCGTCATTTGATGTCACCAACATGTACTCTAACATACCGGTAGATGAAACTTTAATAATTGCCAAGGATTTGTTATTAAGTCAGCGAATAGACATACATGTCATAAACGAGATTGTCGCTTTGTTAAAAGAAATCACTAGGCAAAATTACTTCGAACATGAAAACAAATACTACATACAAAACGATGGTTTACCTATGGGTAGCCCACTTTCCGGAACTTTGGCAAATATATTCCTAAATTACATCGAGAATACATATATTTTGAACAGCCGAAATAAATTCTATAACAAAATTAAATACTGGCACAGGTATGTATGTAGATGACATAATTGTACTTTTTACGGGAACCAGTAGGCAGCTGGACCAGTTTCACAATTATTTAAATGAAATTCATTCAAAATTAAAATTCACTTTGGAAATCGAAAATAACAAAACTATAAATTTTTTGGATTTAACTATAAAAAATATAAACCAGAAACATGTTTTCCAAATTTTCCGTAAACCAACTCAAACATTTCAAACCATTCATCAGCAATCATGGCATCCATTCCAGCACAAACTATCGGCATACCGCCATATGATCCATAGGCTAAATAGTATAACAATGGCAGAGGAGAGTTACAAAATTGAACTTGACATCATCAAGTTTGTAGCATATCACAATGGATATGATACGAAAATGATCGATACATTGAATAACAGTTATAAAAGAAAATTAGAGTATAGATCGAATACAACATTGTCTTTCGACGATAATAATAATAATCGAAAATACCTAAGTTTGGAATGGAGCCAGGTTAGCCAAAAAATTCAAAATATTTTCATAAATTTCGGATATAGCATTGCTCACAAAACTCAACATAAATTAGAAAGTTTTGTTAAAACCAAAATTAATTCCACTTTAGACACGGGTGTTTATAAATTAACATGTTCAGATTGCCCCGCTTTTTACATAGGCCAAACGGGACGTTCATTTAGAGAGAGATTTAGAGAACATGTCAGAGGAATCGGGAGAATGAATACAGAATCCAAATTCGCGCAACATATAAACCACACGCTGCATAACTACGTGAATTTTGAAACAAATTTAGAGGTGCTGTATAGGATGAAAAAAGGAGATATGATGGATCGTGTAGAGGAATTAGAAATATTCAAGAACAAGGAAAATCAATTTATGTTGAACAGCAAAATAAACACTGCTACAAATAAAATGTACGAGCTGATTTCCAACGGTTAATCAACGTAAGCGAAGGTTTCTGTAAATTTGGAAAATATTCAACGCAACCACTGGAAAAATTTTGGGTATAAAAAGCGAGGAAAAAAAACGGTTCAATTCAATAAGTATTGCTTCAACTGAAGATGATGTTTGTTGGCATCGAAATCGATTTTGAATCGAAAATTAAAAATAAAATTTCACTATAAGGAATATACTTATTTTAAAAAAAATATATAAATTAAAAATAATATAAAAGTTGCCTTTTAATTATATTTATATATGTAATACATAATAAAAGTGAAATAGCCACAGCAATTGAAAAGTATTTTTTTAAAAAAATGAGTTTCAATAATATGTACATTTTAGTTTTTGAATCCAAATTAGATAGGTTTTGTCTGTGTTTTTGCTTTATAAGCGAGATCTACATTATTAAGATGGCCCGTCTGCATCTATTTTATAACAATTTTTACAACATCTGATGTTGCTGCATCAATCTGCATATCTAGTCCCATTCCTGTAAAAATAGTTACATTACAGTAACATTAAAAAATACTAAAAATATCACAATAACCTACCTTTAAAAATTTGACTATATTTAATAATAGATACGGTACTTCATTTTCAGCCGAGTTACACTGCAAGTATTTTTTATTAGATCATTGAAGAGTGTAATGGCTTTCATATGCCGGAAATTTATTTATGTGATCAACTATACCTTGCACGGTTGCACCTGACTATCCGATAGTTTATTTACAGGATTTCGTTTTCCACGACTATCAACAATCGTATTGTGACACGAATCACTCAAAAAATTTCTACCTAGTGTCATGATAAAACTTTCGGTTTCGCCTAAAGTCCGTAAAAAACATTTGTGGCATAAGACTCTTTTAATGCCATTAATGATTAGGCTATAAACGTATGAATGTGTTTTATTTTGTGGAGCAATATTACTCTTGTCTAAACAAACTTCTTGCTTAGCTCGAATTTCCATCAATCCCGATGCATATACAGCTCTTATGCTGTAAGAGTGAGGGTCCCAGTATTTTATAAATATCGTTTTTTGCTGTTTATACGTAATTTTTTCTGACATTTCATTTTACTCACTGTCAACGCCTCAACGGTTTACATATTCGGTTTTTGGGTTTTCCTTTCTTAGATTTAGGTTTCACAATTTTTGTCAATCATTCATTATAAGTACTCGAATCATTATTTACAGCCGAAGTACTAGGAATTTTAGTAATATCATAAACATTAGGTTAATCACCGAGTTGCGAAATTTCATATATTTCATCGTCACACGTTTCTCCAGCGGAGGATAGAAGTCTGGGTTCATGTCAATATCGTCTAATGAGTCAATAGAAACTTCATCAGGACCTTTGGCTTCTGAGTGACATACATCCTTATTACTTTTTGAAGCATTATTTAAATTACAAAGTGTTTTTGCAACTGAAACAAATTTTAGAATACAATTTTAAATATTTTCTAAACAAACAAAAAAATGTTGTATTACCGATTGAGGATGGCTTCGACATCAACTGTGTTTGTGCTGCTGAACTACTTCTCGCTATTTCCACCATTTTTCTGGAACGACACGTTATGTTTTTTCCCAATTTAAGTTTTACATATTTGATCACTAATTATTATACGTGCACTATATAGATAATTACCACTTTTAAGAAATATCTAGTTTGCAAAATAATAATACACTTTCAGAATTTACTGACTTCATGGAACGGTACTTATTATTTCACCTCTATGTTTACAAAAAGGTACTATACTCATGGCTTACTTCCTAATTTACATAGGAATAAATGCAATATAGAAATTACTACTACAATTTATCCCTATTATTATAAAATGTCGGAATATTTCTTATATCACATTGGGCCCTTATAGGAATACTTGGAAAATTTCTTTCCATGGAAAATAATTACGTAATTTATTACTGTTCACTTTCATCGTTTCGTCATTTAGAAAATGTGTGTGGAGAAATATCTTCCTTGAAATTATGTGAAATTTGTTTAATTAGTTCAATAGTTTCGGTTAAACGTGTTAAAACTATATCTAAATTCGAAAGTCAAAAGTTACCAATAAATTGGAACATTCTCGAAAAATTTTGGACATCTCCAATAGATATTATTAATAGTAAGTCGCAGTGATACTATTGTAACCTTGATACAAGTTAGTGAAATTTCATAATTTTAAGCAAATAAAATTACAAAGTTTATATCATATAAGCTTGTGGTGAGCTTTTGTATGTGAATGGTAATTAAATCGAATTATCTCAAGATAATTTTCAATTTTATTTTATTTGTTTCCAAATAACTTTGCACGACACTCACGTTCCCATTTTAATCTGTTGTAAATGTTTATTTGGTTTTTTATATTTTTGTGAGATATCTAGTATACTTGCAAATTGAGCGCCACGTTTATTTTATTCAAATTTTCAATTTAATATACCTCCTCTTTTCTTATACCCTTGACAGACTAGGGATTACCTAAGCGCGATTAGTGATTTTTTCGTAATTAGCTGTAGTTTGTCAAGTTGAAGATTAGCTAATCTCGTTTTATTTAAGGATTACTGACTAATCGAGATTAGTGCACTAACCTTTGAAAATTTTCGACCTTATCTCGTCGTATTGGGTTTAGTGATGGTACAAGTGGCACTACAATGTGAAATAATTATTTAAACATTGCTGAAAATGCAAGTGGCGTAAATTTACGATAGAAGTTATAAAACCAATGACATCTTAAACAATTTGTGCTGAATAAATTTTGAGGAAAAAGAAAATCTAGTGTGTTTTAATGTATAAATCTTAGGAATATTGAATTAAAAAATGAGTCCAGCTGATCTACTAGCTATATTTCACACTCGGAGAAAAATGTACTATTAAATTCTTAATGATACAGTTATTAATATTATGGTATAATTTTTCATATTAAAACCATAATTGTACATTGTTTTATACAATTGATTTAATAGGAAATACACTGTTGATTTTTAAACTGCAATACGAATTGAAACTACTACAAATACTATTAAATTAACATGAAATACTTTGTATATTATAAGATTGTACTATTATTCTAATATTATGATGGAAGTATTTATGAATAGTGCCTGTAGAATTATTGTTGTAATTGTTGTTTATTCGGGAACAACTTCCATATTCGGGAAAAATTTAGATATATTCAGATACAAATATTATTTGGAATATTAACTTCAATTAACTTAATGAATACGAGCATTATAATATTAGCAGAAAAAGTATGCGGATAAAAAAAATTACCTCGACACAACAAAACGGTAAAATTAAAGTAAATACTATTGATATCTCTGATAACTGATTAAATCAATAGTATTCACATAAATTTTACCGTTTTTTTTGCATCGAGTTTTATTTTTTATTCGAATTTTGCTCTACAGTTTCAGTAATTATTAGGAGTTCACCAAGAAAGGATTTTCACTTTCAGAATATAATTAAATAAATTATATAGAATTAATATAATAATTAAGTTCAAAGTGCTGGTGTATGTGAACAAATTTAAGGTGAATATTATAAATCTGTATAAAGTATAATTAAGTTGCGCTATGCCAGTGAAAGTGATTCGGACATAATATATAGACGTGCGGTCCATATTAGTTTTACCACGTTTTTTTTTTATACTAAAGTGTTCATTTATTTACTGTATCTTGTGTAACAAACAAGTGACTTTAAAAGTTAATAAAATTAAAATTGAAGTATTCTCCATACGGTTAAAAATCTTAATTTATATTGGTTCGCAAATTTTCAATAAATTTACACACGCATTCAATGCAAACATATTTTGTTAAATTTTTATTTTGACGTGTCGGAAAATGCGGTCGAATTCTACAGTAAATGCCCGAGTGTTAGTTTTTTGTAAAATTACGCATTTTTCAGTTTTATGTGTAGCATTTGGGTTTTTGTAAGACGAAGCTAAAGTGTGTATCTTGCATTTCACGAATTAAACGGCAAGCGAGTCATAAAACTGCGCGGCTGAACCTTTCCTTCCAATAACATCATCCAAGAAAAAAAAAAAATTCCATCCTTCCAAAATAAATATACCATCCTCCCCGCGCAACTCATCTGGTTGATTGGTGCCATAAAAATCGATGCAATAAAAAAAAATCAGAGCAATAAAGAAAGAAATTACAATAAATGTTTCAAACAAATTTTTTTGAATGAATAATTAATTGCTTTCTATTTATTTCATTTACCATGGAATGGCGACGAGTGGAGAGAATCGATCTATCAATCCAGGAAACCAACCGAGAATCATCAAAAACGATGGGATATACATTTTCGAGGCAGCAGATGGCGCTAAGGTGGAAGCAAAATAGTTTTCAAATTAAGCGCGTTAAGATTCGAATAAAACATCGACCAAAATCTTGAGATGGCAAGAAAAAAATAGAAAAACAAATCGAAATTGAAGAAAAGGGGATGACGAGGAGAGGGGATGGCACTATATTTGGACGTGAAATGGCAAATGACGAGGTAGTGAAGTTTTGATCTGAAAAGTGGTCAGATGTAGAAATAAAAAGATTAAAAAAAAAAAAATTAATTGGAAAAGAAAATCTTTTGGTGTACCCGTGAACAACGGATTGAGACATGAGATGCATGTTTTCTATTTGTAAATCCGCTGTTAACAATAATTTTTGTTGGTACGGGTTTTTTTTTTACCATAAGAAATAAATAAAAAATCTATAATTAATTTTTAATATATATATAAAAACAATGTATGTAACAAAAATAAATGTATGATTTATAACGAGTTTAGAAGTGCGTTTGTTTTCGGTAAATTCGTTTGTGTGTTTCACTAATTTATTTGCCCCCGCAAAATGGGTTGTAAAAATTGAGAAAAGACTAAAAAAAAATAAAGTGTTGTAAAGTGAATGAAAAGCTGAAAGAACAAGAACAAAAAAAAGTAAAATATAAACAGCAGAAAGTGACAAAAACGCTAATCGAACATTGGCAATTTTCGAAAAGCGTTGAATTAGTGGTCGCAGTGCAAAAGCGACAAAGTGAAAGTGGCTGGAGAGTCGAGATCGTGGCATAGGTGACCAACTGACGGAGCAAAACTAAACATCGTTGTCCCGTCACGGTTGTCGCATGGTGTCGTGACACGCTGTTTCATTTTTCGCTTTATTGGTGCGAGACAGTTTTTTTTTTTTACCGTAAGCGCGATCATTTCGAGAAGATACACGCGGTGGTTTTTCAGTGGTGTTATTTGCACCCCGCCCGAGTCAGACTGCTCAAAGACGAGCTAAGCCGGCTTATCGTGCTGGTAGACTGGCGCCCAAACTATACACGTGAGAATAAATAAAAAGTCTACCCAAATCACCGCGCGTAGACGAACCAAATTGGATAGCACGTTACATTTTGGCGACCAACGTGGGCCAGATTGAAATAAATCGCGAATAAATATTAAGATACAAATACATTTCTGTTTTTTTAGTTGTTCCGTTAAATTCTCGTTCTTAAGGCGATCACATTGTTTGAAGGTCGTTGCGTTCGGTAAAATTAAATATTGATGCAAAAAGTTCAACGGCAAAATAAAAATCACGCGATTTTCAAACGATAATTTTTTTTTGTTCTTCTTTTGTTTTTGCAATTTGCAAATATTTTTTAGAGTAGGTATTTATTATGTGTTAGGTAATATAAATATTTATAAAGGGTGTCAAAATTTTGGTTTGATAACATTATTTTTTTTTGTCTCTCTAACCTTGTGCGAAATTAATTTTTGTTTTAATTGTATGATCTCGATCCCAAGTAGATAAAACATTTCGAAGATTTCATTAATTAGTACATAC
Source organism: Tipula helvola (assembly GCA_963556165.1). NCBI lineage: Eukaryota > Metazoa > Arthropoda > Insecta > Diptera > Tipulidae > Tipula > Tipula helvola. The sequence continues at coordinate 303,876,028 of OY744482.1, forward strand.
TTATAGTCTTTTGTTCATTTAAAAAAAAAAAAATTCTGTAAAATTAAAATATTTATCTCATATCAGTTATTTTGGCTAAGCGGAACGGATAGTGGTAACGCAAATATTTATTAAATATCGTAAAATTGTTGGCTTTGTAGCAAAAATAAAAAAATAAATAAATCATTGGAAATGGAAGAGTTATTGGATTTTGTCATGCACCCTACAGAACTAACAGAGGCCGAGGTATTATACGAATTAGGGATTAGGAAAATAGAAGATGAAGGCACCGATCGAACCAAAGTTTTACTTCTCCAAAAGGCTTTAGCGGCCGAAGATGGTCCTCCAATGAGCTCACAGGAAAATGAGGGAGAGTTTAATTTGGCAGTTGAGGCTTTACAGGTTCTTCAAACAGATTTAAAAACAGCTATTGTTAATGACAACTTACATCTAGAGAAAACGATCAAGGCCCGAATCAGGCATTTTCAAGATAGAGCTTTTCGAGCAATGGGAAAGGACGAAGAAAAAGACGCAATTTTATATGGGATTGTTAGAAATATTAAGCGAATTCTTCGACAGTCAATAGAGGAAACAACCAATGGAGCAGATATACAGCAATCCGAAAATCATTCCAGTGATCTCAATCGTTCCGGAATGGGGAGAGGTCGTGGACGCAAATCAGTCCCCAACATTGATAAATTAGGCTATAAAGGTAGAGGTGAGGCTTCTGGATCAAACGTGATGGGGAAAAAGATCGAAACAAATAACCGAGCAAATCAATCTGCAGCCGAGTTTCCAGACTTGGACCTATTACTAAAAAAATTCCAATTTGAGGACAAGGCAGAACAGAGATTAAGGGAAATTGAGGCACCGAACAACGTAGCAAATAGAGTCAACCTCACAGCCTCCGCGGATCGACGTCGTATACAAGTCGAAAAATGGCCCATCAGATTCAGTGGAGAAAGCAACGTTTCGCTAACAGACTTTTTATCACGCCTAGAAATGTATGCCAGAGTAGATGATGTCACTCTTAATCAACTACACAAAAGCATGTTCAAGCTGCTTGAAGGTGTAGCCTTGGAATGGTACGAGATAAACGCGTATAAATTAGATGACTGGAATGCGCTGGTAAGGGGTTTGAAAAAACGATTTTTACCAAAGAATTACGACTTCATGATGCGCGAAGAAATTTTGGCAAAAATTCAAGAACCAAACGAGACCATTGCCATCTTTCTGATGTACATGTCAAAACTTTTCAGGAAGATTTATCCACCATTGGAAGAAGAATATAAAGTTTACGTGCTTTTGAGGAATATGCTGCCCCAATATCGCCTACAGCTTTCAAACACAAACATTGAGACGGTTGAGCAATTGGAGAGTCTATGCCAAAATATGGATGAGGCCAAGTTTATAGAACAACGGGTGAAGGCTTGTGGTAAAAATGCCAATTATCTTGAAAACGCTTGTTTTCCCAGGAAAAAAGGTTTTCATCAATGTCAGGAGATGAAAGAGGTGGCGCAAGTGGATTTTAGACCAACTCAAAATAATGGAAACAATCAAACAAGAGGACGGTTTAACAACAACGGAAAGGCAAGAAGTATCATATGCTGGAACTGTCATGAGCAAGGTCATCGTCAGTTCGACTGTTCAAAGCCACGCAATCGCGTTTATTGTTGGTGTTGTGGTAAGGAAGGAGTAACAGCGGATCAGTGTTCCAGAGGGCACAAAGGCGGAAAGCTTTTCGCGTCAGCCACTCAGGGAAACGAGGAGACGGGCAAGTAAAGGGTCGCCTTGCCCCAAACGAGAAAGTAAAGACCCCAATTTTCCAATCTAAAGAGACCCAAACAGACGAACCAGTGGCACAGTTTTTAATGAATCGTTGGAGTGCGGAAGAGGAAGATTCATGGGTCGAAACAAGTTCATTTTTTAAATCAAATAGCTCAGAAGAAACTAGTGTAAATCATTTGGGAAAGCTAATTCAATCTAAAAGGCTACAAATAAATAGAAGACGTCGACAAAAACAAGATCATGGAAGTAGTAAGGAGATATTGGACGACAAATTTTTTGAAGGCGAAGGCGTTGGAGATAATAAGCAAATCATCGAAAGCGTGATTGACATCATAGGTGATAATAGGCCACACATAGAGGTTGAGGTTCTTGGTTATGCAGTGACTGGTTTACTGGATTCAGGAGCAAGCTGTACAATACTCGGCGGAACAGATGTTTGTGCTTTGGTGAAGAGGTTAGGACTGGAATTAGTGCCCATTAATTCAAAAATCAAAACAGCTGATGGAACAATTCATGAGGTCAATCATGCGGTGAACATGCCGTTCGTTGTGGAGGGAAAATGCAAAGTGGTTAGATCATTGGTTATCCCATCAATCCCAAAAGATCTGATATGCGGCATTGATTTCTGGAAGGCTTTTGGGATCCGGCCGACAGTGGATAATGCCGATGACATTCTTGGCATTGGATACGTCGACATTGTTAAAGCAAATGGTACAGGTAACCAGCATCATATGGAGATTGATCAAAAAAGAGCGTTAGAAGAAATCAAAACGTCATTTCTTGTGACTCATCCTGACCGGCTTGGCCATACGACAATGATTGAACATAATATTGACACAGCGGATGCAAGGGGAATCAAAACGAGAGCTCGACCCATCTCTCCATATATTCAGAAAAGCTTGAATCTTGAGTTGGATCGTATGATTCGTTTGGGAGTTGTAGAAGAAGCCGGCCCTACTGAATGGGCACATCCAGTAGTTTGTGTTGCAAAACCATCGGGAAAAATTCGTTTCTGTCTGGATGCGTGGAGATTAAATGAGGTCACGGTGAAGGACACATACCCATTGCCATACATTAACAGGATTTTGGGTCAGCTAAGCGGTACAAAATACTTGTCCAGTCTCGATCTCAGCGATGCATTTTGGCAAATCGAGTTAAATGCAGCAAGTCGGCCTAAAACGGCATTTATTGTGCCTGGTAGAGGTCTCTTCCAGTACAAGCGTATGCCGTTTGGGCTATGCAATGCGAGCCAAACCCTTTGCCGATTAATGGACAAGGTTCTCGGAGTTGACTTGGAACCGAGAGTATTTGTTTACCTTGACGACATCATCGTGATGTCGCAGACGTTTGAGGAACATGCTGAACTATTGAAAGAGGTAGCCAAGCGTTTGCGGAAGGCTAATCTTTCGATTAGTTTAGAGAAGTCACGATTCTGTCTCAAGGAGATCAAGTATCTCGGATATATCCTCGACGAGCACGGGTTAAGAGTGGACCCCGAGAAGATTACCGGGATTCTGAATTTTCCCACACCCAAAAGCATTAAAGAAGTTCGAAGATTAATAGGGATGGCTGGCTGGTATCGGCGGTTTATCCCCGATTTCTCAACAGTGACCGCACCAATCACAAACCTATTAAGTAAAACAGCAAATAAGAAGTTTCAGTGGAATGCCGCAGCTAACGACGCTTTCATCCAATTACAAGGTTTACTGGTATCTGCCCCGATCCTTGTAAACCCAGATTTCACAAAGATTTTCACGATTCAGACAGATGCATCGGATACGGGCATTGGAGCAGTTTTAACGCAGGAAGTAGACGGTAATGAGCGTGTCATAGCTTACATGAGTCAGAAACTGACATCCACGCAAAGGAAGTATCCAGCAACAGAACGCGAGTGTTTGGCCGTGGTGTTGGCCATTGAAAAATTCAGGCCATACATAGATGGTGTAAAATTTATAGTAATAACGGACTGCGCTTCACTGGTTTGGTTGAGAAATCTAAAGGATCCGGCTTCCAGATTGGCTCGCTGGTCAATGCGTCTACAAGGACACGATTTCGAACTCCTGCATAGAAAGGGCAAATTAAATGTGGTTCCTGACGCGTTGTCTCGCGCGGTGGAGTCAATTGAAGTAGATTTGGAGAAGCAGGAAGATGAATCATATCACAGGATCAAAAAGGGCATCATTGAATCACCAGACAAGTACCCAGATTTTCGAATTCAAAATGGGAGTTTGTATAAATATTGTCAGACGATAGAAGGCGATGGAACACATGATTGGGATTGGAAATTAAATGTACCCCTGTCTGAGCGAAAGACAGTGATGTTTAACAACCACGATCATGCTTTAGCTGCACATCTTGGATTTTACAAAACGCTGAAACGCATCCAACAGCAACACTATTGGCCAAAGATGGCTAGGGATGTGCGCCAATACGTCAAAGTGTGTGACAGGTGTCAAATAAATAAAGCGAAGTGTGAAATATCGAAGGTACCTATGGGTGAGCCAAGAGTACCAAACCGGCCTTGGGAAGTAATTGCCGTGGATTATATGGTACCATATCCTCGATCAAAAGCCGGAAACCAATACTTGTTGGTAATAATTGATGTTTTTAGCAAATTTGTCATGCTTAAGGCGATTAGGAGGGCTGAAGCGGTTTCTCTGACTAAATACTTGGAGGAAAATATATTCCTAGTATTTGGGGTACCCTCGGCTCTGATATCGGACAACGGCAGCCAATTTATTTCGAGACATTTCAAGGCTTTCTTAAAACAATACAATGTGGATCACTGGCTTAATGCGAATTATCATCCACAGGCTAACCCTGCAGAGAGAGTAAATCGGAGTATTTTGTCGGCAATACGAAGTTATCTGAACGAAGACCATCGTAATTGGGACACAAACATTGCGCATATAGCCTGTGCAATTCGTACAGCAATGCACGAATCTTCCAAATATACACCTTATTGTGTGAATTTTGGTAGAAACATGGTGACTTCTGGCGCGCGGAAGGAAATCATGGACCACAATAAGTTGTACCCAGACCAGGAAGCACATATGTTGAAGATGTCGGAGATACATAAAGCAGTTACGGAGAATTTGACCAAAGCGTATGGCCAATATGCTAAACATTATAACCTGAGGACACGGCCGAGACAATTTGCGCCAGGTGATATAGTTTTGAAAAAGACTTAGTCTTTAATATTAATTATTTCAGTGAGCATTATCAGGCTTACATAGCACATATACCCATTGAGTCATATTCTTTATATAGTGTTCTTGAATTCGACAGCCCACCAATTCATTTACATCTCCTCAATGACGGAAACAAAGCATTCAGGCTAAAAAAAAATTAAAAACATTTACAGAAAAGTAATTAATTAATTAGCATAAGTATAATAATTCGCATTATATTATTTTTGTTTAAAATTTTGTATCAATATTATTAAAATGAATTAATAAATAAAAAAATTTTCAAAACAGCTGTTGGTTTATTTGAATTTTTGAAATTTCAGGTATAGCTAGAAAGGTTCATCTGTTTTTAAAATAATAGTACATACGATTGCTGTTTTAATAAGATTGTCCTATTATTTTTATAGTATCCTATTACTTTCCAATGTAATTTGTCACATTAAATTAATAGTTTTCTCTTTATACTAATAGTACATACCTTTCACCTTTTATACAATAGTAATTCGATTGTCCTTTTATGTTTATAGTATATACCATTATTTTTCTAATACTGTATGTTATTGTTCTAATAAGGTAACATTATTAAAATAATAGTAGATACCAATTATTATTATAATAGTTTACAAATTATTAATTTAAAGTGATATGTACGATTGACTAAAATTAATAGGAAAAAATTATTAAAATAATAGTAAATCATATCAATTGTATAGTATTTTTCTCTGAGTGCAGCGAATCATCATAATAATATTTTATTTCTCTGCAAGAAACTAATTTCTAGCCTGTCAATGCATATGGATTAGTGGGGGATTAGCTAATCTCGTTTCACTAATCGCGCTTAGCTAATGGTCTGTCAGTGGTATTAGTAGTTCTTGTTTTAGCTATAAGAGTGGTCAATATGCTATGATATGTCTAATGTGATATCAATTTTACTGAATTTCTTTATAGAAATGTAACTTAAAATAAATATTTATTGAGTTTAATTTACAGTGGAAAGAAGTAATCTAATGTAGGAAGGAGTACTTAACACTTTGTTGAAATCTACTATTTCATACAGCACAATCAATAGAACAATATTGGAAATTACATATTGGATAATATAAATGCATATTGTAGTACTTCCATGTGAAGTACATCGGTGAAGTGTTAGATTGCGATACTGATATCGTTTTGAATTATTCAAAATATTTTTATATTTAAATTTGCCTAAATATGTGTATGAATAAATATGCCCAAATGTCATATAGTTTATTTCTTTACGTTGATTGAAGAGCTATGTATAGTCAAGCAACACTAAGACGATTCGAATTTTAGAAAATTTCTTGATATCGAATTTTTTTAATTTTTCATTTGCGTTAAAGACGTCTGTACATCAGTAAATTTTATTGCTATTCTACAAAATGTATTTTTTATTACAGATTCCAATAATGGATTTCAAACCAAGTCACTCCTAAATTACTTTTTTAATGCAGAGTGCTACCTGGATGTTTCATTTTGCTCATATAAATCGCCAGCCGTACAACATGAAGATATGCTCTAGTTCTAACCCTCTAAAGGTGAATTTTCAGCGTGTAACAGATTTATAAATCAAAAATTCATTCTTTGCGTGTAAAAATGTTGTATTAAGTTTCCACATAAAGTTTCCAACTTTTACTTATGATTGTTCTTCAAAACCTCATCTACATTTTTTTTTTTTTTTGTTGGATTAGAGGAATTTCGTAAAATTAGGAAGCCATTCTCTGAAGGCCTTGCAAATATCTTTGGCGTATATAATGGCAGTAATCTCGGAAAGCCTAAGTAACACCTAACAACATGCAGCTCAGCGTCAAGCACTAATCACCATGAAATGCAACACAAACTCGGTTCCCTAATAATTTTGAAAGTTGCATAATATATGTAATGTCAAGCAAGCAAACAAAACCACATGAAACAGTTTTGGAGGCATAGGGCGAACAATTGAAGGAACTTTTTCCTTAGAATTTCGAATAGAAATCAAAAATAAATAATTTATATTATTTACCGCGATCTTACCTGTTATACTTACCCTTCCCTTACACCACCTAATATTGCGCAAGCTAGCTCATCGATGCGGCGCATAACATTCAATCCTGGAGCAATTGCTAAGTTATTGCAGCCATTGATGTCAACAAACCAACTCCCGCCAGAATCTTTTTAACCATTGAGCTAAAAGAACTAAGCGCTAGTGCGCCACCGCTTTTGGAGGCACCGATTTTCAATTGAAAAATTCTAAATGCCTTCAAGCAACAATATTATATTCTGCACACCCCGGTGATCTAGAATAAAGTTTAATTGAATAATGTTTGAATTTTAAACTTGTTCATATACAGGGTATCCCACAACCTACGAACAAGCGGCTCATAGCCGCCTTCCGCTGTACTCTCTGAATTTAAATTCGGAGAGATTTAATAAATCATAGGCGGATCATAACCTCTTCCAGGAACCAAAAACATAATTGTAAACTTGAGATCGAGCATCCAACTGCCCATCATCAGGTTATTTTAAAAATTAAGACGTTAATTAAAAATTTTACAAATAAGCCGGACATTTTTCTTCTGTACTACAAAACACAAATACAATAACGGTTAGAATTCATAAATTGTTATATAAAGTAATAATATGCTGTATGCACTACAATTAGGGCATTCAATTCCGGAATTCGAAATTCCGATATTCCGGAATACCAGCCGATATTTTGGTTTCTATTATTCCAGAATTAATGAATTTCTATTTTTCACACTAATTTAAGTAAATTCTTACTGAATTTTAAAACTTTATGCATAGAATTTATAGAATTATTCATTGAATTTATAGAATTATTAAAATTTATAGGATTTATCGAAATTTTTAAATTTTTAAAATTTATAGAATTTTTAAGTTTTAAAAACATATTAGAGTTTAGAATATTTACAGTAGTGGTTAAAATCTATCGATATATAGATAGTTTCATACTATCGACAACAATCGATAGTTCTTATAAATTCGATTGATTTTTTGCTCCTATCGATAGTCGAAATTATCGATAGTTTTCCAACACTAATTTATAGACTTAAAATTTAGAAAGTTTATTGGAATTTTAAAATTTATATTGTAGAATTTATCGAATTTAAAAATATGTATATGAGATTTGTTGAATGTAAAGAACTTACTGAATTTTAAAACTTTATGCATAGGACTTATAGAATTAATCAAAGAATTTATTAAATTTATAAAATTTATAGAAATTGTTGAATTTATAGAATTATTAAAGTTTAAAGGATTTATCGAAATTTTTATATTTTTAAAATTTATGAAATTTATAAAAATTATGGAATTTTTAGAATAAGTGAAATTTGGGTGTATAGAATTTTTAGAACTGATAAATTTGAAATAATTCCTAGAACCCAATGAATCTATAAAATTTAGAAATGTTATAATATTTGTGGAGCTTATTTAATTTATAGGATTCTTTGAATTTATTAATTAAATTCATAAAATTTATAGAGTTTATAAATATATTAGAATTTATAACATTTATAGGCTTTGTGGAATTTAGAGAATTTGTAAAATTTATATAATTTATCGAATTTACAGGATTTACAAGAAAGTAAAGGAAATGTCAATTTTAGCAGACCAACCGTGAATATTATTTAAATCTTCATTCAATTTTTGGAAAATTGACTCAATATGGATAATTTCCATACCTACTAAAAGAAATCTGGAAGTTATCAGCATAAAAGTGAAATTTACAAAATTTTGTATTATTTACCAGGTCATTACGATATAGACTAAACAGGAGAGGTCCCAAAATACTACCCTGAGGAACACCAGAAACCACAGCCCTATAATCGAACAATGAGCCATTAAGTTTTACTCGTTGTTTTCTTCCTGACAAAAATGATGTCATAATTCTTAACGCAGTTGGTGAAAATTGATACCATAACATAAAAATTTTTGATTAAGTAAAACATGGTCAAGGCAGTCAAATTTACAGAATTTACAGGATTTATAGAATTTAAGAAACCTAATGGATTTTTAAACTTTATAGAATTCATAGCATTTATAGGATTTACCGAATTTGCTGAATTTATAGAATTCAAAGAATTTGTTTTTTTTTTTTCGCTGGCGCTACATCCCATAGAGGGATTTGGCCGCTACGTTTCGTAATCATTTTTTTAACGGGTAATGAGTGATTTATTAAATGATCCTTCATTAACCAGCCGTGATTTCTTTATCACCCGCCGGGAATTGAACCCGGGACCTCCGGAGCTTAAAGCAAACATGCTAACAATTATGCCACCGAGGCGGCAAAGAATTTATTGAATTTGTAAAATGTATAAAAGATAAAAATTGTTTAGAAACATGTAGAATGTAAATAAGTCAAATCTAAATTTGATATATGGATATATATGTTATATGAGGTTATATATGAGTTTGTATATATTGTATATAATATATGGAACCCAAATAGAACCTATAGCATTTAAAGAATTTATAAAATTTGAAGAATTTATAGGTTTTAAAAACATATTAGAATTTATAATATTTACAGACTTAACATTTTTAGAGTTTATTAGACTTTTAAAATTTATAGAATTTATCGAATTTACAGAATTTATACGAATTTAAAATTTTACGATATTTGTAGAATGTAAAGAACTTACTGAATTTAAATCTTTATGTATAGGATTTATAGAATTATTCATAGAATTTATAGAACTTAAAAAATTTATAGAAAATTTTAAATTTACCGAATTTTTAAAGTTTAAAGGATTTTTTGAAATTTTTTTATTTATAAAACAAGTAAATTTGAGTTTGTAAAATTTATAAAACAAACGTACTTGAAACAATTAATAGAACATAAAGAATTACTTTTTGGCCACAAACTGGATACCCTAACTACAATACAAATTAAAATATCATTGTTGAGAGTGTAGAGATGTAGATTTTATATATTAATTATATACTCGTATATTTCGTTTCGCTTTATCCGACCATTTGGTCCCAGGACAGCGATTTTGGTCGCAAAATGAGGATTGAGGATTGAGAATTTTGTATATGTACACAACGTATAATATACATTTTGCTATTGTGTGCCGTAAAATTTTGTTTATTGTATTAGTGTATTTTCTCATGCGTTTCCTCGTGGTAAGTATCAAAAATAAACGAATCGGGTGAATCGGTTCAAATTTTTGGTGCTTACGCTCGCCTTGAGTTATTTTTCCCTTTCTTCTGACATGGAGAATTCATAAATATTTTTGTGTCTATTGTTGTTTATTGTTCAAGCAGATTGTGATAATTGTGATATAATATAATTTATAATTTTTCTTTTCATTAATTATTTATTGATTTTCATAAAAAAAAAATTATAACTAATAACAATTTAGGTATAATTTAATTAAATTGGCCCCTTACATTAAGTTACCAACAATTAATTCTAACGACAAAAATTAATTAATTTCGCAAAATTTTTACCGTGAAATTAATTAATTTTTAATAAAGGATTAATTTTGCTACATCAATTTTTTTAAAATCAATTAATTAATTAAAATTTTAATTATGAATTAATTCATTTTTAAGAATTAATTGTGAAATATTTAATTATTATTGAAAAGTAATTAATTACGACACATAAAAATTGTCGGTCCTCAATTTCGGTTAACAGTAATATAAATGATTTTTAATTTATAAATTCTTCTTATTGAATTTACATTACATCTCGCTTTTTTATTTGCTGTGTATATGCTACAATAAAATTTCTCCATCCTCGGACATAACATCGTATAGCATAGCAACCGACCATCATGAGTTGCAACACAATACTAAACCAAATAAGCAAAATCATTTTGTTTTCTAACTTTTTTGTTTTTTTTTTGGTTAATATTTTTTATTTTGAGTCTCGCTTCGTACTTCGTAGTCGTAAATATTTTTAATTTTTTTTTTATTTCGAAATTTGTTGTTCTATCTCAGTCCCCTCAATATTTAATACATCAATCGTTCTCTTTTGATCTTATTCCTCTTATTTGTATCATGTTATCCCCATTACTCGCGTCATTTTATCTCTCTTATTTGCATCATATTAAACGAAAAATTGAAAGAAAAAATGCACATTCAACACCAATACAATTTACCAATACTATTGCCTTCCGGTAATCCTCAAATGAATCCTCATTTTGCGACCAAAATCGCTGTACAGATGTGCATTTCGTGAGTAATCGAGAAATTTTGTTTGAGTTAAAAACATGAGACAGTCAGACAGAAGTATAAACCATAAAACCGAAATCTTCGGCTTTTTAAATTGGTTTTTCATAGAAGTAAATTACAATGTTCGCGTTATTTTCGTTCTTTTTTTACGAAATTTAGTATAAAGTGATGCTCACGGTGAGGCATAAGGGAGCATCACCGTGATTGATCAATGATCGCTTTTGGAGCGCTCTCTCTCACAACAGTGTTTGTGTTATTTCTGTGTCTATAAATTTCCATTTCTTCACAAATCTTTGACTAAACTTTTAGCTATTCTATTCGTGCGCCAGAGGGCATAAAAGCCGCTCCGAATTGTCATTCGACAGGTATTGCCTCTGTCCTTTCTGGTGCTACAAATAATAATCCATTATTTCTGATGAAATAGCTGCCTAACCGTTTAGACCACCACTACACGTTTTGACGTGAATTCATCGGTGATTTAATTTACCTCGCCGTCACCAAGGCGCAAAAGTTTAAAGTGCAAGTTAAGAGCAATTGGACGGTGGGTTGGTTACTTGGTTTCATAAATTCTTTTTTTTTTATTTGCCACAGCATCCAAGTGGTGTAGTGGATGGCGTGACTTTATTTCCTCATACATTAAATGTTGGTATTGCTGCCACATTTGGAATCAAGGATTGATTACAGTGAAAAAGTAATCTTTAAAAAAAAGGGTATTGTCCTAAGCATTAACTAACTACTAATTATTGACCGCTAAGGTGTTTGTAATCCTATATTAGTAACCTGTCCAATCCTTCTAAGTAAATGAAAAAAAGGGTGAAGGGTGAGCCCGGCGTCAACAATTCTTCTCCCGGAAAGGTCGAAATATCCCAATAATTGTTATTATATTCAAATTTATGTTTTAATATGTTATACTAATAAATTAATAAAATAGTCTATAAAGAAAGCCGTAATTAATAATTAATTTAGTTAAGACTATTAAGAAGAATCATATAAAATGTATATTAAATTTTACTTTCGTCAAAGTAATTTGTTCTTAATAATTTTTGAAGTGATAACGTTTTACACCGCATGTTCAGAAAACTGACCTGAAATTTAGCCCTTGGTCGGGGGCAATTACTCATCAACTATACGAATTACCTTTAATTTAAAGTTATGATTGCTTAGATTGGTCCTTTGGCTTTATGTGTCATGCATAATATTATCGTAATAACATCATCGGGCGGCACAGGAACCCGCGCCGCGAACCTCTGATTTCGGCCGATCTAAATGCTTGAACCAGTGTAGCGAGAGAACGGCTCACCCGATCGGAGATCCGATGGTGTCAATTTTGGCGTAAAAAACCAGTGGTAGCTAATTCATTTTAAATTGAATTAATTAATCTCCACATAAATTTTAATTAAAAATTCAAACTACAAAATAAGGATTTATAGAGATTGAGGGCACTATAGCAAGAAAATACCTCATCAGATCGGAGCAATTCGGTTACTGTGGCAGATAATTTATTTTAAATCAAAATAATTAATCTTTACTTCCCGCCGACGAAATTTGTTCAAAAATCAAACGTCCCAAAGTCAAATGATTTTTCTCGAATGTTGGTAGTATGAACTTGATGTAAAAATTACCAACTGGCCGCGGACTTTGGGTTTTTTTACATCAAGTGCTTACTACCGATATTCGAAAAAAACTATTTGACGTCGGTAAATCGTACAACATTTGATACAAAAATTGCTTGTTCTTTATATGGCCGACCCCAAGGTCCGGCAATTTGATAGTTTTTACGTCAAGTGCATACTGCGGATATTCGAGGAAAATTATTTGACTTTGGAACTTTTGATTTTTGTTGAACAAATTTAGTCACTACCATCGTTTTTTCGACTATACAAAAATCGTCTTAATGTATACTATTTATTCTACTCACACTAATACATTTTTTTTGCTATTTGCTAAGAACATAAGTGGTTTCGTCTTTAAGCAAAACAGATTTCTATCACTTTGTTTCAAATATGTAAGTAAATATGGAAAATCTTGTGAATGAAAATCGAAATGTTTCAATGTTTTTAAATGTAATTTATGACCTCGCATATGTTGCATAATATTTCAAGATACATTGAATTGGTAATGGAATCAAAACCACGTTTTTAGCTTAACTATCGACGATAAATCCAATTTAAAATTATGTGATGTGAAACATCATAATCAAATGTAAGGTTACGCCTTTGCCACTAAGAGAATTGTTTCTGCATCAATATCAAATTACCATAAAAATTTTCTGCAAAATCCATCTTTATATTAATACGATCAAACCCAAGTGGAATATAAAAATAAATTATTATGATTATTGTATTTTCTGTCTTACATGAATATAAATATTTTATTTATATAAAATTTGTTGTTTTTTTTTTCATTACAGGAATAAAAGATGACTCCATATGCCAACAAAAATCACCAATCACCAGTGAAAAAAATACAAATTTACGATAAATTTGAATTTTTCTGCAAAATTAAATAAAACTAAAAAAAAAAAAGAAACACAAATTGCTAACCTAAAAATAATTTACCCATTTGGTAAATAAATTATAAAATAAAGGAAATAAGGAATTCGTTTTCTAATTAACAAAAGACAAGATGAAGAAAATGAAAAACAGAAATATGTGAATTAAATAATAAAGAAAAAAATAAAAAATTAATAAATTTAATAAAAAATAGAAAAAATAGAGAAAGAATTTAAATTTATATCTGCAAATATTTTTTATTTTTTTATTTGTTTTTTTATTATTTTTATTTTATAGTTTATTTTTATTTATGGTTTAAAGAAAATATCGCAATTTTCTAAATGAACACCCAATGAAAATTACACAAACATGGAATTTTTCACAAACGATGGAAATTCTAGTTTAACCGAAGACTTTCTTGCCAATTTTAATAGTAACACAAATAGTCATAGTATTAGTCACAATATTGATAATCATAGTAATAGTTTATTATTATTTTTATATAATAATAATAGTGGTATTAATAGTAACAGTAATCATAACGATAATCATAATAATGAGACAATCTATTCGGATTTCTATCCAAGCGGTTATTCTCTGTTCCAAATCATAATCGCTTCGATTTTGGTCACAATCCTTATGATTGTGATTGTTGTCGGTAATATGATGGTGATTATAGCGATATCAACCGAAAAATCATTAAAAAATATACAAAATTGGTTTATCGCTTCGTTGGCGGTGGCCGATTTTTTTTTGGGTCTCATTATTATGCCATTCTCGCTGGCCAACGAGCTAATGGGCTATTGGATATTTGGAACGTGGTGGTGTGATATACATTCCGCTATGGATGTACTACTGTGTACCGCATCGATAAATAATTTATGCCTTATATCACTCGATCGATATTGGAGCATAACAAAAGCGGTAGAATATTTAAAAACGCGAACACCAGCACGAGCTGCTTTTATGATAACGGTGGTATGGATATTATCGGCTGTTGTTTGTATACCACCGCTGCTGGGATGGAAAGTCGACCGTGATATGACGAATAGTCTGCCGCAGTGTAAGGTAAGGAGAACATTTTTATTTTATTTTATTATTTAGATAAATAAATAAATTGGCAAAATAAAAACAAAAAATTAGTTTAGTGAAAAATGAAAACCAATAAATTTTCGTAAATTTTTCTTAACAAGACAGACAATATATCTTATCTAGATTAATGTCTAATTCATAAATCACATTACTGTTTGGGGACATGTGTGTGCGTTGTCACTTGAGATAACAAAAAAACAAAAAAAAAATCGTTAGGTTATTATACGGTTTTTTGTTATCTTTTTTTGTGTCCTTGTGGGTGTATTTAGGTAAAAATGTTATCAAAATTTGTTTTTACTCCTGCTGTCTAGTGGTGCTTGTGTATCTTACGGATCAGTTTTCCTGTACTTCACTGATTATTTTTTATATATGGAGGTATCCATAAACATGTATACGTATATTTGTGTGCTACATGAACTCATTTGGGACCAAAAAAAAGAAAATTTAATTGGAACAATATAAAAATAATAAAATATTGTTTACCTTGGTACGATGGGATTTTTTATTTTATTAACATGATGATGGGAATTTCCTCCAGAAGATATTATGTCATGACAATCTCTTTGTTGGGCAATAAATGATTTATTATTTTATTTTATTATATAAGGAGATAAAATATGAGAGGCAATATAAAATATTTATTCAAATATCGTGACGCAGTTTTCTGAATTGTTTCATTGTGAAAATTTTATAAATAACATAAAAATTGCAACAAAAATGAAAAAATTACAAATTATATTGCGCAAAAACTGGCGTATAATTTGATTAAGAATTGCGTTTTACGGGAGAAGGTGGAAAATCACAATAAAGTAAACAAATCCTTGTAACCAAATTCTATTTTCGATTTTATGTTTATATTTTTTTCTATAAAGTCTTTATTTCATAAAAATGTGAAAATCGTCAAATTTAACGATATCGTAATTCTTACACAAGCAGAAAAAATTATCATTTTCAGATATTACGTACACGTTCAATTTTAAAAATTCTTGTTGAGCACTATCTAAATTATTCATCGGTGGCCTAACAAATAGTCCTGGCCGGTAATCTGATATACACTTTTCCCAGAATATCAAAAAACGTACAAAATTTAAATTGTGCTTTTGAATAAAATCTTTATTGGGAATATTTAATTTACCGATCTCTATATGGATTTTCTAAATTTAAAATATTTAAAAGCGTTGCAAACTTTTGTTGTTGTCAAACTTTTACAAACATTTTTAAATTATTTTTGGGTCCGGTATAAATTTTTAAAATACGAATGAAATGATTTATATCTCATAGAGGAAAACAAAGATGCAGGGCCCATTTTTAAAATTGTACTAGGGTGTAGGAAAGTGATGCTTTGGCAGTAGATCAACTTAAAATTCTGTAGTTAGTTTAGTTAAATGCGTTTTGATGACTTCACGTAAGTTATAAATTGATGACACCGTTGCTTTGGTAAATACAACTTCTATGATTTTTAAAAGAGTACTAACTAATTTTCATTTGGATTGGATGTCTATGAATGATGAATGGTAAATGGATAATTAAGCACCATAACTGTGGTGCAGAATAGTAAAATGGGTTTTTGACAACAAAGCTGTTGGTGCAGTTTGTCGGAAGGAATATCCAAACATAAAAGAGTGTATCGTTTTTGTATTTGGTCAAAGTTTAAATATTTTTTTAACAATAAATTCAAAAAAACTTTTATGGTGAATGGAACTATTACCTCTAGTATATCGTGCATTGAATCTACCGTCCAGTTTTTGCAGGCAAAATAGGGTTGAAGCTTCGTTTTTGTTAATTTCACAAATACGACAAAAATATGATGCTGTAAAACTTCCAGTAAATCCTAATAGCAAATTAGCTCCTAAATTATCGTGAGATATTCCAATCAACGAACCCCTTAATACCCTACCATCTACTTGTACACCTCTAGTTTTAATTACTTTAAATCGTCTAAAACTGGTTTTAATATGGTATTGTAAATTTTACATTGCTTTAAATCATTTACATTAAACAGAGCACCTATGTAAATAAAAGTTTTCTAAATGTGATTGAAATTTATAAGTCAATTTTATCTATATACTTCGGTGACTGCCAAGCGGGTTGGTGACTTCAAAGTTATCGTAATATAACTGGACTTGAATATCATTTTCATTGGATTGGAAAAATCACTAGTTTAAAAAACACTTCGACAACCGAAACTATACAAGTTTTCATTTGAACACTGATGGTCCTTAGCAAAGTCGAGTTAAAATATGCAAAATCGAAACATATTGAAACGAATTTTGAACGAGGCAATTTTTATTTTCTTTTAATTTCCTTTTCTCGATTATATTTGGAGCAATACTGAAAAATTTGATTTTGACAAATATTAAAGGCGTTGTCTATACTGATTTTGAATAAACTTCCTAAATTGTAATTTTCAGGGAAAGCTGAAACATTTGAATTTATATTCTCCACAAGTTCTTTGGTGTGATTCATTATTTTGGTAATACTTCCTTCTGATAAGCCCATAACATTGATTTTCGAGATAAACTTGGTTATTCCTGAAATATCTGAATGTCCATAAATCTGTGTGGTTCTAGAAGCAATTGGAATGCAATTAAATGAAGGAATATCTGTTTCAATCAGAATAGTAACGTCTTCTGATTAATCATTCGGTCCGTTAGCAACAGAAATTTCTGGTTCATGTACAGTGGCGTACCTACAAATTTTGCGCCCCCCCCCGCAAAATTTTTCTTGTGCCCTAAAAATGTTCTTGTACCTAGGAACAAATAAAAAACTTATTTTTTCCTGTTATCCAACCTCGCATTAATTAAAAATGTCTGATTTCGAGGGTCCGATACAGCACGTAATTCAGTTCAATGATCTCAAACGAATCGAAATTTCTTGCAATCAACTCAATGCTGTGACGATTTCTTTACATACCAATAAAGCATCATAAATTTCGAGTATTATTTAAAAAATATCAAAAATGTTGAATCAAACTAAGTATGTAAAACCAAAGGAAATCCTATACGCGCTAATAACCGCCATGTAAAATGTTAATATGGATATTCTTTAATAATTTCGAATGACCTAGGAAATTAGAAAAATATTGAAATCTCGGAAAATCAACTAAATATCATGATTTAGATTTATTTGTGTAACTCTGCAAGTTCCCACAACTCAAAGCTAAGCGCAGAACATTGCCGTACAAAATTCTAATATATTGGAAAATCTTTGAAAATCTCGAATAATCCTACAAATGTTAAAAAACTGTAAAAATCTACAATAAACCGCGTAACCATCTCGATTACCCCAGAAAAATTCAATTTACCTCTATATTGTCTCGATTGATTTCGAGCAATTTCAATAATACCGAAAAATTTAGATATTAATGAATAGTTTCGGAAAGCCTGTACAAATTTAGAAAACCCACGCAAACTCCAAAAAAAAAACCGAAAATTCGTGTAAATATCGAATTATTTATCAAGTAATTTAATATTACTAATACTACTAAGCAAAATGCTACACTAAGCAAGATAAAGCTAAGTCTCGCACCAGTCACGCATCCCACTTCCACTATGGTACAAAAATCTCGAGAAATTTTAAAATATGATCAAAAGATGAAATCCGAGACAAGGGTATATGAAACAGGAGAATTTCCAATTTTCTGATTTAAAATAGTTTTTCAAATTAAACCGGTTTTACCGTTTAACGGTAATAAAAAAAATTCGGCAAACGAGAAACTATATCAACCACATTCAATCTTTAGCAAATCAATTCAACCATTTCTAATCAAAACTTGATTTATAAAAGGTTGAATTTGAAGTGCAAAAGAGGTAAATTTGGAGTGCTAAACGTATTTTGTCAACCAAGCAAACACTAAAATCGTTATCGTTTGATATCAAAAGCTTTGATTTCAAACGAGTTTGGCAAATTTTCTTCTAAATCTAAATATCTGTTAGGACCCAAAGCCATTTTAATTTCTATGGAGTCAGATTACGTGTAATTACTCATTGATTCATCTTCAGCAACAGAGAAGAAATTGTTGGGCTTCTGTTAAGAAAATATTTAGTAGCAACAGGAACGATGTTTTCTCATAAAAATTTCCTAGAAATTTCCCGTTTTGCAAATTTGAAAGGGAGTTCTACTTTAACTTTAATCTGAGCTACCATCTATCTGATCTTGACTATAAACTAATATTCGAATGCCTTGTAACTCTCGTGGGTCCTTTAAGCCGCCCCCTCCCCCCCCCCCCCCCGCGGCTGCGGGTGCTGCGGGTACGC
Organism: Tipula helvola; assembly: GCA_963556165.1. Lineage (NCBI taxonomy): Eukaryota > Metazoa > Arthropoda > Insecta > Diptera > Tipulidae > Tipula > Tipula helvola. The sequence goes on from OY744482.1 coordinate 303,895,024, forward strand.
CACTGTTCATGTAGAATTAAACAGATAGCGCTGGTTGAGCAATTTAAAGAATGTCTTTTTTATGTAATAATAGGAACCATAAGTCTTTTGAGAGGTATCAGTAGTGATGCAAATGGTGATATTCTCATGGGTAATATTACCGGTAAAATAGGTAATTTGAGTAATATTACCCAAAGTGTTGTTACCGTGGTAATATCGGTAACATAAATTAAAAACATCCTATCGACGCTACTCAACTAATCCAATTGCAATAAGAGTTGTAACACCGCTGGATTATACTTACTTCTTTATGTACAATATTAATCTATGTATTACACCATCTTTTACTTGGCTGTATACATAGTATAATCATCTACTACACGTTGCAGACGGATGCTTGGTCGAACATACGCAGGGACTCCATAACAAATTATGTCATCAGTACACCCAAGCCCGTTTTCTACAAATCTACCCACACTAAGGAGAATCGACATACGGCTAAGATTCTTTTCGAGGAAATTGAAGCGGTGTTGAAAGACGTTGGGGTTTATTTATTGGGATTATTACTAACAATGGAGCGAACATATAAGCAGCCCAAAAAATGGTTAACACAAACTATTCTCACAGGTGCGCGCCATGGAATCAACCTGCTCATTGTCGATATCTTCATGATTCAGTCTATCAACACATTGAAATCTTCAATCATACAGATGGTTTTTTCGAAAATAACAAACTGACATTCAAATTATGTTCCGAAACCATCCGTATGAATGAAGATGCTACCTTCGAGCTCATAGAAGCGACCGCAAATCACAGTATATTGCACTTAAGCTGCCTGTAAAAAGGCGATGGAACTCTTTTGTAATCTCTCTCTCAAGTTTGATTGAAACAAGATATGCCCTGAAGAAGTGCAGTCAGTTATGAACGCATCTATGGTATCCTCCATCCTAAGCGAAATGTTTTGGAAAAAGGTCGAAATTGTTATTGTTATTGTAATTGTTTGCTTTCTCCGATTGCTAAATGGACATCTTTTTTTGAAAACGACAAGAAAGCAGTTTTGTCCAAAGTCGTGGACTGTTTTTTTAATATAAAACAATCTTTTGAACCAACTAAATGCGCCAATTACGAAGATCTTATAAGCATTCTCGCTTCACGGGCCGATAAATGCTTGCAACTGCCTCATTATGTGGCAAATTTGCTTGAGCCAGGTAGTCGAGGAAATAATCTTTTGGAATTACAAAAACTTGAAGCAACTGAGTTTATTTTTAATATCGCAGAATTCCACCGAAAATATAATGAAGCCACCAAAATAATTGAGTCGTTGGCACATTACAATGATCGAAGTGAAATTTTTTCACGACTGTTTATAGTTGCAAGTGAGCAGCTTTCTGGTGAGATTTGGTGGGCCGGAGTATGTTCTACATCACCTTTAAATGCATTGGCGGTTGATACATTGAACATGACCGCATCGACAATCAAAATCGGACACCGGAACTTTGGATAATAAAGATGAAGCTTTTCCTGCGGAATTAAACACCGATCAGTTAGTAATTGATGAAGCTGTATATTCGTTTGAAGAAGAAGAAGAAGGTAACCTAGAGGAAACTATGAATACTTTGATTATGGATGAGGTTGATGCTGAGGATGATAAACGCGTCGGCGGCGATGACTTACATAATCGTTTAATTGACAGCTAAACTGCTAATATTTTAATATGTTTAAATTCAAATCATGTAAGTGTCCCTCTTTTGTCCATATGTCAAAATTTTAAAACTCTTTCTTGGTAGTAAAAGGAATCAAAATATAGAATAAAAATCGTGTTACCTATTTTACCCATGTTACCGGTAATATTACCGGTAATGTTACCAAATTAAAAAATATCGGTAATTTTACATCACTAGGTATCAGACTCTACAATGAGGTAGAGACTCTGTTCCTATTAAAATTAAAAGTGCGCTTCATGTAGTTGGCTAGATAAATCCCAATTGTGAAATTTAGTTTTACATTTTGGAACCAGTGACGTTAGCTGTATTGTGTATTGTTGTCGTAGATGAAATAAATTGATTATTTTTAGAAAATATTTACGAGATACTATGGATTAATTTGACATTTCGGAAGATAGGGAAAAATATAATAATAAATAAACCCTGTGAATGAGGCTCCTAATTAGCATGGTAAAAAACTAAAATAAAATATTTTTACCAAAAATAATTTTACAACAGGTTCGTATAGAAATATATCCGTTACGTCTATCTATTTGTAATAATGTGTAAAATTCATAAAAGAAATTAAAGCTTCAGGTTCCATTGCTATTACAGATTATGATCATGAGAAGAAAACTCCTATTCATCTAGGGATACAAATACGTTTTCTTGACCGAAATAATTAAAATTAAAGAATAAGTTCCAGAAGATTTTATCTAAAGTCAATCAAAAATTTAGAAACCGCGAAAAAATTAATGTTAGCTTTTATTTTGGTTTTCTGCGGGCTTGTGCTTAAGACATTAACACTAGAAGTACTGACCGGTCAAAATGACCGGTTGTACATTTATTGAACAATTTTTTTTTTATTATTATCTAAGTATAGTTTCGATAATTCAAGATGAATTTTAATATAACAACAAACTAGTTGTATTAAATCTCATCATAAATTTCCAAAACAACACTTACATAATAATAAAGAAAAATGAGTTCAATACAGTGCGGTACTTACATTGTTAATTTTAAATTTGCAGTTTAGTTTCGAAAGATACTGGTAACATTTTATACTTTGGTCAGCATTTTTCCTGTGCAACTCATGATGTGTAATTCGATAGCCTATGTACAATTCTTATATAATAAATAATTCTTCCATTTAAAATGCAAGGCATACTTATGTATATTGTTAGAATGGTTAATAGATGCCATAATTGTAAGTAAAATTTGTATATGAAGGACACCAAACAAGACTATTAAGAGAATTAAATCTTATTAAAGATTAAGCGAATTCACCTTATTAACCAAAATTTTACAATACATAATGATAAATTTATTAGAATGCAAATGTATGGATATGTAGAGAGATAATAAAATCTAAATTGCATGGAAATCAACAGTAGTGCTCCAGGCTGCTCTGATTTACAATCATTGCTTCCTATTTCCCTCACGTGCAGGAGCCGATTCGCACTCGACCCACTCCCGCGAATTTTGTAATCGGCCTGAATATAAAATAACATCTATCGGTGTATGTTGACTTAACTGTTTTTAAGGTAAATATTAAAATAAAATAAAAACGTAAAATCAATTACTCGAATTCGAACGAACAATCATGCAATCACAGCTGATTTCCCATTCAATAAGTCATTGGTGACACACTCAGCGAATCACTGCTAAAACCAACCAAAAAAAAAAACGCAAAGCCAATATACATCTGATGATTAAAGTTTTAAATCCGTTGGTTATTATGTATAATCATCACCGGTTAGTATATATAATTACCATTGTATTTGGTCAATATAATAAATATCATAGAACTTCGCTAGATTTATTAGTTTTACCGGTAATTTTGCCTAATCGACAAACTGATTAAAAAATAGTAAACCTTTTATCTCTCAATCCATGAAGGTATTTTAGGCACATTAATTCCATGAGCCAATGTCGTTTTCGCCTTTGCGCTATAAAATCAACAATTATCAATAAAATAAATCATGGATTATCTTTAGGCTTCCTTATTTAAGAAACAATAGTTTTTTTAACCGGAAAGAAATACCCGGCATTTTTTTTTTAATTCCATATGGAGCAACTTACGGAAAAAAATTACAAAAAATAGTTTTGGGCAGGACGAAAACAACCCTGGTTCTTGGATTGAGGGTTAAAACAAGAGGAAATTCGAAAAACGGAAGATTTAATTTTAAATATTCTGGAAAATTGAGATTTAGCCTAATGTAGTTTACATTTTTAAAATTAAATCTTCATTTTTCAAAAAATTTTAAAATTAAATTTTCCTTTGCCATAGTATAGATAAAGGATACCAGAGTATGGATAAATTAATTTAACTAAACCACACCACTAACTAAATCGCTTTAACCAAAAATTTTGCTGATTATTTATAATCACAGATAAAAGTAAATACCTAATGTTAAAAAAATTATTATATTTACCTATGAAATTGGGAATTATATATGTATAATAATCGGTAAATATTATAATAATTAATAACTAATTGTATCCATTCACAATGTCCATTATTTTTCTATTCGCGATTTCCACCAAAGTAGCTGACATGGATAGGGATTCCGACTGCATTTTGGGTTAGTTTCTTAAGCATTATTTTTAGCCTAAATGTAGGCAGTAAAAATATATATAAAATATTATTAATTGGGTGCCTATCGCTGAAAATGTAATAAAAAAAATTCGCTTGTTATAATTTTAACAAATTATTTTATGACCGTTGTTTGAATATACATGATATGTACATATATGTACAGTTGACCTCCAATTTACAAAACAAATTGGTCAAAAGATGCCATCGTTTAGTGAAATGTCTTAAGCTGAAACCAATATTTCGTGACTATTGTATAATTCGTTTAATTGTTCGTAAATCAATATGGAAAATTTTGGTTCAAAACGTAAACTCCTTAATCTTTAATAAGATTTAATTCCCTTAGTAGCATTTTGTTCATTTATTCGTTTTTGGGGGTGTTCTTCATATAAAAATATTACTTACAATTTGTGAAATCATTCATAATAAAGTTATGGGATATGACCAATTAAGAAGAAACTTGGCTTACTTGGTTTCTTATCCGATTTTGATAAAATTCAGCGTGTACGATAAAAATTAGATTCTCAAATGATTTTTGGACGAAGTTGTGGGTATGGCCAATTAGGGAGGAACGTGGCCATTTCTTGTCCAATTTTGATAAAATTCATCGTGTACGATGAAAATGGGATTCTTAAATGATTTTTTGACAAAGTTGTGGGATATGGCGAATTAGGGAGGAACTTGGCCATTTCTTGTCCAATTTTGATGAAATTCAGCGTGCACGATGGAAATAGGATTCTTAAATGATTTTTGGACGAAGTTGTGGGATATGGCGAATTAGGGAGGAACTTGGCCATTTCTTGTCCAATTTTGATGAAATTCAGCATTTACGATGGAAATGGGATACTCAAAATATTTTTGAACAAAGTTCTGTAATATGGCGAATTAGGAAGGAACTTGGCCATTTTTTATCCGATTTTGATGAAATTCAGCGTGTACGATGGAAATGGGATTCTCATATGATTTTTGGACAAAGTTGTGGGGTATGGCCAATTAGGGAGGAACGTGGCCATTTCTTGTCCAATTTTGATGAAATTCAGCATTTACGATGGAAATGGGATACTCAAAATATTTTTGAACAAAGTTCTGTAATATGGCCAATTAGGGAGGAACTTGGCCATTTCTTGTCCAATTTTGATGAAATTCAACATTTACGATGGAAATGGGATTCTGAGAAGATTTTTGAACAAAGTTCTGTAATATGACCAATTAAGAAGAAACTTGGCCATTTATTATCCGATTTTGATAAAATTAAGCGTGTACGATAAAAATTAGATTCTCAAATGATTTTTTGACAAAGTTGTGAGATATGGCGATTTAGGGAGGAACTTGGCCATTTATTGTCCAATTTTGATGAAATTCAGCGTGCACGATGGAAATAGGATTCTTAAATGATTTTTGGACGAAGTTGTGGGGTATGGCCAATTAGGGAGGAACTTGGCCATTTCTTGTCCAATTTTGATCAAATTCAGCGTGTACGATGGAAATTAGATTCTCAAATGATTTTTGGACAAAGTTGTGGGATATGGCGAATTAGGGAGGAACTTGGCCATTTCTTGATTGATTTAGTTGAGCAAAATTTTCAGTTTGCTCTAGGTAATTTCAAATATGTATATCATATATTACTATATTTTACACTTGTTTAATTGTATATACATAATGAAAATTTTATATTTTCAAGGAAAACATGCTTCAGCAACGGGTAAGGCTGATAAAAAAAAGTGTTGGCGAAAAATTGCGGAATCGCTAAATGAAATGAGCCTATTTCTAAAACTGTCGATGAATGGCGAACTGTAAGTGACATAACTATATTAAGGGCTAGCAATAAACCGGCACACAAAAAATTAATATTTAGGATACAAAAAATTAATAAAACGGCACAAATAAATGAGCAACAAACAAAAATTTCTTGGCATCATAAAATTAATTTTTTGGAACAAAATATAATAATTTGGCAACATTTATAATTTTTTGACACTATTTGAAGGGAAAATAAAAAATGCTTTTTGGGCATCGTAATAAGTTTGAGCGACAAAAATAATAAATTTCTAACAAATTTGTAAATAAATAAATTAAAAAATTTAAATTAGTTTTAAAATATTCTGGAAAATGGAGATTTAATTTTTAAATTGCTTCGTCAACCTTGCAGAAAGAGATCAAATGAGCCGTTTATTTTGAAACTGGGGCAAGTCCACAGTTTGTTGAAACGAGAAAATGAAGGAATAGAGAAATAATAAATGCAAAAATATACGGGATTTTGAATTTTCCTATTATTTCAACAAGCATTAGGGATTGTTTTTTGGACTTATCAGCAATATCTTTTAAAAATAAATTAATTTTATTTAGTTTTTAGCTTAATACTTTATTTTTTTATTAATTATTTAATAAAAATCCGACGTTTGGATAGTACACATAGAAAAAAAAATATTTATCGGTGTACACAATATACAAATTTACAATTATTTGGTAGCAGAATCAAATGTAGTCAAACATACATCTAATGTAAAAAGATGTAAATGAAAAATTTCCTGTAAAAAAAACATTTGTCTTTGTAAATATTTGCAATCGAGTTTTGCTAAGAAGCAAGAGTAAACATGAACGTTTGAATTGAATGAGTCTCATTTCCATCGTAAATGCTGAATTTCATCAAAATCGGTTGAGAAATGGGCAAGTTCCTTCCTAATTGGCCATATCCCACAACTTCGTCCAAAAATCATTTGAGAATCTAATTTCCATCGTACACGCTGAATTTCATCAAAATCGGATAAAAAATGGCCAAGTTCCTTCCTAATTGGCCATATTACAGAACTTTGTTCAAAAATATTTTGAGTATCCCATTTCCATCGTAAATGCTGAATTTCATCAAAATTGAACAAGAAATGGCCACGTTCCTCCCTAATTGGCCATACCCCACAACTTTGTCCAAAAATCATATGAGAATCCCATTTCCATCGTACACGCTGAATTTCATCAAAATCGGATAAAAAATGGCCAAGTTCCTTCCTAATTGGCCATATTACAGAACTTTGTTCAAAAATATTTTGAGTATCCCATTTCCATCGTAAATGCTGAATTTCATCAAAATTGGACAAGAAATGGCCACGTTCCTCCTTAATTGGCCATACCCCACAACTTTGTCCACAAATCATTTAAGAATCCCATTTTCATCGTACACGCTGAATTTTATCAAAATTGGACAAGAAATGGCCAAGTTCCTCCCTAATTCGCCATATCCCACAACTTTGTCAAAAAATCATATGAGAATCCAATTTCCATCGTGCACGCTGAATTTCATCAAAATTGGACAAGAAATGGCCAAGTTCCTTCCTAATTCGCCATATCCCACAACTTTGTCAAAAAATCATTTAAGAATCCCATTTTCATCGTACACGATGAATTTCATCAAAATTGGACAAGAAAAGGCCACGTTCCTCCCTAATTCGCCATACCCCACAACTTCGTCCAAAAATCATTTAAGAATCCCATTTTCATCGTACACGCTGAATTTTATCAAAATTGGACAAGAAATGGCTAAGTTCCTCCCTAATTCGCCATATCCCACAACTTTGTCAAAAAATCATATGATAATCCAATTTCCATCGTGCACGCTGAATTTCATCAAAATTGGACAAGAAATGGCCAAGTTCCTCCCTAATTCGCCATATCCCACAACTTTGTCAAAAAATCATTTAAGAATCCCATTTTCATCGTACACGATGAATTTTATCAAAATTGGACAAGAAATGGCCACGTTCCTCCCTAATTGGCCATACCCCACAACTTCGTCCAAAAATCATTTAAGAATCCCATTTTCATTGTACACGCTGAATTTTATCAAAATTGGACAAGAAATGGCCAAGTTCCTCCCTAATTGGCCATATCCCACAACTTTGTCAAAAAATCATTTGAGAATCTAATTTTTATCGTACACGCTGAATTTTATCAAAATCGGATAAGAAACGGCCAAGTTTCTTCTTAATTGGTCATATCCCATAACTTTATTATGAATGATTTCACAAATTGTAAGTAATATTTTTATATGAAGAACACCCCCAAAAACGAATAAATGAACAAAATGCTACTAAGGGAATTAAATCTTATTAAAGATTAAGGGAGTTTACGTTTTGAACCAAAATTTTCCATATTGATTTACGGACAATTAAACGAATTATACAATAGTCACGAAATATTGGTTTCAGCTTAAGACATTTTCACTAAACGATGGCATCTTTTGACCAATTTGTTTTGTAAATTGGAGGTCAACTGTACATATATGTACATATCATGTATATTCAAACAACGGTCATAAAATAATTTGTTAAAATTATAACAAGCGAATTTTTTTTATTACATTTTCAGCGATAGGCACCCAATTAATAATATTTTATATATATTTTTACTGCCTACATTTAGGCTAAAATTAATGCTTAAGAAACTAACCCAAAATGCAGTCGGAATCCCTATCCTGGTGAAAATATGTAATATGACCAAAATGAAACCATACAACTAGGGCTATCAGAATTGTCAAATAGTTGAATGTGACAATACTCGTCCCCTTTGCTTACGCCGACTACTGTTAACAAAATATTTTGCGAAAAAACACAAACAAAATTTGAATCTCTAAATATTTTTATATTTCATTTAAAATAAATTGAGAGTCAAGTGTCAAGAGTATAATTGTTGTTGTTTTTTGAAGATAATATTTTTTTTATAAGCGACAGATGTTCCTGTAATTTAAGAATTCTAATAAGAGATGACGTTGTTAGCATATCTAATTTTGGTTTTTCACATTTTATACATATGTACATAATGTAAATTACACATTTGTTTACGTGTAAATAACTGTGTGCCCAACTAGTTTATAAACCACCAAATCCGGATTCCGTTTTTTAATCACGTCGATTGGTTTATAAATTCAGGTTTCTGGAATTCAAGAATTCCAGATTTCTCAAATTGCGGTATTCTCATTAGAACTTATAGATTTTATTTTAATAATATCGATTTCAATAAGATATCATCATCAGTTGTCATTAATCATTTCAATGGATGAATATCGATTTCGATGTCTTAATAAATGACAACGTATGATGATATCTTGGTGATATTGATATCGGTAATATTAAAGTATAATTACAACTAAACGTATTTACTCATTATTCACTTATTATCCTCTCATTAATCACTGTGTATTCAGTTATTTACTCATTTATCACTCATTGTTCATAGTTCAGGGATTATTTATTGAATAATGAGTTAATAATCGGAAAATATTTAGTAATTAATTTGTGAATAATCAGTGAAGAGTAAACGAAATAATGAAATGTTGAACTAACGAGTGCATAATGCGTGAGTAATAAATATTTTGTTCATAATCAGTGAATAATTAGAGAATTCTGAGTAAATTCATCAGCACCAAATAATAATTTAGTTATAAACGAATAATTAAGAAAAATATAAATGAATAATGGGTGAATAATCGATGGTTAATAAATAAATAATAATTGAGCAATTATGAAAATTGAGCTAAAACGTGGTCGTGGTATTTCTGTTCATTTCTTTCATCAATCTATAGCCCCATTGACTTGAGTCAACAACACTTTTAACATAGAACAATATTTATAACTGGCTATGATTGTTGAATCAATGACAGAAATTATTTTTTATTTTATTTTAATTATAATCCAGAACTTTACTTTTTCCATTGTTACATCCACGGTTAGCGGCAATACATATCGTCGTCTCAGGACTAGATTACGCTAACCACCAAATTACAATTTTTCGGGTTTTGATGGTTTCTGAGGTTCTAAACCATCCTCTTTCGTCTGCGCGTATTTACGTTTTAATCAGGCTACCCATTCCTGAGGGAACTGGTTTTGTTTTTTCCGCTATCCACCATGCCGTAATGACCTCGCAAACTTTAATTTTGATTTTTCTCATAATAGTGATTTTGTCGCTTAGCGTACTCTAGTCCTGAGACGACGATATATTCAAATATCTATTGATAGGTATGTATATTTTTATTATGTTTTTGCCTTTTGGTTTAGAAAAAATTGTATTCTGTCAATTTGGAAATTTCACAAAAATTATTAAATTTGGCGACTGCGAAAAGAAAAATTATTTAAAGCGGTATTATCGAAAGTCCAGTTAGATAGACTCAAAAAAAAAACGTTGACACAAAAATGGTAAAACTGTGATTTGACATAAGGCATAGTCGATTTTTTTTGTTATATTTCTTAGTCAGTTGATCCCAATATCGTTAACATCGTTTCAATGGCAACAACAATAATGAGATGACATAACTGCAACCTAGTTGTTGTAAAATTATTCATGAACAAGGAATTCTTAAAATGGAAAAGTTTAGCGCATCAATAAATAAAAGAAATGTATGTGTAAGGTTTGGCAATTAGGCTCAAAACTACTTCCATATAGAATCGGATAGTGAAATGGCAATATAATTAGCTACAAAAAACATGGGCTAATAAATTAGAATTGTGGTGAAAAATGCGATTCAGTTTTATTATTGCTTTTAGGGTAATATCGAAGATGATATTATACTAAGAGACTCTCTCAAAGCAGAAATTGACTGTCTGTACATGTATAGGAAACGTAAAAATAAAATTGCAGCCCTAGTGGCACAGTTGTAAGCCTGCGTGCTTTAAGCTCCGGAGGTCCCGGGTGCGATTTCCGGCGGGTGATGAAAAAATCACGGCTGGTTAATGTAAGGATCAATGAATTAATCACTCATTATCCGTTATAAAAAAATGATCACGAAACTTCAAAATGAAGCGGCCAAATCCCTCTATGGGATGTAGCGCCAGCGAAAAAAAAAATTAAAAATACAAAGAAGTGCATTTTTTTAAGATCTGGAAATATCTACTAATATTTTTTTACTTTAACTGAATGTAGCCTAACCGGCCCATTTCCAGAAAAACAAATATAAAAGCATGCGTTGAATCTCTTAGACTCAATATGTAATTTTAATATAAATGAAGCAAATAACATCGTATTTCATCATTTCAAGCTTGGTACGAGAAAATTTCAGCATTTTAGATATCTCTTACTGATTACTTGTAGAATGGATATTCAATATAAAGGTGTATTTCTACCATCTTTTGCATCTTTGTTATATACTTCAATATTGCAAATTCATTTCTCACTGAATAATTTGAACTTCTTTTTGGGACGCAAGCATGTATATTACAGAAAATTCCACCAGAAATATTTTTATTTTAGTTTCACATTCCATGACGAAAAAATCACACACGTACGTATGCTGGATTTTTTTCTCATTCTACTGAAACAGAATGCAAAAATCTCGTTTAGCTTAAAATCCCATCTCACGACATAATCTCATCAAATTCGAATCAATTTACTGTTGATAAACGAATGTAACAATTTTGAGAAAGATTCCTTTACAGTATCAAATTTCATCTAAACTTGAGAAATATTGATGAAAACTTAGAAGATTTGCGATAGTTCAGCAACACCCTGAGGATATCCTTATTTTAAAGGAGCATCCTCAAAGACACGGGGAAGAAGACCGTTTACTACAATAGTCGCTGCAACACCACATTCGGTAGTTTCGAGTGTCACAGATAGTGCTGAAATATTGCATTTCATTTGTTTTAGTAGATCGACAAATCAAAAGATCCCAGAACAAAATCGAGCAAGACCCCAATTTATAGATTTTTAAAATAAAAAAAATATTATTTTATGCTATAATGCTATGGGCCGAATCAAAGGATGGTTGATACTCTGCATCATCCGTTACACGAATCTTCTTAAAATAATGAAACCAAACCAATACTTACTTTATAAAGTATAAATGAGAGTGTGGCCGCAGTACAATTGTAATGCTACAGCAAGCCAAATACGAGAAAAGATAAATTTAGAGCAAGACTTGTTTTTACCAAATAGAAACAGATGCGAGATTTCACGGGGTTGTATGACTCTCTCATTGAAAAATGGATTAATTCAACAACTTACAGAACGCACTTTGTATACTTGTCTTTGGCTAATCAATTCCAGTACTAAATTTTGTAGAAATATTGTTTGACGAATATTTGGTTTTTAACATATAAATAGCTGAGGTGGTGCATTCTCCCCAAAATGTTCGTCAGTTAGAAAAATGTAGTAAATATTTTCATTTTCTTTTAAAATTAGTTATGAGTCTGAGAGACTCATCGCATGCGTTTACGTAAGTAAACTGACCCATGGTACGATTAGGGTTAAAACCAACACAAACTATACAGTGTTTTTTTATTAATTTAAATAACTATTGGAACAACAAAATGAACAAACATAATAACGTTCATCCGGCGTCAACCAAGAATTTAACTATTTAATTATAGGCAAAAGACAACCCTAGACCCCCTACGCAGTGCCAATTTCCTATTTTCTAAAGCAAAGTCTTTGTGTTGTATTAATCACACGATGCTCAAAATGAATGGCTGGCAATAAACCGGTACATAAACAATTCAAATTTGAGATACAAAAAAATTAATAAAACGGCACAAATTAATGAGACAAGCAAACATTTCTTGGCTTCATAAAATTAATTTTGGAACAAAATATAATAATTTGGCAACATTTATAATTTTTTGGCAGTATATATATGAGAAGGGAACACAAAAAATTTTTGGCACCGATATAAACATTTTGAGTGACAAAAATAAATTTTTGCTTAGTCAAACTTGCAGACACAGATCAAATATTAAATAATTTGTATCGATTAAATTTGATGCAAGTGTTTTGGCGCCACACCAAAATATTATTTGTGGTGCCAATTTATTATTTTTGATGCTAATGTTTTTCATAAAAATCTTTTCTAGTATGCCCGTTTAAATCGTCCCAAAATGAACTAAAGTTTCCATGTGTCCAACCCCATCAAGTCAATGTACATCTACGAGTATGGTGAAAAACATAAAAATTTTGGAATAATGCTAATGATAATAATGTGGACTCGTAATTTATTTTGTACTTCACGTCACATTTTTTTTTATCTGAGAGATTATTTTAATACATTTTTATTTCTTCTAGGAATGCCTAGAATTTTATCTGATTTAAATTGCTGCTTTCTGCTTTTATTCTGAACCTTTATTTTGTGGAATTATTTCTTTATACTATTCCAGATTACAGCTAAATACCACAGAAAGTATTTAAGATAATGCGATTTAAACAGAAAATCTGCGTAAAATATTGTAATTTTGTTTAAGTAAGGTGTAAGGATGGAATAGCTTTTGAAGAAATTGGTGACGTCACTTTTTGAGTAAACTTACATTAAGTAAAACAAATTATAAACAATTAACGAACTAAAGAAGTTAAATTTAAACAAGGTTGAATTTTTCAGACAATTTCACAATTTCCCGGTAATTTGATGAAAATTCCAATTCTTACTCACTCGCTTCAAAAAGTCGAATTTTAGGATTTCCCTATTTCACAGGATACAATTTTAAAACAACAGGATAGAATATTAAAACAGATAAAGTTTGCAGAATCCAATTTTCAATCTTCTTTTAATTCAAAATGTTAGAAGTCCTGTTAGAAGAGAAAATGCGCATGCATGTTAAAAAGTGTCCTGGTTTGCATCCGGTAATTTGTTAATTGAACTCCTATATTGATGAATAAATAAAAAAAAAAATCTTTATTTGAAACCGCAGAATAAATAATTGCGAAAACCAAAAACTCAACGTAGACAAATGAAGACAACAAATCCACAAAAACGGTGTATCCAGAATAAAAAATCGCGCTTGGCCTATGAATCTCAGAAATTGTGCTTCTGAAAATAACTTAAAATTAGAATAGGTTCTATTAAATGATGAAAATCACGGTGCCTTTGTCATAAATCAATGGATTTTTAGACTCCTTCTTATTCCCGTTGTGTTTCATTAAAGACAAAAATCAATTCCCTTTAAACGATGCACGAAAGAAAAGCCTTTGACAGGTTTTACAGTTCAGTTGATTCTTCAAGTTTTATTGCATGAGAGCATTTCATACTTATATATGCCTCTTAATGCTGATAAACACGTAAAGAAGCTTTTGCACTGCACTAAAATAAAAAAAATTAATCGCTTCTTGATAGCATTCGACAGCACATTTTACTTACGTGAGTACTTTATTAGATCTGCTATGAGGTAACGAACAACAACACTTAACTAATCGATAATTGATGGATCTGGTGTTGAACCAACAGATATGACCAACTAATGTGCGTGATAATTATTTGAAATATTATCTGAATGAGTTCTTCACAGATTGTTTTAACCTGGAAAGTAAAAGGAATATCCTTTGCCGAAAGTTCCATAATTTGAAAAATAAGGGTGGCGGATTTGCAACTTTGCACAATCATTGGTAGCATTGGCAATGAGAAATTTGAAATCAATGGTTGATCTAGACCTGATTTCCATAATTTAGCTGTATCTTTGATACGATTCTCCTCCGGCCTCAAACGCTTTTCCTCCAGCTTCAAATATCATTGTATGAAATTATCTGTAAATCATATGTCCGGTTTACTCAAATTTGTTCTACCGGAGAAATACTTCAAATTCCAAAAAAAGAGAACGAGGATTTACTGATCATTTTGACGTCGTCTTTTTCTAGGCCTTTGGTTTGGCAAGTGCACTTTAAACTTCGTGGAAGGTGTTGCATTCCTCCAAATCTTTTATTATTGGGCATTTGATGGCCCACCACCAGTTTCATTAAGGCTGATAATTATACTTGACCATAATGCATACAAATAAAAATGGACTAGAATTATTAGTATAATGCCAGTAAACATGACATGTCTAGAATACCAAATTGAAAAAAATTTTATGTTATGGCGTTTTAAAAAATTATAACAAAAAAAAATAGCATAACATTTTTGGATGCCGGAATACGAGCCAATATCTCCTAAGATGAATGGTAAATGGATAATTAAGCACTATGACTGTGATGCAGAAAAGTAAAATCAGTCTTTTGACAACAAAGCTGTTAGTACATTTTTTCGGAAGGAATAAAACAATTAATCCCCAAAAAACTTTTATGTTAAATGGAACAATTCCCTCTAGAATGCGTGCATAGAAGCTACCGTGCAGTTTTGGCAGACATTGTAATATTCTAAATTACTTAAGATACACATTGCTTTAACTCAAAATTTTTGTAAAATATTGCTCGTATTGTGGTTGTAATCTATTGCTACGCATTGTTTGTCATTGTTCAGATTGTTGTGTAAATAAGATAAATTTCGTCAACTCTATTTCTGCATTTATTGTTCAGATTAGTTACCATTTTTTCCGTAAACTCTTTTTTGACAGCCATGTTTTTGTTGGTGTTTAATTCAATAGAATAATTATGGTTGTCCATTGGAATAAGACGCTACAATTTTGTGTTGGAACGGATGATAAGAACTATTTTGTATTGGGTGATCGGTTTGAGTGGATTTTCTATAAATATTGAAGTGGTGTACTTGATTTACGTTAATTTGCGTTTTACATTAACATTGTTATGTCCAGAAAATTATTAGTTTTATTTGTGGTTTCCATCTCCTTCACACTGATGTTATTGTGGATATTATTGATGTAGTTTTGTAATGATTTTAGTTGCCGAGTTGAACCTTTGAACAAAACTAATTTGTCAACAACATACCTGTGCCAATAAGTTATGTTGTTTTTATATATGTTTTGGTTGTTATGGACGTGCATCCTTTCAAAGTTATTCAAATAAATATTGGCTAAATTCCAGATAGAGGGCTTCCCATGGGTAATCCGTCAAGTTGTTGTTTTTTTTTTTTACCTTAAATTTATTCATTTCGTATTCATTCGGAAATTTGAAATGTATTAGCGAATTCCACTTTTTTGATGTTCGGTATATAAATTCGCGCTTGATTTCTCGGGTTCGAGGTTTCGGGAGCTTCACCGTAAACCTATGTGCATTGGTTGTTCCTCTTGTTACTCTTGTTGTTGTAACGAATGGTGGTATTTTCTCCGATAGTTCTGCAGAACATTTACCATGTAAGCATCTGTAGAAGACGCAGAGTTCTGCAACATCTCTGCGATGCTGTAAGCTGTCTAGTTCTTGAGTAAGTCTGGGATTCCGTATTATTCTGATAGCGCGGCGTTGAACCCTGTCCAATAAGTGGAGGGTGGTACCAGACGCACCTCCCCAAACTTCCCCTTGGTTGTAAAAGATATTATCATGTTGGAAATCATTTTGGCTCATGATCGTTTCCAGTAATTTGACGACTTCAATGACTATCATTTGATCCATAATGTGTGCCACTAATAATTGCCTGATACTTATGTAATGTGTCAGCTGATGCTAGCTTAGTACCATTTGGGATGTTAATATTTCTAATTCTATCAACTAATTCGATGTTGTTCTTCAAAGACCTGTCATCACGTAATGTTATGTATTGTGAAAGCCATCTATTTAACATTTTTGCAATTTTGGAGACGCTTGATCATTTTATTGTGATTGATTTGGCATCGATTAAGAAGATGCGTTGATTTATTGATTAGGCTATTGACATCTTTTAAGTAGGTTTTAGTTGGATGGTTTAGCAGCATTAAATGTTATTGATTTTAATTGCTCCGGATGTTGATTTTGCACATCGGTTGTATCAGCTGTGTTGTTTGTTAATATTATTGATGATGTGACATCACTCGACGTTTTTGGTTTATTTGATTGTAAATCAATGATGTCGGAGGTATTTTCACGTAATCGCAGCTGAGCGATGTGATGGCGAATGTTGTTATAATATCCAGTTTCAACCTCTGGTATGAGACTGGTCGAGTGGTTTTTTTGATATTTTCCAAAATCTATCTTGGACCTGCAGCTTAGTTTAGGGTCGAGACATCAGACTTAGGAGACAGAGATCTAGTGTTTCGCATACCGTTGGTTTTTTGTTTCGAAACATGGATTGCATCAAGATGTAACTGATCGAAAGAAGTTCCGATTCGACTGTTGAAGAGAAGCTCAGCCGGACCTTCCCCAGTACAAGTGGACGGCGTTGCATAGTGGTGATGCAAGAACATTGTCAAACAATAACAAATGTGCCTGGTCGCTTCTTTCTTCAAGTGCTCTTTGGTTGAGCGTACCATTCGTTCTGCTGTACCCTTCACCGTGACCTTTTCACTTCCTCCCAAGAATGTATAGGCGCTTGGGAGTCGATGTACTGCCACCATACGTATAACTTCTCACCAGAGGTGTCAAATGCACTACACCCGGGTGTGCTATAAGCAACGCATTGAGAATATAATCCGACGATAACACGATGGAACAATCGTACGCTGGTCCCAGAGAAGACACTCCTTGCTGCAACTAAGTTCATTTCGCCTAATCCAAAATCTTCTCAGGCCATCCTCTCATGTACCATGAGAGAATACGCGAAAGAATGGGGTCTTTCTTAGTCGAATTATACCTATGTCTCATTGTAAGGCATGAGAACATTGTCGTCGAAAGCGCAACCTTCAGCTCGTCGAAACTTCTCTGATGGGCAGTGGACCAAGATCATTTGGTGTTGTTGTGTAGAAGTTGATGCAGCGGCTCTGCAATAGTAGCTTTTCCTTTAACAAATGCGTAGTAAAAATTCAATAGCCCAACAAATCCTGCACTATCCACATGCCAGCATCGAGCTAAATGGCTTTAATAACCCATCTATAGGGAAGTCAGCGTGTTAATTTAATTTGTTCTATATCTCGAGTCACTTCGTTGAAGAAACAAATAATTCCTAGATTGGTACTATATGCAGCGCTGCCGCTTTCTCAAATTAGACAGTGTCCCTTCTTAAAATCAATTTTGATACTGTTTATTTGTGGCCAGATTCGGAAATAATTATTCTTCGAATTAAATTTGAAAATTTGTAAACCCTGCAGACTACGTTTTACGAGGATTACTCCCAACTGAATTCATAAGCTCCACTGTGTAGTGGAAGATGATTGAATATTTGAGTGAAAACAAAGTTGAGTTGCCCCAAAGTGAAAAAAAAAATTTAAGCTCGGACCTTGTTGATACTTAACTTTGGAAAACTAGCCAACTCAAAAATATTCTTCGCTTTTACAATAATAGTAAAACAAAATTCTATGAATTACGAAAAATAGCAGAACTATAATGTCGGATGAAACAGTTTTTGCTCTTTTTGGCCAGTATTACAACAGTTCAATATGAAGAAGATGTTGAAGAAATTAAATCGCTCCAAATTAACAAAAATGTAAGTAGAAAAAGCTCACTGAAACCACTTTCTTCATTTATAGATGCTAATGAAATTATTGCAGTTGGAATATCCTATATTCCTTCAACCAAACCACTGATTTTTGATGAACTTACTTGTACGCGATGCACATATTAAATTACTGTATGATGAACCTCAAGCAATACGTTATAACTTAATATTAAATTATTGGATTGTTTCTGGTAGAAATATATGTAAAAAAGTCACACTTGTTTTCGATGCGCTCATCTTGGCCGGAGCTGTCGCAACAAAATATAGATAATTTGGCCAGAGATAGAGTGCAATCCATTAGACAATTCTCAATCTATTTCAATACCGCTCAATGCATCACCAATTAGGAGCAACTGGTGGCTGAGTATCATTAAGTTCGGCAACAAGTAAATTTAAATTTTTAATTACCAATATCACTCTATTTTAGTTTCATTGTTTCATCACAATTTGGGTGACAGAAAACATGTTTTTATTAAACTATTCGACCTTCTTTATACCTTGGCCTGGCTGTTAAAAAAATTAATCTAAATTAGTTATTTAATTTTCTATTAAGTAATGGAAAAAGCTGAAAACTATTTTGATCAACAATTAGACGTTCAAAAACACCAGTAGCGAAAATATACATAATCTATACTGGTTTGAACCATTTCCATAAACTATACGTTCTGCCAACATAGTTTAGGACTGTAATCAAACAATTTCCGTCTAGACAAACCCTCTTATGCTTGTAAACCATAAAGAAAAAGTTTGCGTGCCTCAATCATAAATTTTCAAAAACAAAAAATAGCTTCCGCTATTGTAAATATTTACAACAATTTCGAAAACTCATCTGCGTGTTGAATTTTTTTTGTTTCTTAATTTTTTTCTGTGATCTAAATTCTATACAAACATTTATTTATTTTTATTTTTTCTGTTACTCTCATTCTGTGTGTACTTGGTAAATACACAAACAACCACAAAAAACCATTTTTCTAAATAATTTATTACATTTTCCTCAATTAAATTAATTTCCCTTATAATTTCAAATAACATAAACGCAAAAAAATGGTTATTATTTATGACTTTGCTTTTATAGATTTTTTTTTAGTTTTTTTTGGATTTTAATTGCATTTTTGTTCCTACAATGCACAGTAGTTATTTTGACACACCAACAAGTTGAAAAAACTACAAATCATTTATTTAATTGATTATTACAGTGTTAGTTAGTTGCCAAAATAATAATACGAACCATTCAATTTAGTTTTTAATTTAAACAATCGACATTTGTGCTAATTGGTACATTCGATACACGAATATTGTTCGAGACGATGACGATGTACAATGATGTGTATGGTGCAAAAAAAAAAAGGTTTGATTTGAAAAATAACACATCATGATGGATGGTTGAATTTAAATTTATTGCTATTGATTTTTTTATTTTTAGTTATCCGGTCACAGGACAGATATTTGATTACTGATGTAATATTATCAGCTATATGTACACTCGTCGTCATATGTGGAAAGATAAATAAAAAAAAGTTGTTTATTAGTCGATTGGGAAATCCTACACTGGTATACCAAAACGATTTAAATACACACATATGTACATATGTAATGTACGCACGAAAGAAAAACTCAAATTATCAGACCAAAAACCCTACACCAATATTAAATTACTCATTGGAAATGATTTTTTTATGTGTGCTTTCCAAAATTAGTTTCAAAATTAGCCCCAAGACTACACATACATAATAATCTATTGTACAATAGAAAAGCTTTTATGTTTTAAATTTCTATCAAATATTAAGTCCAACCAAATAACATGCATACCTTAAATTGAATTTATATGCACACCAAATTAAATATTTGTTACGCAAGCAACTTCAAAATTTATTAGATCCATTAAATTCATGACATAAATCATTTAAAATTCGCGCTTTTTGTATTCTATGTATATGCATAAAATAAACAAACAGTGACACACGTACAGTGAATTGAAAAGAACAGAACACACAAAAAACCACTTTAAAATAAAATTATGACATCCTTTCCAAATTTAATCTAAATCTAATATAATTTTTTTTTGTTTTGTGTTGTATGTACTATACTCTAGAAAATTATCATCATCATCATCATCATCTTCGTCTTCGTCGTTGTTTGTCGTCTTGATAAAAAAAAAATTACGAGACAAAATATATCTGTTTTGTGTCAGTCAGATTAAATACTGTAATAATTTAAAAATTAATTTTAATCTCATTGTTAAGATTTAAGCAACAACAACAACAAACATTCGAACAAAAAAAAAATTTAAATTTAAAGAAAAACCGAAAAAAGTAAAATTTCTTTTTTAATTAAATTATTTTTAATTCTCATTTAGTATTTTCCACAAAAAAAAAATTAAATATTCATAAATTAGTTTAATTTAAAACTTGTTTAGATTGGAAATGATGTTTTATGTGTTTTATTCTATTTCGTAGAATTTTTACCATAAATTAGCGAAACATGGTTATCGATTTTGTGAGAGGGGTTTTCTGTTTGGCAAACAAATTTTTAATTAAATTTATTTGTATTTGGTTTCTTAACTCTTTGCGGTGAAATGCTGTTTAGTTGGCGAAAATGATTTTTCTATGACTTAGAAGTATGTGGAACTATTTCTTTTACATTAGTGTGCTTTCGATGCGAATTACATTTTGGACGCTACAAAAAACGAGCGATTTTCCTGACGCTATGTGGAGGGAATACATATGAGCTTTTGGGATCCCTCATAGCTCTCCAAAAGATTAGTGAAGTGCGGTGTATAAAGACACTATTAAACGTCTCACTGACCATTTTTCTCCCACACCATCGTAAATCGCGACATCGTTTAAATTCTTTAAACGCAGAATATATCGCCTAGCTCCGACGATTAACCAAGGAATGCAATTTTCCAACCGGAAGCCTTAAACGCATGCTCTGTGATCGAATAGTGTGCGGTATTCACAATTTGGCCTTGCCAAACAGTGACAGTTTTTAACTGAAAAGACTTTGACCTTGGAGAAAGTTAGTCATAATGTCGTTGGCGCCGAGGTAGCCATTCAGGATCACAAAGCGGTCACCGACGCCCATCAAAGGTCTGGTCAAGTAAAGATTGTTCAGCAATTACATCACCCATCGAACCCCGCTCGTGCTCAACCAACGAGGGTCAGCTGCGAACAGCACCATCTTCCGCATGCGTCAGTTCAATGTGAAAGCTGCGGAGAGAACCTATAACGTCTAACCTGTAAATGTCAAAGCAGTGGTCATCTACAGCGGGTATGCCACCTGATCTTGCTAACCATGCCGGAAAACCAACAAAGTCTAAAAAAGAAACTAAACATGGAGTACAAATTTTGTGAAGCAGGTATCCTTTCATAGCGAAATAAAAACGCCCACGACAGTCACTATCAACAAGGTACCTTGCCATTTCGAAGTCGGGCTCCCGGCATGCCATTACATTGGAGCCAGCTCTAAGTTAAATTTAGAAATCGTCACCGATTCTTCAGCAATATGGGATTAAATTGAAAGACTTTCAACAAAATCCAATCCAGATTCTCAGTTGCACTTATGAATCTCCTAGGGGTGCATTTAATTCGACCAACGAAATTTTCGAGCATATTGGAAAAAAACCAACACCTTATTCGTGGTCCACGGGTTTCATTCAAATTGAGTCCGACAGTCGTACCAATTCGACTACCAACACACCTAGTTAAATATTAAAACAGGAAATTTTGAAATCAGTGGAGTACACTGAGTGGGCGACACATATCGTCCCTGTGATCAAATCTGATAGAACAGTACGTATTTACGGAGATTATAGATCTACCGTAAATTGTCTACGATGCCATGAGGGTCGATATTTGCCAAGCTGGATTTGGCGCAAGCTTATGGGCAACTTACAGTTGACGATGACACCGTCATCAAATGCAAATGTCTTCAGTTCGGAATCTCCACGGCATCAGGTATATTTCAAATTATTATTAAAAATTTACTTCATGTAATTTCAGGTGTAATTCCATATTTTACATCTGATGACGAACTACATGAAAAATTGAGCCAGATTTTCCATCGACTTGATGAAGCGGCGATTCGTCTTAGGAAAGATAAATGTATTATCGGATGTGAAGCTGTCGATTTCCTCGGTTACCGAATCGATGTCAATGGTTTTCGTCGTCCCACCGAAACCAAAGTTGGAGCCATCCGAAATTCACCGTCACCGACGGATAAAGCCTAACTCCATATACGCTTCGAGGAATAGAAATTCGATGAAGGTGCACTAATTGTCTTTTGAAATTGTTCCATCTTTCGACAAATGTCGGAAGGGCGTCGACCCAATTTCGCTCTTGTAATGTCCATATTTCCGGAATAAATAATTTTGGTGGTAAAATTAAGAGGAGACACTAAGGGGGACTTGTGCCTAGAGGATCGAATAACTTACGTATTTCCGATAAAATTTGTCCCTTTATAAGTGTATAAATTTTCAAACGACATTTCTAAACTGTTTGTTTCGGTGTTACATAAGAGTCCCAATAATAAAAAACATTTGTTAACTGAAGTCTCGCCTATGCTTGCTTTGGAACTTTCGAAGAGAATTTTAAGGTTTGCTGAATGCTATCTGCGCCGATTAGGACATCGCTGACGTAGAAATCATTTGTCAAAACCTTGGATGCATTAGAGAACGAGGTTTCGTCAATAATTAATTGATTCAAGGTCCTGGTTGCCAATTAGGGAGCACTTCCCATTCCGTAAGATAAGGTACGAAGTCTGTATTTTTTAATGGTCCATACGGACGATTACGCCACCAAATATGATTAAGTTCTTGCTAGTTGTCATGGACAAAAATTTGACGATACATTTTGGCTATATCAGCGGATAATGTCATTTTGTATTCTCTTAATCGAAGAAGGAATGAAAATAAATCTGTTTGGACAATAGGAGAAAACATCATAATCGTTTAATGAAGTTTGCAAGGATGATTTACATGGCGTATTATGTATGTCGTGATTGAAGATTTTGTAATAAAATCATGAGTAAGGTAATATGTTTCATTATACTGACAGTCTTTTAATTGAATGTTGTCATTCATGAATTTCTTGTATAGTTGGTAAGACTAACCGTTGAACGAACCAAGTTCTGCTGATTTATAATTGATGGGAACGGTAAATGAATATATTTCACAACTTAATCTTTTATGATTATATTTTATATAGTTATTCTTAGAAGTAACAGTTTCCAATTCCCAAAACTTTCTCATTTGTGATTCAAGCAATTCAACAGAGGACAATGATCTTGGATATTGAATTGAAGCGTTTGAAGATTTTGCTATTCTGGATTTCCCACTAAGAACATATAAGCCGAATAAATTATCATAGAACAAAGGTATATAGTTCCTCAGTTAACTTGAACGATTTAACTGTGAATAGTTCGTAGTATACTTCGGCCCCGATCAGAATCTCGATTCGATATATAAGATGGTAAGGATTTAGTTTCAAATTGTATGCATAATAATGGTAAGTCTCCGGTAATTTTTGGAAGTATACAATATTTTGACTTGATGTTATGTTTTGAATTACACCTTGTGACTGAGTGAAGTAATTTTACTTTCCGATCCAGCAACTTGTTTCGACGTTGGGTGCATTGTATTTGTGATAAAATTTATATGGGAGCCACTGTCGAGTAGAACTCTTGCAAAAATATGATTACCACTTGTTTTATATGTCTTTACTACTGCTATCACATCGACAAATTTATTGAATTAACTTCATTAATTGAATTATTGGGAACTTTATCGATTAGATGAGTATCAGTATATCGCACGCGCACCATCCAAACAATAAAACGATAAGTGCTAGTTATACGTTTATTGCATGATTGCATTTTTAAAATCTGTGCATGGTGCTCTATCGTCCTGTCTAACCAGTGTTTTCTTTCAGGTCCACCTGCACAAGTTATTCAACTTTAATGAAACGGTTTTACATGGGATTCCTTCATAATTTCAAACTTCAAAGCCTTCTCCTGAAAAACGATATTTTTGAGTTATCGTTTTATTGTTTGGATGGTGCGATATGTACCCAACGTTATTAGCAGTGGCGCAACTAGGCAACTAAATTTCGAACACCCATCAAAATTATTCTTCCATCCCTCCGCTGACACTACAAGCAATGCTTCTCTGATCCCCTAGTCTAATGAATTGACGTAGGAAGAGAGAATGCAAAGGAACATATGTTTGGCACTTCAAACGGCGATTGTCGGTTGAATCGACTCACTCAGAGAATACCAAAATTTGACTGCCAGTTCAAGTGATACGACTAAGGGAATAGGAACGCAAATAGTCCGCTCCCTTTAAAGGCCGTCGATCGATCGGATAGAGGGTCTCCCGCTAGTCCTACTTCCGTTAATTTTGTTTTTAAAGCCTGTTTGGTGGTCGTCCTGGCAATCAAAATATAGACAAATTTATGAATCAGATGAGATCGTTTTGGATCTCATGATTTATTCGCATCCTATACGTGGATCCCTCTTTGAGCAACTTATTTCGACTTTCGGTGCATTTTTAAATTTAATAGACGGCCTTTTTTATTTGTTATGGGACCGAAAGTTATTCTAATAAATTTTTCTTGGTTATATCATTCCAAATGACACTAATCAGATAAGAAATTTTGAATATTGTAAATATCTAACGTAATTATAATACATATATTATTAAATTTATTACTTATTGCCAATAATTAATTTATGAAAAATTAAATATGTAACAGAATTATGTATTTCTAAAAATATAAATAAGAGCTTAAGCAAATTCAAAATGTTTTCAAATATAAAATATAACGGGCTGAAACCTCAGAAGGTTAACAAAAGTTCGATATTGAAAATTAATTCAACTCCTAATCAATCCCTAACTGAGCCTCTTTAGTTAATCCTCCGCTCTACCTCCAACTCAATATACAACTTAATCTCTAACTCAATCGCGCGACAGAATTCTAAATGTAATAATCAAATTAACCATCAACTTTACCTTCAACTCAATCACAAAATGATCCCAAAATAAAGATTCAAATCAACCTTTACCCTAATCCCAATCAACCATTAAATAATTCTCCAACTAGGCAACTCACTTAACCCCAATACAATCTAACTAAACCATAACTCGACTTCAATTCAACTTAGCTAGAATCAAATTTCAACCCTCTGCTCAACTACACAGAACACATACTATTATGTAGTCATACCATCATACCATTACACCAATATATCATCATACCACCATACCATAATATTTTCATAACACCATAATACCTTTTTTTTTTTTTTTTCGCTGGCGCTACATCCCATAGAGGGATTTGGCCGCTTCATTTTGAAGTTTCATAATCATTTTGTTAACGGATAATGAGTGATTAATTCATTGATCCCACCCTTAACCAGCCGTAATTTATTCATTACCCGCCGGGAATCGAACCCGGGGCCTCCGGAGCGTAAAGCTAGTATGCTAACCACTGTGCCATCGGGGCGGCACATAATACCTTACTTATCTTTAATAAAACCAAAATCTCAATGCCCAACTCAACATTCAAAACAGCATACATATATGAATAATTAATAAATAGTTTTCTACTAGGTGTTTTGGGTCAATTGACGAACCGGTTCCAAAAGCTTTTGAAATCTCCGCTTCGACCATAGAAACAGATTTGAGAACAAAAATTCCACATCGGACAAGCCATTCTCGAGATATCAAGATACAGACATCCAGATATCATCCCTTAAAACATGTTTTTTACAACATTTTAAATTTTTATTCACTAACCATAGAAAATTCTTGAAATTTTCATTATTTAAATTTTAACCTCAGACAAATAGTGTTGTTTTTAATAAAAAGTTTTATTTCGGTCTAAAAAGACCAAAGTATTGACATCCTGTCAAAAATGACGAAAAATTTGGTTGGCCCAAAACCACTTTTCTCGACGATTTGAAAGTCCCTGAGTCTAAAAAAGCAAAAAAAAAATATAAAGAGCTGAAACCTCACGAGGTGATCAGAACTTCGGTCTTTGGTATCTTCAATGGATATAGCATTCATCTGTTTCATAAAGTTGGTGTGACAATTTTGACAGTATTGATTTCTATTTTAACCAACATATATTTACTTATACAATAACAGCCAAACAGCTCAAAAGCTTCAGTAACATGAGTACAGGCATCCAATTTAATACGAAAAATCGTATGCTAGAACTTTATACAGAAAGTAGTATACCAAATTATACTGATATTTCTAATCGTGTAACTGACCATATTACAGAACTTCATCCAAAAATCATTTTAGAATCCCATTTTCAACGCACATGTCTAATGTTATCTTAATCGGTTGATAAATAGGTAACTTCCATCACACTTGGCCATATTCCAGAACTTCCCCCAAAAATCAATTTAGATTTCCATTTCCGACGCACATATCAAATTTCATAATAATTGGGTGCTAAATAGGTAAGTTCCATGAAATAAAAAATTTATTAACTACTCACTACATGCAACCCCAACTCAACTCCAACTCAACTTCAACTCAACCCGCAAATTGCCCCTAGCATAACCTTCAAATAAATTCCCAATTCAATGCCCAATTCGATAATCAAACCAGCATATTATATAAAAAAAATCGTAAATATTTATAAAACCAGGTATTTTGGGTCAATTCGTATGGCAGGTACCCCGCCGTCTTGACGTACAATCTCTAAAAGCTTTCCAAATCTCCGCCTTGACCATAGAAGCAGATTGGCGAAAAAAAATTCCAAATCGGACAAGCCGTTCTCGAGATACCACTGGTACAGACATCCAGACATCCAGACAGGCGGACGGACATTTTTTTTTTGTTTGCTTTTACGGACTCAGGGACTTTCAAAACGTCGAGAAAAGTGGTTTTGAACCAACGAAATTTTTCGTAATTTTTGACAGGATTTCAATACTTCGTTCTTTTTAGACCGAAGTAAAAATGTCCGTCCATCTGCCTGGATGTCTGGACGTCTGGATGTCTGGATGTCTGGATGTCTGTACCAGTGGTATCTCGAGAATGAGTGGTATCTCGAGTGGGGTACCTGCCACACGAATTGACCCCAAAATACCTGATTTTATAAATATTTACGATTTTTTTTATGTAATATGCTGGTTTGATTATTGAATTGGGCATTGAAATGGGAATTGATTTGAACGTTAAGTTACCGGTCAATTTGCGGGTTGAGTTGAAGTTGAGTTGGAGTTGAGTTGGGGTTGGATTAGGATGTAGTGGGTAGTTAACAAATTTTTTATATGATGGAACTTGCCTATTTATCAACCGATTATTATGAAATTTGACATGTGTGTTAGAAACGGGATTCTAAAATGAGTTTTGGATGAAGTTCTGGAATACGGCCAAGTATGATGGAAGTTGGCTATTTTTCAACCGATTAAGATGAAATTCCCGGTGGCATGTGCCCTAGTGGCACAGTTGTTAGCATGCTTGCTTTAAGCCCCTGAGGTCCCGGGTTCGATTCCCGGCGGGTGATGAAAAAATCACGGCTGGTTAATGTTGGATCAATGAATTAATCATTCATTATCCGTTAAAAAAATGATTACGAAACTTCAAATGAAGCGGCCAAATCCCTCTATGGGATGTAGCGCCAGCGAAAAAAAAAAAAAAAAGATGAAATTCGTCATGTGCGTTGGAAATGGAATTCTAAAATGATTTTTGGATGAAGTTGTGGAATATGGCCAAGTACGGTGCAACTTAACTATTCCTCATCACATGTGCATTGAAAATTGGATTCTAAACTTGTTTTGGATGAAGTTCTGCAATATGGCCAAGTATGATTGAACTTGCCTATTTCTCAACCGATTACGATGAAATTCGACATGTGTATTGGAAATGGGATTCTAAAATCTTTTTTGGATGAATTTCTGGGATTCCAAAACGATTTCTGGATGAAGTTCTGGAATATGGCCAAGTATGATGAAACTTACCCATTTCTCAGCCGATTATGATGAAATTCAACATGTGTAGGGATTCTAAAGTGAGTTTTGGTGTGAATGAGGAGGTTCTGGAATATGGCCAAGTATGATGGAACTTACCCATTTCTCAATCGATTATAATGAAGCACGACATGTGTAGTGAAAATGGGATTCTAAAATGTGTTTTGGATAAAGCTCTGGAACATGGCCAAGCAGGATCAAACTTGGTTATTCTTTTCCCGATTATTATGAAATTTAACTTGTGCGTTGTAAAAGCTACTTTCGGAATAAAGTTCTAGAATACGATTTTTCGTGTTAAATTGGATACCTGCACCCATGTTACTGAAACATTTGACCTGTTTGGCTGTTGTTGTATAAGCAAATATATGTTGGTTAAAATAGAAATCAATACTGTCAAAACTGTCACACCAACTTTATGACACAGGTGCATGCTATCCCCATTGAAGATTCCAAAGACTGAAGTTCTGATCACCTCGTGAGGTTTCAGCCCTTTATATTTAAAAAAATGTGTTTTGCGTCTTTTAAAATGTTTATCATTGTTGGTATTTAATCATTTTATATTACTTATACGTTTCTTTTTTACAAAAAAATTTCTTTCGTTATTTTATAATAGTAAATTTGTAAAATTAATTTAGTGTATTTATTTTTTAATTTTTAGTGATTAAGATTGTTCTTAGAATAAACATTATTATGTATATTGAAAATGACCGGCGGGTCGAAATATTTACAATTAATATAACAATAATAATAAAAACTAATTATTGCTTTTAATTCTACATATTTTAAATTTTATGTAGTTGTGTGATCTTATGCGCTCTAGACTCTGTTGATGAAATACTGGTCAAGTTTTTGAAAATTATTTTCCCTATATTTACTGGTATTTCCTGTACGGTTTATAGCTTGATTATGTTCACACTTCCCTTGATTTGGAAACATTCTAAAACAATACCTATTCCAGAAAAGAAAAATGTATTATTCTATCAGACCATCGACCTCTCAGTTTTAGCCAGGTCTATCCAAGGTATGTGAAAGAGTTTTGCAAACACAAATAGTTGAATACCTGAATTCTAATTACCTTCTATCTGTATTTCAGTCAGCTTATAGATCTCACCACAGTAAGTCAACTGCTTTTCTCCAAATCAGTGATGATATTCAGAGGGCAGTTGATATCAGGGAAAAATGTACTTTGGTGTTGCCGGATTTTAGCAAGGCTTTCGAAAGGAACGATGATCAGCTTCTGATTTATAAGCTTAAAGAACATTTCAAGTTTTCTTGTACTGCGAGTCAATTGGTTCATTCAAGCCTATCTAATCGCTCATAAATTGTAACCATGCACAATTCGATATCCGGTTCTAATACCATTTATTCTAATTTTCCCGTAACAGTTATGCACGATATGCCTCAATGGTCGCAGTGCTCTGGGCTACAAATACCCACCCTAATAAAAAAAAAATATTACATATTGTAAATATCATATTTTTACTGCGTGTGTTAATAGTGAGAAGGCTCAATATAGTTTAATATCATTCCACATTCGATGCGTCGATGATTTACCAAAAATAAATATCTGTGAACGTAGTCAGCATTAATTTCTCTGATACCGTTAACAAGTTTATTTTTATTTTTAGTCGCACTCTTTGTTGGGACTCGCACATCGAAACAGTTAATGGGCCCGATTCTGGGACGATAAACTTCATGTTATGTTATTTTATTTCCCCGCTTCCTATATGAATTTG
The DNA here is from genome assembly GCA_963556165.1 of Tipula helvola. Classification (NCBI taxonomy): domain Eukaryota; kingdom Metazoa; phylum Arthropoda; class Insecta; order Diptera; family Tipulidae; genus Tipula; species Tipula helvola. The sequence continues at coordinate 303,925,219 of OY744482.1, forward strand.
TATTGAAAAAACAAAAATAACATAACATAACATAAAATTTTAAATCCCAGAATAGGGCCTATTAGGAGGGTAATATTTTTACTAAGAATGCTAAGGGCTACGACCAAATGATTTTCAAATGATCTCAGACGTCGACATTTTTGATTAATTATATACGATACAGACACGCAACAACCTAAATGTACATATTTTTGACAAGTTGGAAAATCTTCTGATTGCATGCAAATGTTGAACACTGCACTGAACACGCAATTATTAATTGTATTTTACTGAATAATTCAATTTTTCATTTAAAATTACAGGATTAATGAACTTTTGCATTGAAAGTACTAGTAAAACTAAATATTTTAAGTATTAATACCTACAAATTTAAAATAGCAGGAAATTTGTTAAATATTTCATTACTTCAACTGAAACATTACTACTACTGTTTTCAATTATCATGGACGTATTTTGGATTTAGTCCTCTCATATTTAGATGCCCTTGAAATTGAATCATGATTTGATTTAGCTGGTCTTTGCAGCATCTATCACACACCACTTTTGATTAAATTTTATTTTGTTGATTTTGATTCTTGTGGATTTAATATTAGTAATGACTTTAATTATGATTTTGAGAAAGCCAAGCAATGTGCCTTCTGTGATCAGTTTTTTCATCAACGTTGATTGGACAACTCTCTTTCACAATCTGAATATTTCGGAAACCATGTCAGAATTTTATTAAGTTTTGAACACTGGTTTTGATTATTTGTACCAAAAACCCGTAAACTCTGTTTACGCTGAGCCATGGTTAAATTTTCGCTTGAATAATATTGTTAATCGCAAGTCTAAGGCTTTTAAGGCTTTTAAACGAACTGGTGACATTAATGCTAAACGAAAGTACCGTGATCTGTGTAAGAAGTTTAAATTTTTGATCGATTTCGTGTATAAAATGTATATCCTACAGATAATGAAAATTTCTTCCGATCCAAAACGGTTTTTTTCTTTCATAAATACGAAGAGGAAATCACAGGGCTATCCAGGTATGATGACTTACAATAATACGTTTGTCACTTTTTCTCAAGCAATTTGTGACGCTTTTGCAAATTTTTTCCATAGCTCGTTCGATCGTTCCATAGCTCGTTCTCTTGGTTATTAATTAACCTTTTGACACAAATAACTAATTGAACTTGCTTGAAACCACATAAGATTCAAGTAAACTCGATCACATTGACAAATTCAAAATGATAATGCTCAAACCAAAAAAAAGTTCGTGCCAGGAAATGTTAAATAAAATAATTGATATATTAAACCATTTTTGGCTCAAATTAAAAAGTTTAAATTTAAACAAAGGTTGTTTCGAATAAACTATGCTAATTATTTAATTTCTAAATTCACAGCTTTCCTTTCAAACATGATTGATTTTTAATCTAAAAAATGATTAGATATAAGAAAACATGATTAAAATCGTGCTGCTTACATTTTTCAGATTACATAGCTGTAAAATTTCTTTGATATTCAGTAGAATTGTATTCTTCATATTTCATATTTACATATTTGTGATCTATTGGGTATATGACATATAGGATAGGTTGAATATTTTTTTTAACATCAGCAAGCAATTTTCCAAGAAATGTGAAGACAGAATTATTAATTAAATTTGTGTGTAATAATACAAAATCGGAATAAATTAAAATTTCCAAATTTATCGAGGAATGAAGAAAGATTTCTCGGGATTTTCATGACGAGATTTCTCAAAAAGAAACTACACTCGAAACTCTATGATTTATTACAGATTAATCTAACACTTTTTTAATGAAATTTGCACGATTAAAGATTATACTTGATATTATTGTGAAAGAATTAATCACATACACACAAGAATTGATTTAACTCATAATTAATTATGTTCAAATCAGTTAAAATTAAAACAAACACTTATGTATGTCAAATTCATTACAATTTTTTTACTTGAAAGATTTTGAAATTTTAACGTGGTTTTTATAATACACTAGTTTGCATTTTTAGACTTTGGAAATTACATTTTGCAATTTTATTTTTAAACTTATGTACTTGGTGGAGTTTTGGCAAGATCTTGAATTATATTCAATATCTCATTAAGTTTTAAGGTTATAACTTATCATTAGCGTAAACAACCGCAAACTGTTCTGCCTCAGCTTGAATCAGCAGCACTTGTTATGTACCACGTAATAATTAGTTGGTGTTTCCGTAAACTCGAACTGTTCCAAACTGCTTATCAAAAAGGATTGCCATCTCGCGGCCCCGTAGTCTCGATGGGAATTAGAAAAATAAAAGTATCTAAATAAGTTTAGCAAAATTTCTAAAAAAAAAACGTTTGTCAATATCAAATAAATATCTAACAACTCAAACTATCATCCAACTCTCAAACAAATTAAGTAACTTGGCCAATAAAAAAATCGCAAACAAATTTATTAAATCACTTCACCAAATGATTGCTTTATCAAAAATAAGAATTGTTTTTGTATCGAACATTACAGCCATATGTATATAATGACCGCCCAAACTTATTAGTTCGCTTCCGATACTGGAGATAAATGGAGGAGCAAATGTGTTTTTTGCCCTCGCCGCAGCCACATAAAAAATCAATTTACTTTTTTACGTAAATTAAAATGCCATTAAGGACTCCCAAGGAATAAAACTTTGTTTTTCTTTTTTCAATATACCTACTACTATATACGAATATCAATATTTATTCTAATGTCAACAGCATTACATAAATTTTTATCAAATGATAGGACAAATTTAAGTATGAAAAAAAAAACATTATGTAAATTATTTCGTTTTATCTTACGGATATTTTGCCACCCTAAAATAAAACTTTGAACTGAAGGAAAATCTATAAATTATTTTCCAATTTTGTTTGCTTCAGCTTCCCATATTCATCCGAAATTTCGACATAAACGTATATTGAAAATAAATTAATAAACAACTTTGCAATAAAAAGTAAAAGTTCTTTGGTTTATACAGCTAGTCGGTATATAGTAAGGCCTTTTGTGCCGAAACGAACAAACATACACACACATAAAATAGACCACACCAATTTGGTTCGTATGGAAAACTGGAAAAACGTTCTATGAACAAGAGAATTCAAATGGGAATTATATTTTATTGTTTGTGTTCGGGTTTACACAATACAGAGTGTATTATATTCAGTATACCAAACCAACCACTACCATTTTATAGCCACTAGGGGACTGGGGTTTATTATTATCCTTTTTGTTTTCCACTATACATTTTATTTATGGTTATTTTTCCATAACATCGACACAATTAAACCATACGTACGGATTTTTGTTTTTGTTTAAATTATACAAGGACTTAAGAGTTTTATTTCGTTGTATTTACATTTTGTAAATGAAAACGGCAAAAAGAAAATAATTAATTTTTTCTTTCATTGTAAAATACAGTTTTCTATTTCATTGTTTTTGTCATTTATAAAAATAAGTTTTTACCTTCCACCATAGACTCAAGTCGTAATGTATAATTTAGCATATAATAAGTTTACTTAGTGAATTTTTGTATTAGGCATGATTATAAAATATGATGGTACATGATAAAATACAATTTCCATGCTTAGCTGCTTAGTAATCAAAATTAGTTTGATTTAATATGAAAACCAAATTTCACATATACTTATGTCATTGTAATGATTCTAAGTGATGAAGAGGTTTTCATAGAGAGGTCAGTTTTAATTATCTAGGCGGATGAATTATCCAAAGTAACCAATGTTAGTCATAAGTCATTGACACTGATTATCTAGGTCAAAAGGAACAAAAGCAAAACCGATTCTACTTAGATTCATTTTTGATGAGTCATTCATGATGATCATAGAAAATGACTTAAAAGTAATTAATTTTGTGTGGTATACAACAATAATATTTATAAAATTATTTATAGGCTACAATGCATAATCATACTGTACATGCACATTTATGTTTATATGCTTGCATATAAACTGCAATTGATGATGTAAATGAAGAAAAGCCAGTCAACCTCTTATTGAAAATTAAATAAATACGAGTATGTTGTAGTAAATCAAGTTTTAATTTTAAATTAAGTTTTTTTTTTTTTTTTTTTTTGTAATATAAATAAAATAATTTATACATTACAATTTTATATTAAATTAAAAATATCTGCTCGAAATTTATATTTTGTGCAGGTGAAATAGTTTTTTGAATGATTGATTGATACGGATGTACTCAGCAAGATTCCCGGATACGCCGGATCCACCGTACACCACCTTTCTATAACAAGACCGAAAGATAGCCCGAGTAACCAAAAATGGTGATCACAAAATTTTAGACCAATTTGTCACAAAATGTAAGTTCGTTTTTGTCACAAAAAAAGTTGACAATTTGGAACATATTTATGCGGATATTTTGTGACAAAATATATGTTCATTTTACTCCCCAAAAAAAAAAAAGATTTTGATCATTTTTGATTTGGTGAATTTATATGTAATTCGCTAAGTCACTACGTTCTTGCCTCATATTTATTGTATGAAGTTGGAATTTTATTTTTGTAGTTTGTGTTTGGTCGTAACTATCTGAGTACCTGATGAGTAGACCGAACTTTTTGTTTGTGCGAGTTTCTCTGCACGAAACCAAATTACCACATAGAAAACTCAAGGAAGGTTTTCATTTTTTAGAGTCGAGATATTTTGTATTAACTCTCGGCTGGGGTTAAAGTACGGGGGAGGGGGGCGGGGGGATTTTGTTTTGATATTTCTACATTTTAGGTAGATATTTATTTTAAAATAAATAATAATAAAAATATCAAATAAACCATACAATGGAGTATTTTTTACAAAATTATTTAAGTAGGGTCATTAAAAATTTTCTTACGCATAATTGCATCAATAAACCAACAAATATCCACAAAATTGTTGATAATTAAGTGATATTATGAAAAAACTATCGAATTTGTGGTTATAATTTCAACAAATAGTTCATAATTAATTCCACAGTTAAACCACCAATTATTCAGAAAATATCGAGAAATATTTGACTTTATTACCATAAAAAAACTGTCGAATTTGTAACTAAATTTTCAACAAATATTTCAAAAATATTCCACCAAAAACCGACAAATTTGATTTACAAAATGTTCGTTTACGCGTGACAATCGGCGTCAACCCCATCAACCATTTTTCATCCATATTGTGACAACTTTTTGTCACATTTTTTTCCACCAATCACCATTTTATGTGAAGTTTTTGTCGCTTTTTTGTGACACGTGGTTAATCGGAAGGAAAGGAATGTTAGCATTATAGACTCGACCCGGTTTCTGCCACCTACGCAGTCGATATAGTTAGTAAATTTTTGTTAGTATTTTTTTTTTTTGGTTTTGTTTTTTTGTTGACAAGTGGTTAGTCACAAGACAACACAATCTCCTAATCAGCGTTCCCCATTAGTGCCGCAGGTTTTTCCGAAAAGCTGTAAGAAATGTCTACTATTATTTCCATCGGCGGTTGTGAGGGTGGGCGAGATTTCGTTCCATGCGTTCAATAGGTTTCCATGTGGTCACCCAAATTTGTACTAACTATATAGGACGTGTTACTTGACGTTGTTGTTGAAGTTGTTGCGCCTCTGCTGACTCTCCTACTCGCCCCCATATTTTGTGCAGGTGAAATAGTTGATTAAATATTCAATAAAATGCTTACTCAAATTTCCAAACGCTGTAACGAAATACCAAAATTTAATTTTATATCTACGGTATTAATATAATAAATAAACCCAATGCCATATATACGAAACTGAGACCATTTAGAATTTCTGTGTGTAGGTTTACCCTATAGTTTTTGGAGACTATATACATAAGTCTACTTGACATCTATTTTTTTATGAACACTTTTTTGTGCCTATTTCCTCAAATTTAAATTGCATTACAACATAGTATAGCGTTTCAGTCGCGATACTTATTTACAAACAAAGGGGTAACATAGTTCAAGTTGTTTTCAATATTCGCCATTTGCTAAATAATTTTTGACTATTATACTGTTGCACGCCTAACACCAATACACAATAATATTTGGTGCCGATTTTATTGAGTGTCAAATGCGAATTATTTAAATTATTGGTGGCTACTTGACCTAAAATAAACAGCCAACGGTTCTAATTGACAATTCGAAATGTCATCTCACTAATCCCGACATTTTGCAGTTTTAATGTGTCGATGTTTTGCCAAATATACGAATAAAGTTCATAGATCAGAACTTTTGTAGACATTGGATCGTCAGAAATTCATCTGCTGTTGAAATCAAACGAGATGTGATAGTTGCTTAAAAATTACTTTGGCATTAATTTCTGCTTTATCATCAAAGATAAGTTTTCGTTAGGTGCGCAATCTGAGCATTGCTTAAATTTTTGAATTATAATTTATTAAAACTGAATTATAATTTATTCTACATTTCTAGTTTCGATAAAAGTTTAACTAGGTTAACTTTTCGGTTTCATCTTTGACATTTTGTAAAACGTTTAATTAATGTCAGAACCTATAAAATAAAAAAAGGAACCAACAGTTTTTAAGCACTCATGGGCGACCTAAAATGTAAAGAATTTATCAAAAGTAAACGTTGGATTTTTGACAAGATCACTGTATAATGCCAACAGCTGCAAACTAAAATATGTAATTAAATAGGTAACCGGTAGGGGATAAAACGACACATGATAAAGCGATACATTAAGTTGTTTGTGTGTGCACAGATAAATAATATACAGATAAATATACACACCTGTCAATTATTTTTGACTCTCAATTATTTTTTGTAATGCCTGTGTATCGCTATACTTTAAAAGGAACCAATTCTTATTTTAACGTGTTTCTCGCTTTTTGAAAAAAGCGAAAAATTTCGTTCTTGTTATAAATAAATTTAATCCCCTTTTCCGTAATATTTTTCTATTTAATTTTATTTTTTAAAATACTCTATTCTAATTCTAAAATTCATCTTTATTATTTAGAATATTTAACATTAAATCTTCCTTTTTGAGAAATCCCATTGCAATTCTAAAGTCTCTCTTTTCGAGAATATTTTAAAATTATTTCTAGCTACTTCTAGCAGATCTTTATTTTTCAGAATATTATAAAACCAAATTTTACTTTCGCAGAAATTCAATTCTATTTCTAAAAATAAATTTCCCTTTCAAGAATATTTTAAGATTAACTTTCCTTTTCTAGAAATTCAATTCAAAATTTAATCTATCATTTTTAGAATATTTTAAAAATAGTCCAGTAATTCCGATGTAATTCACTAATCAAATCTCGATTTTCCAGAATATTTTAAAATGAAGTAATTCTTTTGCAGAAATTCCATTCTAATTCTAAAATTGAATCTCTCGCTTTCAGAATATTTTAAAATTAAATCCTACTTGTTCAAAAATTCTATTTTATTGTAGTTCTGAAATTAAGACCCCTATTTCCATAGTCTCATGCCACTTGTCGTTTGTACCGACAATCAAGATTTCGTATTCCCTTAGTCGATTGGATGGACAATCGCCATTTGAAGTGATAAACGTCTCTTCAATTGGTATTCCCTTAGCCATTTGAAGAGTTTCATGTCACTTGAAACGATAATTTCGTCGCCTGAAATTTTCATGAAACACAAAATAGATGAAGGCGAAAAGTGATAGTTTTTGAATTTTAAATCATATTTTGACTATTTTCAGCAAGTTTTAAAAATATTGTAATTATCAATAATTGTACATTGTACGTAAAAATAAAATTTATATTTCTGACAAAATGGGCATCATCAACATAGTTAAATATGCAAAGGAATTAAAAATTACCTTTCCCATTTTATATTATGTTAATCAATTCACACAAAAAATTATGAAATACAAATTTTTAAAAAGTATTTGTTTTAAATTTTTAATATTTACGATTTTTTAACGACACAGTCCTTGATTTTTAAATGTAAAAATTCCGCCAAATAATAGTAATTTAGTGCTGCCTAAAGGATTCTTTCTTACGATATTTGTCGAGTCACGTCACTGCTATCGACTTGAAGAATACCAATTTATAGCTGAAGCGACTCGACACTTGTCACGTCGAATGAAATGAAACGACTAAGGGAATAAGGGTGTTAATCTCTTTTTTCCAGATTATTTAAAATTTAGCCTGCCTCTCCCAAAAATTCTAATCTAACTTTAAAACTAGTTTTTTTCCAGAACGCTTGAATAGTACAAAATTAAATCAACCATTCCCTATAAAAAGTTAAAAATTGTAATATTCGGTTCCCTTTAAATCAAATATAAAGAATATCTTAAAATTAAGTCGACTTTCCGTATTTTAAAATTACATCATCTATTTTCCAGAATATTTAAAAAAAAAATCATCATTCTCCATAATAATTAATTAAAATTATTTATTATAAAATTTAAATATTCCTTTCCCAAAAATTCTATTCTTATTTGATAATAAAATTTCTATATATCGGAAATGAGCAGATAATAAACCCTATTTTTCCAGAAATTAAATTTGAATTTTAAAATTAAATTTATCTTTCCATAACATATTAAAAATGTTATTCCTTTTCTAGTTTATTTTAAAGTTAAACCATCCTTTTGGAGAAATTAAATTTTTTCTGTAATTCAATGTCCTCATTTTGGATAATTGCCAGACTAATTTATAATTATATATCCAGTTGCAGAAATTTCATTGATTCTAAAATTAAATCTCGATTTCCTCTATTTCCTCTTCTAGAAATAACATTCTAATACCAAACTTAAATCTCTTCTTTCCAGAATATTTTAAAATTAAATCATTCTTTTCCAAAAACCCCATTCTAATTCTAAAATCAAATTTTAATTTTTAAAAGATTTTAAAAAGTAATTTTCCTAATTAAATCTATTTTTTCCAAAAATTTCAAACTAAATCTAAACCGAAATCTCCATTTTGCAGAATATTTTAAAATGTTTCGGCTTTTTTATAGACAATAGATTACTTGTAAATGACATTCACTGTATTTTCAATTTGGTAAATCAGGAAAATAACAGAGGCCAATCACTTATAATATATCTACCAATTAAAGTAGAAATATTATCCTCTCCCCCATTTGTTTCCCGCAGAGTCAATACAAAGTGTATCAACTCTCAAAAATTAGAAATATTTCTACTTTGATTGGTAGATATATTATAAGTGATTGGCCTCTGTTATTTTTCTGATTTACCAAATCGAAAATACAGTGAATGTCATTTACAATTAATATATTGTCTATAAAAAAGCCGAAACATTTTCATAATATTCAGACAATTGGTTAAAATTCGTGAGAATATTTTAAAATAAAACCTTAGTTTGAAGAAATCTAATTCTTATTGTATAACGTAACGCTTTTTTCTAAAATATTTTAAAATTGAAACTTATTTTAAAAAAATTTCATTCTGATTTCAAACTTAAATTCTCTTTTCTAGAATATTTTAAAATTAAATTGTCGTTTTTCAGAAATTCTGTTTCAGAAAATTTAAAAAATATTCTTCGTTTTCCAGTAATTCCTTTCTAATTTTAGAATCAAATCTCAATTTTAGAGAATATTTTAAAATTACATTTTCCTTTTCCAGAACTTTAATTCTAATTCCATAATTAAATCTCTATTTTCGCTCATGTTTTAAATTAAATCTTCCTCTTGCAGAAATTCCATTCTTAGTATAAAATTAAATTTTACTCTTCCACAATATGTTAAAATTAAATCTTGCTTTCCATCAAACCGCTCCTGTAAATATTATTTTAAAACTAAAGGTGTCTTTCCAAAAAATTCCTATCTAATTTTAAACTAAATTTTTTTACAGAATATTTAATTGGTAACCTTCGAATACAAAAGAAATTCAATTCTAATTGTAAAATTAAATCTATTTTTTACGGAAAATTTTAAAAATGATAATCTAAGTTTCCCTGCAAATCAATTATAATTCTAAAATCAACCATTTTTTCTAAGAATATTTTAAATAAAAATCTTCACTTTTCCGAAATTCTATTTCATCTATTTAATTAAACCTCCCTTTTCTTTGATTGTATCATAAAATTTTATATTACATCTTCCTGTTACAGAAATTCCATACTAATCCCAAAATATAATCATTTTCCCAGAATATTTTGAAATTTCAAACTAATTGGAAGCTCTCTTTTCTAGAAATTTAACTCAAATTTTAAAATTAAATATGCTTAAATTCAATTTTTTCTATAATTAAATTCTATTCTAATTCTAAATTTAAATATCTATCTTCCAAACTAATTGAAAATTAAATCAACCTGTTTAAAAATAAATCTCTCTGCTCCAAGGTATTTTAAATTATACATCCCCAACTTTTCCACAAATCTAATTAGTTTTTTTTATTTTCATTTTCTACAATATTTTAAAATTAAACATTCTTTACCCAGAAATTCAATTCTAATTATTAAATTAAATCTCCTTTTTCTGAGAATATTTAAAAATAAAATCTACATTGTTTGGAAACTCCATCCTAATTTTAAATTAAATCTCACTTTTCCAAAATATTTGAAAACAAAAATTTTCCTTTTTCTGAAATTTTATTCTAATTCTAAAATTCAATCTAAATTTTCCAGAAACGTATTATTATAAATGTTCCTTTTGATGAATTCCATCCTAATTTTTAAATTAAATCTTTTTTTTAAAAAATTTCTTTCAATTTTTAAAATTAAATCTCCCAATTGCAGAACATTTTTAAACTTAATTTTCGTTTTCCGGAAATTGCATCCTAGTTATTAAATAAAATGTCCCTTTTCCAGAATATTCTATAATAAAATCTTCCATTATCAGAAGTTTCATTTTTATTCTAAAATTAAATCTCAATTTTCCAGAAAATTTTAAAATTAAAGCTACATTTCCTAAAATATTTAAAAATTAAATTTTAATATTCGGGAATATTATTAAACTAAATGTTCCTTTTGCAGAAATTATATTCTAATTCTAAACCTAAGCTTCCCTTTTCCAGAATATTATAACGCACTTTTAATATTTTACATTTTATAATTTACGCTACAATAATTTTCGACTGATTTAATTTATTAATTTTACGAAATAATAAGAAACAATTCCTATACAGTCAAACCCGTTTTTGTGCGGTCTTTTTTTATGCGATTTTTTGTACCTGATTATTTTCTATGAGATTTTTTTTGTGTGATTTATTTTATGCGGCATAATTTATATACAGGATAAAAAAAATCGCACAAAAAATGACCGCACAAAAACAAGTTTGACTGTTATTCATTTATAATTAGCTGGTTCTCCAATTACTATTAAATAAAATATGTGTACATCAGTTTTGTTTACAAACTAAAAATCTAAATATTTGTTCGTTTTGGCAACATATTATAGATTTTAATTATTTTTAAGGTAGTCTGTTTTTTTATTTTTAAAATGTTCTGATTCGTTATATTTTTAAGCTCTGGGGGAGTTCATTATATAAAGACAATCCTCGATATAAAAAATTATTTTTAGAATGGCCTGTTCTGAAATAATCAACGGCAAAATGTGATTTCATTCTGATAATGTAGTCATGTTTGTTGCGTATTTTGATCAGTCCAAAATTGTACTTTAAATGGTTACATATTATTTTATTTACCAGTATTAAACTTCACGATTAATTAAAAAACTGAGTGACTGAAATTGCTCAAAAACTTTATCTGTTTGATACCCTCTTTTGCAAAATCTCTAGTTCTGTTAATTTCGTTAAACTACAAATCGGATTAAGGTAAACTAATCACGACTGAATGTAAGCAAAGTATGAAAGTAGCAGAGATTTCTTTGGGAGTGCAGGCCTTATTCGGTTGATAGCAAAAATATAAAATAATATAGTTTTTTTGATATTATTAATATGATTCGACTATTTTAGTTTGATATCAATCGCCAAGCCCAAGCACGTAAACCTCAGAATTTTTTCAATTACGAAAGATGGATAAACAATAGAACTAGCAGTTAAGGCATCCATCCCCAAATTTTTGTTCTCAAACATTATGTAAATACTTTGTTTTACTGTGGTTTTAGGTTAGATGATGTCAGAATATCGTTTTGTATTTGTGTACTTGTAGAGATTCTGCAGCATACGTAATCAAGCCATCATCTGCATAAAGTTGGATATTTCCCGGTAGTTTCTTAAATACTATATCATTAATATAGGGTAAGACCCATGATAGAACACTGACTTACTCCCAGATTCAAAATTTTTTCGAAACTGACATTTTCATTTATTTTTACTATCTGCGGTCTCATAAAAAGATAGCTTTAAATAAGTTTATTTGTTCTGCAGTAAATCCTAGCTCAGCTAGCTTGATTAATAATATTTCGTGGTTAACCGTATCAAAGGCCTTGCGTAAGTCTAGAAAATGAAATATAATTTTAAATCTATCTTTGTCCCGAAAATTAAACCTATCTATCCCAGGTTATTTTAAATTTACATATACCTAACTTTAAAACTAAATTTTGATTTTTCAGAATAAATTTTTCGTATTACAGAATATTTTAAAAGTAAACCCTTCTTTCCTATAAACTCATTTCTAACTATAAAATTAAATATCTTTTATCTATTGTAGAAGATTTTAAAAATTTTAAACTTTAACTAACTGTAACTCCATTGTATAGTAGTTCTTAAACCAAATCTCCCTTTTCAACAATATTATAAAATCAGATCTCCCTTTCCAGTAATGTTTTAAACATCCATTTCCAGAAATTTCATTATGACTCTAAAATTAAATCTCCCCCTTACAGAATATTTTTTAAAGAAATTATTCATTTTCTAAAAGTACTGTTCTAATTATAAATAAATTAAATTCCCATTTCCATAGTTTTTTTAAAATTAAATCTGCTTTTACAGAAATTTCATTTTAATTCTAAAATTAAAAGTTTATTTTTTACATTAAATCAAAATTAAATCACATTCTAGCAGAATATTTTAATATTAAACTTTTCTTTTCCAAAATTATAGTTCTAAAATCATGTCATCTTTTTTTCCAGAAATTCCACACTAAATCCAAAATCAAATCTTTTTTCCAGATATTTTAAAATTAAATCTTCCTTCGCCAAAAAATTCCAATCTAATTTTACAATAAAATTTAAATTTTGCAGGAATGAGCAGAAAACAAACTATTCTTTTCCAGAAATTCAATTCGAATTATTTCAATTAAATTTAAATCTGTCTTTCCCACATTTTACATTCTTCGTTTTGTAGTAGTTTCATTGTAATTCTAAAATCAAGCCTCCTTTTCCAATAATATTTTACAATTAATTCTTCCTTTTGCGGAAATTAAATTATTTGTATAATTAAACCGCAATTCTCTAGAATACTTTAAAATTGGACATTCTTTTCCCAGAAATTCAAATCTAATTATAAAATTAAATTACCTTTTTCAAAAATATTTTAAAATTAAATCTTAATTTTTCAGAATATTTTAAAACTTAATCTACCTTTTTTGGAAAATCCATTCAAGTTTAAAAATTAAATCTGCCTTTTCCGAAATAAAACAAAATCTTTATATTTGATTAATATGATTCTAATTTAAAAATATTTTAGAATTAAATCTATACCTTTTCCTGTATGTTTTTAAGTTAAATCTCAATTTTCGAGAATATTATAAATCTTAAGGTTCCTTTTGCTGAAATTCCATTCTATTTTTTAAACTATTTTCTAGAGTAAAGTAAAATAAAATGTGCTTTTTCCAAAAATTCCTTACTAATTCTAAACCTAAATCTGCCGTTTTCAGAATAATTTAAAACGAAGTTTTTTGTATACCAGGAATCCTTTTCAAGAATTAAATCTTCGTTTCGCGGTATTTGAATTCTAGTTCTAAAAATAGATTCAGAATATTTTAAAATAAAATCGTTCTTTTCCCAAAATACCACTCTAACTCGAAAATCAAATCTTTCTGTCCGAGGTTATTTCAAAATATACCTTCCTAAACATTCCAATCTAATTTTAAAACTAAATTTTCATTTTCCAGTTTACGCTTAAATTAAATCTTTCTTTGCTAAAAATTCCATTTTATTTTTAAAATTAAATCTCCTATTTCAAGAAGATTTTAAAATTATATTCTCGTTTTTCAGAAATTTCTTCCTAATTTTAAAATTATATCTCTTTTCCAGAATATTAAATTCTAAAGCCCTTTGTCGTGTACTCAAATAATTTTATAATATCACTTTTCGTACATCATTAAAACTCAAATTTACTGTTTTTAAATCTCAAAAATATACAATATAATTATTATTTAAGCCGAACTAATATATCTAATTGAGTGCACCACCCACAACATTACAAAAAATTATTACTAAATTGAACATACGAAAAATCGACCTGCCATGAATTCTCTTCATGCGTATAAAGTGTAACTATAAAAAATTTACACCAAGCAATGTACATATCCGCCTATACAACAACCGTCTACATACATGCAAATATACATAACCGCTAAAATACCATTTTTCACAAAAACTCAAAAAGCAGAAAAAACTAAAATTAAAAATTAAAACACAAAAATTTCACATATAATAAAAATAAATAAATAACATTTTATGAAAATTTATTTTCGCGCAATATTCACAAACAAAAAAATTTTGTTTTTTTAGCCAAACATAATTTAAAGCGGAGAAAAAATTATGGTTTTGTATTCTGTGTTATGAATAAAATAAAATAAAATAAAAATTTAAATTTAATTTATCAAAATTAAATTTGTAAATTAAAAAAAAAAAATAAATCGGGGAAATCGCGAAATGAGCAAAGCACGCATTTTTTAATTTATTTTTATTGATAAAACGTAAATTACTTTTAATTTTTATTATCGTAATCATTTTTAATGTATGCGGGTTTGAATTTTGTGTATGAGTGTCTATACATATACTATAATATGCTGAGTATACGATTAAAGTTGAAAATTTTCAAAAAAAAAAAATGAAGCACAGTCAATTTTTTATTCGCTGCTGGATCTGTTATGATTTGCAATGAAATTATATGTGTGGGGTAAATTTATTGAGACTTTTTTTTTGTGTTGGATGATGATTTTTGCAATAACGATTATTAAGTTTAGATATGCCAGACATAAAATTTTAAGATATAAAGATAAATATATTTAGTATACACGTAATGACAATTGATAATCCCCGTGGTAGAAAGATTTTATGCCTGCGTAATATTAATGGATTTTACGGCTGCTTAGTATCAGGTAATAAAAAAAAATTGTTTGATTTATATTGCGGATGGTAATTTAATTTTATTTAAATGTTTATTATTCACACGTGTATTCATGTTGCAAAAGAAGATTTCGATATTAGTCTAAAATGGGACTTTGTAACCAACCGAATGTCACCTTTATTGGTGTGCTTTTTTGCTAATTACCCAATACATTTAACCAGGAGACTGGTTACTATTAAAATCTACAGTCTTTGTTTATTAACGTCGCGTGTTACCGTCCCCTAGATGTTAATCAACGCGGCACGTTAAAATATGAAACAGAAGTAAAAGTATAAAACAAATTCTTCGGCTTTTTAAATGTGAAAACTTAATTTAAAATCGAGATTCGTTTATAAGGTCTCTGGGAGAAAAGGAGCAGCATCTAGAAGACAAATTTTCTAAAAAAATTGACGAATTGTTAGCGAATTTCATGAGTAAGCTACAAACCCCAGGCTTCCAGAAATCTAAGTGACAGAAACTTCCTTCTAGTAAAAATGCATAAAGAAGTGATAACTTGTACAGTCAAAATACTGATGACTCCAATACCAAATCAGACCAGAATTTCTCATTGCGGTCTCTTGTCAACCGTAGTACTTTCATAAATAATGGAAATGTTAATCTCCATGGTATCGGAGGAGTATTCATCCTGCAAAGTGGAAAATTTTATTTTCTGGAAAGACGGATAGTTCTCATAAAGCTCAAGGGCCGCACTTACCATTAATATCAAAAAGAGTCACTTTTTATTGAAAGAATCGAAATATTTAGGGTACAAAAATTTCCCAGTACCAACCACTGTGAAGCAAACGCGACGATTGTTAGGGATGGCAGACTGGTATCGTCGTTTTATGCCGAAATACGCTTATGTTACCGCCCTCGTCACTAATTTATTACGTAAAGGTGTTAAGTTTCAGTGGAATGATGAAGCGAATTTAGCATTTGACTATCTGAAGAACCTACTAAGTAGCGCACCTCTTCTTCGTAATCCCGATTTCAATGAGCCATTTTTCATACGTTGCGATGCTAATCCCCAAGACATTGCCAGTGTGCTCTTTCAATTAAACGTCGGTGGTAATGAGATGCCTATAGCTTTTATATTACATAAACTAAACCCTGCACAACGAAACTACCCAATAACGGAACTAGAATATCTAGCAGCGGTTATTAGTATCAAGCAGTTTCGGAAAAGTTATAGGTTTACCATTATCACTGATCATGTCAGCCTTAAGTGGTTCACAGAAGGACTTAAATGGTCGACTCGCGAGGTGGAGCCTAACGCTCCAACCTCGACTTTACAATCACTCACCAGAAAGGCAATGAGAATGTGGTGGCAGATGCATTGTCTCGCGTATGTTGCGATAGTATTGCTGAAATATCATCTGATCTCAAGCTACACGACATTAATCTTTTTGATGATACCAGTTTAGGTGACGTGGCTTAGCAAAAATTGCGTACCCAAATCGAGACATGTCCTGAACAGTATCCAAATCTCCGGGTACAAAACAAAAGGATACTAATTCGGATTGAGCCAAAGAGGGATGGTGCTGTAACTGACATGCCTGTATGGAAATTGTGGATTAATACAGCTCATACGTTAGATTTAATAAAAAAGGAGCATAACAATTCAGGAGCAGCCCATGGAGGGATTCAACCGTCGTATGTAGAATTCTAGTAATATAGAATTCTCACACCAAAAATTCAAATTCTTACTTTAGATACATCGAATTTCGACAGCATTAACTCTAATTTTGACAGGACAAATCAAATTTTGGCTAGAATTAAGATATGATATATCGAATTCCAAAATAAATTATTGAGTTTTGACTTGGTATGTCAGTTTATGACATGATATACCGTACTACATACTGAATTCTGATATGATTTACCAAGTTTTGGCATGATATTTCGATTTCTGAAGCGATATATCGAACTCTGACATTATAAATTCAATGACTTGCCAAGTTGACACATAATACACGTCGGTTCAGGACTATAGACCGCTAAGCGCCAAAACCATAGTTATGAGAAAAACAAAAATGGAAATTTAACCGAGTTTATCTTTCTTATTTGGTATGCTAGCTTAACAATTTATTAAATTTTTATCTTGTCATAAATAAGATAGATAAATAAAAAAATTCATTCAATTATTAATATGTGATATAGCAGGAAGCAATTAGATCAAAACAAAATTTATTTTTTTCATGACATAATATTATGTAAATAATACTAAAAATCAGTATTTAAATAACTTCAAAATCATTGATAATTTCACTTTAATTCACTATGTTTTTTTAAATGTTTCATACATTTAAGGCATAAATTGCAAAAGGCTCTTCATATAAAATCATCAGTGTTGCTTTATAAAAGTGTTGATCTGTTTGAGGCATACATTTCAAAAGGCTCATCAAATCTTTGCGTTTTGTTTCACTTAGTCTTAAGTTCTCCTTTTGGCATACTGTGACTTCAAATTCGTTTTCTGATAGAACCTCTTCGGCATATTTTCTTGTTCTTCTGGAACTGACGGGTTTATTGATTGATTGATTCAACGCCAACATCATTACTAAATGATGTTTTATATTTTATGTTAGTCATATTTCGAGCTACATAACTTAATTGCTTTACTTTAGTGTAGTAATCTGATTATTCCTATTGGACTAAACATTTCTTTATTTGTTAGGTGCCGCTCCAAAGTGCTATGTACTGCATCTGTTTCTTAAAAAAAACGAGTGTCCCGCTAAAATAGAATTCCTATTCTGAGCAACACGCGAATGAGACTAGGATAATTATTTTTTTTCTGTTTCCGGCAAATCAATTATAACTGCTGGCAAAATCTTTATGTAGGCACTAGCCAACTCAATGGAACCTTTACCTTGACTGGTTTCATTCCAAACACTACAGTTTGTCATTTTGTTTATAATTGAAGCAGTTAATATTAGCTTTCGGTAAAGTAAATACGTTTTGCAAGTCAATTATCAAAATCCGAGTATTTGCCTCAACATTGATTTTATCCATGTCTTTTTCTGCTCTCGCACGTAATTTATTTTCTAAATGACGAGAAATCTCGTTTTCTTCTTCTTGGGTATAAATAACATCATTTTGTAGTTTAATCTTATGTTCCTCACATCTGTTACATAGTTCCTTTTTCGGCACATAAAATGCTAAATTGAAGTGCGTGTCAAAGACGTGCTTATAAGCCCAATATTTCACAGGATCGTCATAGTCGTTACAATATAAATTGTACATTGTTTTTAAATTTAAATGTGGCTCCAAATATTTTTTATTCGTTGAAGACCGGCAATAATGATGATCCATAGTAGCAAAACTGTTGATATGAGTCGCAACCTCCTCTAGTTTGCTACCTGGTAATGTATTTTTTGCATGTTTTCCTTTTGATGGTGATTTTGAGGTTTTTGTTTGGTTATCAACTAAAAATTCCTGTTTATACATTTTTAAGCACCGCTGGAATAACGTTATATTAACGGCTGGATGTAGCGGATTAAGAGTTATAGAAAGTAACAATAAAAAATAATATTTTGATGGATATAGCGTTTTTTACATATGTAATTAGCGGGAAAATAAAATTTCATTTACAGGATGCAGCGTAATTATTTATAGCTCTTTCTGGTACTGAGTCTTAACAGTTGTGAAATAGCATATAGATAATGGATATAGCGTGATTTTGAAATATATTTTTACATTAAGTTAGCATAAAAATATTTTAAACTATTTGTTTAATTTTTAATTTATGGATATAGACCAAAATTAAAAAAATAGTAATTTTGATTTTATTGATTTAGATGACTAATGCCCGATTTCAGAACAAAACAGCAAATCCTCAGTTAAATAATATCTCGTCTCTTTCTTCTTTTATGAAATTGCAACTTGTTTCAAAATTCAAAATCAAGGTTGCATTGATTATATTTCTTTGTCCACGACTAACGTGTAATATGTTCATTATACGTTTGTTTCATCACTTATAATGATATCCATTATTCACTGCTAGTTTATCTAGTAGTTTCTTCTTTCATTATTCAATACTTCCAAGTAAATTATTTGATTTTTGAAATTTTATCTAGTAGTCTTTTGCCATTTTCACTATTATTAAACTGTGACGTCAAAATACGACGAAAATTATTTGAAGAGTATTTAAAGCATTTGATTATAAAACATAATGATATTTGTCGGTCGTGGACAAAGTGTCGTATTCTACTCGCATATAATGGCTGTTATTCACTCAGATGATTTACGACACTCGCCTATCGGCTCGTGTCGGCAAACTTCATCTTCGTGAATAACAGCTATCATTATATGCTCGTTGAATAATATACTATTATTACATGAGCGTTTTAAATGTAGAATTAAATATTTGACTTTTCAATATCGCCCAAATAAATATTTAATTCTCCAGTTACAATGCTTATGTAAAAAAGAAATACATATAATCAGGATAGCATTGATTTTGAATTTTGAAACAAGTTGCAATTTCATAAAAGTCGAAAGAGACGAAACGTTATTTAACGGAGGATTTTCTGTTTTGTTCTGAAATCGGGCATTAGAGGGTTAAGCTAAAATACAATGAAAATATTATATGGAGTTAGCGTGAAGTTGGATATAGCGCAAGTGAAACTGTTAAAGAAGAATGAAAAATAGTAACGGTTAGCGGAAAAGTCTAATGCAGTTCTTTTAGAATCGGCTGCACGAAATAGCTTGTTAATAAGCGAAAATGAAAGAGGGCGTCTTGATACTAAAGAAGCAATCAAAACCCGAAAAATTTGAAATTGGTCGTATCGAATTTTAAACGTCCATCCAAGCAACTCAAGATAAAGAACCCTATTGTTTGGAAGTAACTCCGTTGAGAGTGTTCGGTTATACGAAGGTTTTTATTGACCAATCACCCAAAAATTGCTGGAAAATAATGAGATGTAGTGATATTTAACATTTTCATAAACGGTAGCTATTTTCGAAAAAATTAAGAAAAAGAAATTATCTGGCTATTTTACGGTCCAAATGACTCGTTCCAAAGTATCATAAAGGCAGAAAACTGGGGATTTCTGGGGATATAAATTGGAGTTATAACATATGCTTAATTAGGATATAACTTTTTCAATTCTTACCTGATATGAATGAAATCCAACATATGCGAGGGAATTTAGGATGACACTTGGATAATTGTAAAACGATTTAGATGAAATTCAATATGAGCGTTGGAAATGCGGTTGTCATTTGAATTTAGATGAAATTCTGGAATATGGCCAATTAGGAAGGGATAAAATTTCAATGATAATTATAAAAAGTGCTGAACTACAGAAGTTCTGATCATTTTGGATGAAATTTGGCAAATTATTTGTTCACTGATTTTCCTGAAAAAAATCGCATGAACGCAGAAAACAAAAAAGTATTTATTGAGTTCAGAGCCAAGCCTTGTCAGTCTTTTTCTAAATGATGTTGACATCCTCAGAGAGTTTCAATTTACAGTTCAAAAACTACCTAAAGTTTTTAAAATCTTAAGTATTTTCTATTTGAAATCAGTTAGCATTACTGTCGGAAGCAGGAGCTGCTCAATAAATATTTACTCATAACTACTTAATCACTTATTATTATTTTCCAAATGTTAATTTGTTGTACATATAATTTACATTTTAATATAATAATATGCCCAACTGTGCTGTCAAGATTTTGCTTACAATTTTGGTGTAGTTTTTTATTTCCGATAGTTAAATTTTCCTTTAATTTTCTAATCGTCAATATAAATGCCCACAATGAAAATAGTTCACAGGGAAAATGGCCACATAGATTCAATTACATAAGAAATAGGTACACAATCAAAAATATGAGTTGGTCTCGTGTCCGTGAAGTTTCTGAATGTATTAGTAATTTCAAAAAACCTTCGAGTAGGTACTTTCTATTGCCGGCCAAATAACAAGCAATCGTGCAGATATGGGTAAGGTTTGGCTATATAGGTCATATAAACCAAGGTATGGAGCACATAATCCATAAGAAGTTGTTTCCAAACGGAGGATTTGGAATCTGGTTATTGGCAGTTTTCCACTTAAAATATTGAGTATTTTATATTGAAGGCCAATTAACAAGTACTCCCAGAGATTTGGGCAAGGTTCGGGAATATAGGTCATATAAGCCAAGGTATGGAGCACATAATCCAGAACAAGTTGTTTCCAAACGGAGGATTTGGAATCTGGTTATTGGCAGTTTTCCACTTAAAATATTGAGTATTTTATATTTAGAGCCTATTAACAAGCACTCCCAGAGATTTGGGCAAGGTTCGGCAATATAGGTCATATAAGCCAAGATATGTAGTACATAATCCAGAACAAGTTGTTTCCAAACGGAGGATTTGGAATCTGGTTATTGGCAGTTTTCCACTTAAAATATTGAGTATTTTATATTGAGGGCCCATTAACAAGCACTTCCAGAGATTTGGGCAAGATTCGGCTATATAGGTCATATAAGCCAAGGTATGGAGCACTTTATCCAGAAGAAGTTGTTTCCAAACGGAGGATTTGGAATCTGTTTACTGGCAGTTTTCCGCTCAAAATTTTGAGTATTTTATATTGAGGGCCCATTAACAAGCACTCCCAGAAAAACAAAGGAACGGATTCTGGTTTGGTGATCCGTATCGGAGGGTGCAAGGAACTCTGAGAGGTGAAAACATATTTTGCAAGTGTAGAGGTTTTAGTCAGTGACGATAGGTCCCGGGCAATAAACATATTTTACTAGCTTCTAATTTGTATGTCTTCTAGACCTCTGGTTGTCGATAATAATAGAAAACCTGGCTCATCATCTAAACCAACGAAGGATTTAATTTACCGTACAAATATTGACATTTGCTCAAAAACAATCAAGGAGATTTGGGCAAGATTCGGCTTCATGAATGACTTAATTTGTTTTCCCATGAAGTTTCATAATTTTCGCACCACCAATGATGAACAGCTCCTTACCAACGATGAACAGTTCCCACACTTATACGTATAAAGAAAAAAGTAACTAAAAATCAAAAATGCATATTTAAGTTTAGAATTTTTTTTGTTTAATACACATTTTTAATAATTTGGTGTTGCTGATTTTTATTCCTCCGATGTACTTGAAGTTGCTGTCCTCGTATGAATAGTGTAGTACTAATGCTGTGATACATAGATTAGGGTGTGTGGGTTCACAGTTGCTGTTGATTTTTCCGTTGATCCAGAATTTAATAAATCATTATATAAATGTCACAAATCATTCGGTCGTTTTACGTAGCACGTGTAGTGTCCGATTGCTCCAACCGTTAGAGGAAAAATTTATTTGTTCCGAAAGATTGTAAGAGAACTTAATCCAGTTTCGAAATTACACGAATTAATTAATTAATTAGTTCAAAATTAGAGTAAAAAAATTGTTAATTATTAGATGAAAAATGTAATTTATTGCACCTTTCAAATGGAGTGTTTGGTTTAAAATTGTGATTGAATTTTGTATATCACAAAGCCTATGTCAAATTTGGTGTCGACGTCGCGTCGTACGGCTGTACATCAACAAACAAAATTTTATTTTGGATGATAATTTTATTAATTGTCATTTGTTCTTTACACACACAACATTTTGATTTTGATTTTGGCTCTAAATATAAAATACTCAATATTTTAAGTGAAAAACTGCCAATAACCAGATTCCAAATCCTCCGTTTGGAAACAACTTGTTCTGGATTATGTGCTCCATACCTTGGTTTATATGACCTATATAGCCGAACTTTGCCCAAATCTCTGGAAGTGCTTGATAATGGACTGTAAATATAAAATACTCAATATTTTAAGTGGGAAACTGCTACTAGCAAGAATCCAAATCCTAGGTCATATAAGCTAAGGTATGGAGTACATTATCCGGGAAAAAATCTTTCCAAACGGTGGATTTGGAATCTTGTCAATGGCAGTTTTCCACCTAAAATATTGAGCAGGTTTTAATTTTTTGTTAAAAGCCTAACGGAAAGAAATCACTCATTTCATTCCAATAAGAATTTTGTTTTGAGCATTTCTAATACATACATATTTTTTGTTATTTGTTATTTTTTGTCAGAAACTTCACGTCGGCATTGGTCTCAATATCTCCAAAATAATAAAAATCCGAAAAAACTCAAGTTTTGTAAATATGTTCAAACTTTAAATTATTTTGGTATATTCCAAATTGATAAATATTTATAAGAAGAGGAGAATACTACAAGTGCACGGTTGATTCCTATATATAGAAAAAAATCAGTGTAATAAATTAGCAGTTCAGTCGCTATAGCCTGCTGAGATGTACTGAAAAATGATTTATTTTTCACATGCTCGCAGATCGAAACTGAATTGCAAACTCTTAACAATTTCTCCTCTTCTTTTGTAAATATGTATAACAAATTTTTGAAAGGTTGTTTTAATTCGTTTTGTAACTGCTTAGAGTATGGATGCTACCGCCCCAATAATTTTGACATTTTTGGAAAATTTATGATTTTTAATAATTGGCCACATATTAAAACAGAGAATTCACTACCTGGTAACAAACACACATATTTTGTTAAAGGTACCGGTTTAAATTAATGTGGTGGTGTTGTAAAAAGTATGAATTTTGTTTTTATATAACGAGTGAGAATGATGCTTTATCTAATTCGTAACACGAAAGATCCAACTGTGCGAAAGTGCAAGAAGATTTCTGGGTTATATTAATTTTTTAAACAGTCTTTTTCAGTGCCAGCTCCAGATTTCTGAGCGCCCTGCGCTACATTTATTGAAATGAATACTTAAATTAACAGCGATTTAGCAAAGTTAAATTGTTCGTGTTTAGTCGCCACTAATGTCAACCTCAATTTAGTTAATCGTGTTACGTATTTTGTAGTACAAAGAATCTATAGCCAGGCCCTGTTATAGGGATATGACTGGTAATTTCCCCTGGTACGCATTACTAATTAGCCCCTAATTTGACGCCCCATAATTTTTAACATATCATTAAAATCAGGTGCCACCCCGGTGGCACAGTGGTTAGCATGCTTGCTTTAAGCTACGGAGGTTCCGGGTTCGATTCCCGGCGGGTGATGAAAAAATCACGGCTGGTTAATGTTGGATCAATGAATTAATCACTCATTATTCGTTAAAAAAAAAATGATTACGAAACTTCAAATGAAGCGGCCAAATCCCTCTATGGGATGTAGCGCCAGCGAAAAAATAAATAAATTAAAATCAGAGCAAATTCTCAATCAGCTGGCAAGCCATCAATTTTCATATGAACGCGACAAAATAAAATGATTTACTGTTAGTTGACCGCAAACAATTGATCGTGACAATTGATCGTGGCAATTGATCGTACAACAATTGATCGTATAACAATTGCCCGTGGAAACAATTTATCGTTAAGACAATTTATCGTATGAGCAATTGATCGTATAGACAATTGATCGTGGTTCAGTTGATCGTTGGAACTTCGCTGTTTCTTGACCGATTATGATAAAATTTGACATGGGTGATAGTAATGGGCTTCTAAAATGATTTTACGATAAAGTTTTTTACTGTGGCCAACTAAGGTGGAACTTCGCTGTTTCTTGACCGATTATGATGAAATTTGACATGGGCAATGGTAATGGGATTCTAAAATGATTTTTGGATAAAGATCTGCCAAATGGCCAATTAAGGTGGAACTTCCCTGTCTTGCAATACAAAATCTTGCAAGTACAAAATCTTGCACTTTTTAAAAACCATGCAAATCAAAATCTTGCCAACCCAACCCAAAGTCTTGCAGTTACAAAATCTTGCAAGTACAAAATCTAGCAAGTACAAAATCTTGCATTCGAAAATTTTGCAGTTTTAGTATCTATGTACTTGTCTTTAGTATCTAACATAATATTGCTTATTCATAAAATTTCATTTCTCAATTGAAAATTGAAATAAGTCAGTTTTGAGATTAGATTATCGCAATTTTATTCACAAAAAAAAAAAAAAAAAAGTTTTTGGTTAATGCTGATTTAATATATGAATTATTTATTTATTTATTTATTTATTGTACTTTAACAATAATTTAGTATTAAAAGGAAAAGCACAGATGGAAACAGAGTAAACGGAACAAAAGAACAAAAATAAAATGATGAAGCTGCTTCCATTAGGCAGAAAAACCTTTTAAATTTTTTCAAACAATTTCCATCTCATGCATACACATTCTATTTTGAGCAATAGCTCATTTACAATAAAATGTACAGCAAGAGGTGAAATAATATTAAAAATTAACAATAATAACAATAACAATAATATTAAAAATAAATTTAGAAAACTACGTATTGCCCATCAATCACGCCACTCCAAAAATTTTGACTTAAATAATTTGACCGATCCTAAACTCTTAATTTCCAATGGAATTGAATTCCAAAGAGAAACTCCCCTAACGTAAAAGGATTTGTTTAGCGACCTACAACTATTTTTGGCCGGAATCAGGCGGAAGTTTGAGGAATGAGACCTGCTAAAAAGTAACTTCCTATAAAGATAACAAGGCTTCTTAGCTTTGAGAAGTTTAAAAATAAAAAGACAAACGCGAAATTCGTAAAAGGTAGATAAACTACATCCTAAAACAAGGCTAGAGTAGGCAGAAATATGATCGAATTTTCTAATACCAAAAATAAACCTAGTACATGCATTGAAACATCTTTGGAGAACGTTCATATTTTCCTGAAGCATACCGAATAAAACTACGTCACCATAAATAAAATGAGGAAGAAGATAAGACAAAAACATTTTTTTTCCTAAACTGACTATCAGAAAATCCTACTACTTTATACAAACAACTAAGCATACCAAAGACCCTCTTACTAATACTAACTAAATGGTCACCCCAAGAAAGAGTTTTATTAATAACTAAGCCTAAATCTCTAACAGTATTTGAATACCTAATTAGCGAACCCTGCAGAAAAATACCAGGAAAGGACGAGGTGTCTAACGATTTTTTATAAATTATGATCGATTGAGATTTATTCGCATTTAAAACGAGCCTATTAGAGACCGACCAACTAGCGATATTACTTAAGTCTTCATTTATCAGAGAAATATTCCTATCAATAGAACCCTGATCTAAACGACTATTTTTATAAATTTGGACGTCATCAGCGAAAATGTGAAATGAACAATGGTGAATAGAGGATTCTATGTCATTAATGTACATAGAAAACAATAGAGGACTCAGCACTGAACCCTGAGGAACGCCGGAAATTACAGGAAGGAAATCAGACAAAGAATTGTCGAAAAAAACTGCCTGAGAACGATTAGAAAGATAGTTAAAAATTAGTCTGGCAGCGGAAACCGAAAATCTAAACTGAGATAAGAGTTTGTTAAAAAGAATTCTGTGATTAATAGAATCAAAGGCCTTAGAAAAATCTAACAAAGTTAAAGAAGTCAATTCCCTATTATTCATATTGCGCCTAATATCATCACATGCATTTAATAACGCAGTAGAAGTGCTATGAAATTTTCTAAACCCAGATTGGAAGAAACTAATTAAACTATTGCTATTTAGATGCGATTGAATTTGAGCTTTAACAACTATCTCGAAAGCTTTAGAGAGAGAACTTAAAATGCTAATTGGCCTCAAATGGGATAGCTCTGAAGGATTACTAATCTTTGGGATGGGTATGATTTTACTTAGCTTCCACTGATCTGGATAGGAAGAGGATGTGAGAATAAAATTAAAAATATGTAACAAATATTTTGAGACGAAAGGGAAAACTCGTTTAACGAATTTTAAATTGACGTTATCCAGACCGGAAGATTCCGACTTAACATTCCAAATGGCAGACTGTAAATCCTCGAGAGAAATATTTGAAAACGAAAACGAATTAGAGGACGCATTAGAGAACAAATCGACGGTACTACTGCCCGAGTTCAAACTAGAGCAAAAATAACTATTAATATCATTGGGCTTAAACACCCCACTAGAACTACTCTTGCATCTGCCTAGGCCTAAATTACGAACATTACGCCAAAAAACCTTGGGAGGAAGGGAGGGGTCTAACTTGTCCTTAAAATAATTACGTTTAGCAATCCGAATTAACCCTACAACTCTATTACGAGCCTGCTTATAATGTAAATGAGACTGACTATTAGGATACCTTTTCCATAAACGATATTTACTAACTCTAATACTTATGGCATTCGAAACTTCCTGAGACAACCAAGGCGGAGATTTTGCTTTGAAAGTAACCTTTTTAAGCGGAACGCAACTATCATAGACCAAACTAATATACGAGTTGAAAAATTCTACTTGGGTAGTTGACGAACTAAGGCAAAAAATATCCTCCCAAGGAACCGAGTTACAAACTAAGTAAAGGCGGGAATTATCTATACTAGCAAAATCTCTAAAGCTAAAACTGTTAGGCTTAGGTGGAGAGTAACAATTCACAGAAAAAACTAAAAGATCATGATGGGATCCCATACCGAGAGACAACTGATTGAAAAAACAAATAGAGTTATCAGTAAAAGAGATGATATGGTCAATAAGGGAATAAGAGGCACCGCTAGCGGTTGGACAACAAAACGTCGGCGCCACAGTGTTGTGGACGGATAAATTAAGACTATTTAAAAGATGCAAATAATCACGAGGGAAGCCGGAATTTTGGAGTATATCGAAATTGAAGTCACCTGATATATATATTTCATCGAATCTACAAGAGAAATAACTAAACAAACTTTCTAAGTCTACAAGGGATTTTTTAAATTGGGCATACGACCTCTTACTAGTTTTTGGAGGGTTATAGACGGTACCGAATAAGATTTTACGACCACTAATGAAAACGTTGACAAATAAAAACTCTAAATCCGATACTAACGATTCCGAAATAGAAGAAGGTATGGTAACTAATCTAGCCTTAATATGATCACCTACAAACATACATAAACCACCATAATTAAGGGGAGGTACCGTCCTATCTTTCCTAAATATATTAAAACCTTTGATGGCAAAAGCTGAATTAGGGATATTTGGATTTAGAAAGGTCTCAGAGAAACAAAGTATGTCCACTGGAGCGCCATTAAAAATGTGACGAATCTCGTCAATATTTGGGACTAGACTTTGGACATTCAAACTAACTACATTCAATAACGACCTATCAACTAACATGGATTTTAGAACTATATTGGGATAACTAAGCGACATAATCAAACTCAAAATCAAAATTTAGCGTACACACGACGTGGGCGTGATTGATACGCAAAATCTCATTTTTCCCGAATATTTCAACAAAATATTCTGGATAAGGGAGATTTAATTTCCCTTATCCAGAATATGTTGTTGAAATATTCTGGAAAAATGAGATTTTCATTCAAACTTTAATATTAAATCTCCATTAACCAAAAACCTTTTTTATGTTTTTTTTTTGTGAATAAAATTGCGACAATTTAAACTAAACTCAAAACTGACTTATTTGAATTTTCAATTGGGAAATGAAATTTTATGGATAAGCAATATTATGCTAGATACTAAAGACAGGTACAGATACTAAAACTGCAAAATTTTCGAATGCAAATTTTGTGCTTGCAAGATTTTTTTTTTATCACAAGCACATTTTTACATTTTTAGCAAAATCTGCAATGATTTTCAAAAAATCGTTGTGCAGAAATATATGAAAATTATTATCATAACGCTATACATAATATATTTTATGTTTTTTATATTTTTATAGTACAACAGTGATTATCTTATTTTAATTTTAACATTGTGCATAATATATTCTTTATTCATTTACAACAATTTTCCGTTTATTTATAATTTTTAATATCTGTTGTTGTCCTAAAGGGCTCAATCAAACAGGAAATATTAATGTAGTGTCTGGATAAATGGTAAAATAGGAAGATTATGTCATAAATGAAATTAAACTTTAGGATACATTGTACATTGTTGTTATATGCAATTGTTTAAATAATTTTAAACTACTTTCATCCCTTATGTAAATTGGGAATCTCTTTTATAACAGCAGACCCCGGTACACTACATTGTTATTAGAAGCGTATGTGTAAGCCCAAAAATTATAAACAAAAAATTATTGTAAATAAAATATAATTACTTGCGTTTTAATTAAGTGATTATATGTGAAGTTGTGTTATATACTCTGCTAATCCGATTGTTCCAGTGTTAATAATTTTTCCAAAACTCCAATAGTATTGACAATGATGACATCAGTGTTTTCGCTTTTTTAAAAAAAAATCTTATTGGTTTTGGTCTACAAAAGTTTGAAGTTGTTGGATTTTTTAAAGTTGATTGCCTGACGAAAAAGATTTGCCTTATAAGTTGTTAACTGCTCTCTCACAAAAAGTTATTTAGTGTCCTCAACTTTATATCCAACTTCGTTGGCAAAAAGTTTCTTGCTCTGTTTGATTTTTGCGAGATTGTTTAATTTAGTTACTTCATCAACAAAAACCATTTTCAGAAAGAGTGAAGTAGAATTGCTGTTCGTTATTTGTTGCCGTTTTGTTTATCTTTTGGCTACAAGAAGAGTCAACTAGAGTTGTCTGGATTTCATTAAATTTTCCTTTTCAATAAGGGAAGTGATTGCCTCCCTTACATCATTCGTATTAGATAACCCAGCATTCATTGTTGCAAATGTTTCAAGCGGTTGACTGGTAGAGACAGTTACAGGAGAGAGCGTCACAGCTGTAGTAGGTAGAGTAACGTCGACATTTGGTCTCACTTCACCTTGGCATCCAGCATTACAACAACACTTAGGAGAACTTGTTAGTCGGGTTATAATGCTGTCCATTGCTGCTGAAGCTTTTAATCTGCGGATGGAACTTTTCTTATATTCATCATACTCGAAATAGCTTTGTTGCAATGTAATATTTTCTTGACATTCATTGCACGTGATATTGACATTTATTTTCTGACGTAGTTGCAGTAATGGATTTTTACCAAAAAAGGATTAACAGTGTTTACAAAACTTTTGTTTAAACAATAAATAGGACTATCGATTATCAATTAAACTACCAATATATCTTTAAAATTCTACAATTTATTTTTAATTTAATTTTTATAGAAGCGTATTTTTTTTTCATCACAGTTATCAGCGCCACCTCTAATTTTTTATTTTGTAATGCAAGACAGCGAAGTTCCACCTTAATTGGCCATATTCCAGAACTTGAATTGCCCATACGATCAATCGTTCATACGATCAATTGCCCATACGATCAATCGTCCATACGATCAATTATTCATACGATCAATTGTATTCACGATCAATTGTGTCTACGATCAATTGTTTACGTTC
This sequence comes from Tipula helvola, assembly GCA_963556165.1. Classification (NCBI taxonomy): domain Eukaryota; kingdom Metazoa; phylum Arthropoda; class Insecta; order Diptera; family Tipulidae; genus Tipula; species Tipula helvola. The sequence continues at coordinate 303,955,660 of OY744482.1, forward strand.
AATTGTAACACGATAAATTATTCACGATCAACTGACTGGAACCCAAATAAAATATTTGCGACCCAAACAAAATTTGGGGAAAAATTAAATGAAAATTAAAATTTGCTTGGGAAAATTGATCTAGTAGTCATATTTCTCGTCTTGCGATTTGCTAGATTATCGAATATTTGCCCATCATCAAAAAATATACATCAGTTTTTACGGAACTACTTTCAGTTTAGAAGAACCTAAAATTTATTATACAAATTCATTTTATTGGAGCATTTTATCGGGCGCATGGTTATACTTTACTTAAATAATCGAAGCGAACTTCTGAGCAAAATTTTTTGAACTGGAGAAGTAGAGATGTGTAAAGAGACCCAATATTGAATTCAATAAGCCGTACCGATCAGCATTCGACATTCTGTAAAAGTCTAAGAATTGATTCCGCGGTTCAGTTAATATCAGTTTTATAGGTGATTTTAGCGATGTGGCCTATTTTTTGTTCAATAAATGTGTAAACAAGTAAAATTTGATCGAAGGAGTTTAAAAATGTCATTCTCCTTCTAAGTTTAAAGTGGAGGAAATAAGACCGAATTTCTTTTAAACAAACACCGTTTCGATTATTATTCAAAGGACGCCTAATTTTAGAAAGAAGAAATTACAACTGACCACCAGATGCGAGTTGTCATCATGTCTTTGGTCCTGATGAATTTCAGCACGAATTACCTGCTTGGAAAGGTCTAGTGGAAAACATTGCATTTCATACTGAATGCTACGAAAAATTATAACAGGAGTTATATATTCTTAATGACAAGCTAAACATTCAAGTATGCAACATACAAGCTTTTAGTTAAACTTAATTTGTCAAGCCGCAGTGTTTCGATAGTATATTAGAACTATTTTTTAAACGAAATTCTGAAACTTGAGCATAGGTGAAGGTGAAGGTATTTGAATATCTGTTTAAATAATTTCCAAGCTTTTATTTTCATATTATCGTTAGACTAGTTATGGTAAGAATTGGTTAAAAGGAGAGATTAAAATAGTTGGGTCTTCTTTAAAAATGCGCTTATTGATCGGCAAACGGTCATATCTAACCTATATTTGCCTAATTAATTTTTGATAATGGTTGACACAACAAGAACTCAACATTTTCCTTATTGCCATGCAGTACTAAAAGATTTACTTAAAGGATTTTCAACATTCCAAACACATTTTTGGAATTTTACTTCATCCGCTTCAAAATTTCAGATAATCCTCTGGTAATCTTTAAGGTTAACGTACATACATTTCGAAAACAATAAACTACAAAATATTCTGTAAATGTCAAATTATAAATACATCGAACAAATACACACACACACACACCTAAATATAATCCATAAAGCGACATAATCATTTCCATTGAATTTCCCTCGTTCATTCTACGGAAAATGTCTACAGAAATAAATTTCGCTTCATTCACTAATGTGTTTGTTTATCCTATTAACTCTACATGTATACATCCGTACAAATACACAGACTAAACATACAACACACATCCTTTCATATCAAACACATATTTGTGCTTTTGTTGTTGTTGTTATTGTGTGTACGTTTCATTAGAATCGTGGAGAATTTTTTTTTATTTTTTTATTTGAATAAGTCGACTGAATGGTTTCTTTCAAATAAAAAATTTAAGCAATACCAAATAAATCATAGAAATGATGTACCAAAATTGTACAAGAAAAGGAAATTTGTAGGAGGCAACAGCCCAATCCGTGTATAAAAAAAAGCAAATCCGAAAATAATAAAGGGAGACAGCTCATAGTTGGTGTTCTGTTGTATTAAGTACACATGAATAAATTTTTTATATTCTCCATACGTGAAAAAAACATCTTCGTTTGTTCATGTTATCGTAACATTAATTTTATTTAGCAACAACTAAGGAACTAAAAAAGTTTATTGCAACGAACACAATACACATACACAATAATTCCAATGAGCTTTAGTCTATATTAGATGTAACAACATTTTGTTATGTTAATTTAATGGATCAAAAATATAAAAAAATTGTCACAACCTTATTTTGTGTTTTGTGGATCACCAAAGTTCAAGGCTAACATTCATTGGGATTTCGCTGTATGTATCTAAAAACAGAACAACATAATATATTAAATTTATGTTATGCATAAAGTATAAAAGTGTCATAATTAATTGTACCAAACAAGAGACAAACACATACAAAAGAATTGAAACAAGCTTAAAAGCTTTGAAAACTTAATTAGATAATTCCGAAGTAATTTAAAACGTTAAAAATTTACAGATCATTAAGATTTATAATTATCTTATAATCTCTTTTGCATTTAACACAATTTTTTTTTTTTATGTACGTATGTACGTATAAACCGTGCACATAAAATGAATTTCAAAAGTAATTTCTTATGTTCAGGAAACAAATTGAAAAAGCTTTCTAATGAATATAAATACGGTATATTACACAAACAAATTATATTTGTAGTATGTAAGGATAAATGTACGAAAGCACTGTGCAAAAAATATTTTACGAGAAATTATATTTTTTGTACAATTTCGTTCTGGCAAAAATATCGTCTGGATTTTTTATTTTGTGTTTCTGCAACGGGTAATAAGAAAAATTGCTTTCATTAAGCTCGCCGTTATATGTACTTCATAAATACAATTTTATATGGGGGCGGGGTACATATTCAGATACAACTGTGCTGTCTGATGACTAAAATTTGTAAGCTTAAAAAAAATTATGTTGAGAGATTCATTCTGTGGGGAGATTTGTGTAAGAAAGTTCCCAATTTTATGAAAATATTTCCTTCAACTATTAGTGCTTAGAGCTTTCCTAAAATTTGAATATTCAGTGCGACATAACTACGAGGTTAATTATTTATGATTCATAGTTAAATAAGTTTATACTAAGTTGTCATGTGTAGACTACAACACCACAGTGAATTGGAAATCAACTTTGACTTTTGCGAATTTTGAACTTTTTTTACGAATTAAAATACATTACATATATAACATACACGTCTGCTTCACTAGGTGTACTTAAGTAATGACCTGCTTATTCTTATAAGGAGCTTTTGCGATAATGGCATAGGAATCTGTACCGAACAACTGAACCTGCACTGAATATTACCAGCTTAAGTTTACATTTATTATTTTAGCCATACAGAAACAATCAAATTATGTCGAGTTTGTACAAGCATCTCTAATGTTTCGATTGACATTCGAGGTATGGTCAAGGGTAAATTAACGTTTCGACAAACTATGCATGTACCTAGGGCTAGGGAGCGTCTTTGGTTTTTCAAAGCGTTTGAAAGACTGACTACTAATGTTTGATATTTCAATTCAAATGAAAAATTCGATGGTGACTTGAGTACACAGTAATTTAAATTTTCAACTGAAATGTAAACTTCATGAATGAGAGCCCTGGAATTTTCTGTTCCAGATCTTTTTCATATGATGGAATAGCTCATTTGAATTCCTGAAACTTTTCTTTTTTATTCCTAGCTCAAATTCTGTCCATAAGTTATCTCGATTAGGTTAAATTCAGGGGCTCTGCACCAAACAAATCAATTTTTTGATCCGAAACCCAGAGCTTTAATAATTTTGCAGTATATTTAGGATCGTTATTATGTTAGAAAATAAATGAAACCGGCATCACATTACATCGCATGATATATTTGTACATGTGTTGGTCCATTTGCTTAACAATTATAAATATTCTGCCAGAAAAATGCTCGCAAGCCATGATGTTCCTATGATGAATACAAATGGAGTGAGCCTTCAAGAGACTCAGTTGCAACAAAAAAAGTATTTTTGGGTTAAAAATCAATGTTGAAATAAATGGACTCATTCATTTTGATAACAATTGAGCAACATTCGAATCATTTCACAAAGCTGATTCTTGTGCTGGTAATCGCAGTTGTCCCAATTTCCAACAGTGATTGAGTTTTCATCCAATTCGGAAAGCCCGAAGGTGAATCTCAGCATAAATCACTTGATCAGTGGATATTACAATTGGCGATGCTGTACTGGTCAGGTGCTTCTATGCCTGACATTCGCCGCACCCCTTTGCGGCCAGTCCTAAGAGAGTATTATTTTTATAACTTTTGTTGAGTCCGAAATTTTGCGAATTTTTTAAAAGCATCAGCAATTAAAAAAATTTCTTAGGAAATAAAATTTCTAGTACTATAAAATCGAAATCTCCAAGTGTAATGGTAGCATTATTGGTAAATTATGTTTTAAATTGTTCTTTTTGTTAGGTCATTTAGGTTATTTTATCACAATATCTATTGAAACTGCAACCGGTTAAAGGACTCGTTTTATAATAGATTGGCAATAATTACAAATTTTTGAATCTCCAATAAAATACAAAACTGTGTTTTTGTTCGTATTTTTGACGCCCTTTGACTCTATTGTTAAAATCATCCATCATAAGACGTCAGACTCTCTTACATTAAAAGGCGAATAAAAGATTTTTTTTAATTGAGCAGTTGATTGAATCAACAACAAATTAAAAATAAAATAAATTAAATTTAACAAAATCCAATAATAGAAAAAAATGATAAAAATAATTCTCTTTCATTTAATAATTTACTAAGTACACTTTAGGCATCTTACATTCGTGGTTTTCTGATGAGCGCAAACACTGATTATTTACAAGCATTACCTGATTTCCGTATAGCAGTTCGCTTCTTTAGTCCCTACTCCAAACAAAGGTAGCATTTCCTGGCTCACGAATGAAACTATTGCAATCTCTTTGGATGACATTAATTGTAAGTCGTTTGCCGAGAACGTATTCAATACCTAAACGTGAGCTAAAATGTCTATATAAATTGGAGGGAGACTAACGCTTGAGTATTTGTGATACCAGATCCATTCAAATTATCGGCTTTATGAGATTTTCTGCACGTAACATGCTTCTAATATAAGCGATACAAATATAAAGGGGCCCTTATAATGCATTGGCTACTTGGATAGCCGTTATAGAACAACGCAGATTTTTTTGGTTATATACCCAACTGTTAAATAAAGGGAAACAAAACTGCTTTGCTGGTGTTTGTATGCACTCGAGAAAATATCATGCAGATAACCAGTTAGTTTCACGTTGCTAAGAGAGACGTGTGACTACGTAATACAGAACCAGACGATTTGGACATGGAAAATAGAGAAAAAAGCGTTTTCACGTTTTTTGTAGAAAAATTAAATTTTGCATCCGAAAATAAAAGGTTGCTCAAATTTTCCTGTTGTTTCGAGAGGCCCGAAAGTTAAAGCTTGCTTGTGTATGATTTCATTACACAAAATTTGAAAATATCATATACTCATATTATAACTCCACCACGATATTCAAAACCGTCGAACCCAATATATTGATAAAAGATTTGTAATACAAATTTAATCAACATCATTCTAAAATGCATCATTCAACTTTTCCCCAAGGCTAAGATTTGTTTGAATATTTGATAGGATGAAATAGTTATCAATAATCATTAAAAAAAATATCTCAAATTTTATTGGGCACGGTGTCAATATCTGTTAAAATCTTTCAAACACCAAATATATCTGGTTTCTATAGTGTGCCATAAATTTGTTTCGCACAAAACACCTAAAGTTTTTATATTGCGATTAAGGCCTGTTTTATAATATCGAAAACTATTTCCTAATTGACATTTTAGCACTTGAAAATCGATTTTTGGTCGTAAACCAAGGACTAATGCGGAAAAACTCATGAAATACACATAACCAAAATAAAAATAAAAATGTAATACACAAGAGCGCCACCAGTCACCACCAGTTACATGTACTGGGTATTTTTTGGGTCGGTGAACACGAGTCTGAAGCCTTAATTGCTCACTGACAGTCACTACAATAACAAACTCAACAAGCACAACAAGACCCAAAAATACCGCAAGAAACCCAAAATCAAAATAATCAACAGAAAACACAATCAGCGCACACAACCGCACAACAAATACCTACAAAAGAGCTAAGCGTCGTATTAACAGCAAACACGCACGAACGAGCAAAACATAGCGATATAGCCAAAACAACACAAATACACGAGAAGGCACAAAATGAAATTGAAACAATTAAGCGAATGATCAATGTCAAAGATCATCTAAAAGAAATAAAGCCGGAAACCGAGTCATCTTGTATGGACACAGAAAATGAAGATGTAGTTGAAAATACGAATTTTGGATTTTCACGGAAAGTATGTATGTGGATAAAAGATTTTATGATTGAGAGAAAAATGGTTTTGAAAGGAAGTCGGTTTATGTTGCTAATATTGGACTTCCGCAAGGAAGTAAAATATCACCAATTGCAATTTGCAGACGATTTTGTAGTGATTGGAAAAGGAAAAAAGTATTGATGCAGCGGCTCAAAAAGCGTAAAAGGGAGTATATGAGTTACTGCAAAATCCTAAAATGTTTAACTTGAGGGTGAATCCTAATAAGTGTGCTTATATGAGTTTTGACAGATGGATTGACAGATGTATGAATTTTGGGAAGCACATGAACATTTTGGCAGAAAACTGCAAGGTACGTTTGAATGTGGTTACACGGGTGAGCAAACCCAAGTGGGGAGCTCATCAAAGTGTGACTAACATGTTAAGAAAGGCCCTTATATCCTCCAAAATTGGATATGGTATTAGTGTGTATGGATACATTAGTGTGTATGGATACATACAATACACACTCTGTGGTCTGAAATGGGTGTTTCACCTCTCGATTACAAGAGAGAGTGGATCACAGTGAGAGAGTCAGTGAGAATGATAACTAAGAAAAATGAGTTTTGGAATGAAATGGTAGTAAGATTACAAAGTAGGGCGGTATTCAAACCAATATATAGAACTAGCATTGCACTTGAAAATATGAACATTTTTCTGAGTATAAGCAATGCTGGTCCGCAACCCGTTCTTAATAATCTTACTGTATGTTTTAATATGGAGAAATATAATAAGGAAATGAATGAAGTTATCGCCAAAAGTATGTTTGGGAAAATCAGTCAGCAATATGGGCAATACGATATCGTTTACACAGATGCAAGTGTGAATGAGAATGGAGTAGGTGTTGGTGTCTTTATGCCTAGTAAGAGTTTGTAACGAATAGACCTTGCGCTATTTCCTGGCTTCCAAAGTGTTGAATATAAATTATAGCAAACTAAATGGTGTGCATCTTCGATAATTTCCCTTTGGGTTTGAGGCTGCGGTAATGTTTATATTAGTCAGAGTGAATGGGTCAGATGGCGCATTTTTGTTGTTGGTGTGTGGTTTGATCGTTCGGTTTGGTGGCGTGTGTGTGAAAGTTGAGATGACAGAAAAAAAAAAACGGGAGAAGAATTTTGGATGTGACAGCAGAAAGTACCAAAATGTTAAAATAAAAATAAAAATAAAATTTTAATTAAAGATTATAAACAAAAAAAGATCAAAAAAGTAAAATAAACTAAATATAAATCGGTTAAAACAACGATTTGGAGACAGAAAACTCGACTGTCCGTGCTGTAACAATTAATCAAAATACGGAGCTTTGGATTGCGGAAAGTGGTGAAAAGTTTACCCCAATCAATATTGGAGCACTCCAACTTGTACGGTTGTGATTGGATGACAGTATAATTACAATACAACACGAGATTGTATCAAATTGGTAACAACCAGAACGCGAGACTCGAGAGCGCTGTGCAACGGGGGTTTCGGTGGAGGAAGAAAATCTTCAACGGGATCGCTCCGTTATTGGCGAAGTTTCGACAGCATTGGCACCGCATGGATCGGGATACGAGACCGTGGTAACGGATTATCAGCTGTTATCGGCTCATTACCTTGACCATTTATTATTTTTTCTGTTTTTAGTTTGCGTAATTGTTAATATTCAAATAATTTTATATATATTTTTTTTCTCTTTGGTTTCGGCTCGTTTCTGTTTTTTTTTCATTTCAGATCTTGGTTGGCGAGTTTTGAAGGGCCCGGCTGACTCCTAATCGAGAGCTTGGACTGCGTGTTTGGTTTCCTTTGTGGCAATATGAAATTGCCAGTTCATCAAAAAGAAAAAAATTTATAAAGTTCTGTTTGTTAAAGTAGCTTACAAATAATTTTGCTGTGTAATTTTTTTTTTCCAATATAAATATAAAATTTGTGATGGTCTAGTAATGAAAAGATGATGTGCTAATTATTTAATTGTATTTCGGGGGATGGATTGATCGGCGTGCTGATGTGAGTGTGTGTAGTTTTTTTTTGTTTCACTACGGCAGCAATATAGACCCAGGAAGGGCACCACCACAACCCCACACCCCAGACTGTGCGATTGCCGGCATAACGCTGCAGGTGGTGACTACTGGGCATCTGTTAACGGATGTTCGCAAGGTCGGATATTCGTTACAGTGGCGCCCAAACAACAACGGCAAACCTAATAAAATCTCGGTATCGTATACAATTAAATTGTAATGTAATTCATTTTTTTTTCAGTTTGTTAAATTACATTTTTTTTTCCATGTGCTTCATCGCGTTGGTATCAAGGTCGTTGACCTTTATTGAATTAAACGTTAGGTTTTGAAGCATCTTCAATTGTGCAGTTAATTTGTTTTCTTTCAGTCAATGAATTTAAACGGTTTTTTTTTGTTATCAGTGAATATTCGCGATTATATCGAAGCACGTTGCTTCTCGATTTAGTGCTCGGTTAATATTCATGTTTTTTGTGATTAGAAGTTCAATTTTATTAAATCGTATTAATTTTCAAAATTTCATTTCAGTTGTTCATGATTTGCACCATCACGGGGTCACTTTAATATCCTCAAACGAGTTTGAATTTGGAGATAACATCGTGATTGTGGAAGTTTCGTCAACTTTACGTTAAAATTGTTAAGATAAAGTAGTAACAGCATTATCCATTACGTGTTGGAAGTATGGTTTGACACATTATGTGCGGAGTATGTTGTGAAGTCCTTTATCTGTACCAGTGAATTTCGATATCAAAAGTATATCCCAGGTCGAACTGGTCGCATTGCTTGTGATATATCGAAATTGACACTTCATTAATTTTTTTATTTTTATTTATTATTTAACTAGGTTTATTAAACACACACACATGAGCATGCAGTCGTTCATCTCCTGAATTATATATTTCTGTTTCCGATAATAATTTATTTCGTTGTTATATTGTCACATCAAGGACATTTATTCGGCTTTAAGGTTTATTGGTGAATGTAATTAGGAGAATTACATTTTCAAAGATTGGATTGTTGGTTTTATTAATCCGAATCGTGAGTTTTTGATTTTTTTTTCTTTATGTAATTTTGTAAATTTTTTTTTGTTATTTATATATTTGGGTATTTGTGGTGTCACAGTCACTATTTACTCTCGATCATAAATTATTGTTATTATTATTCTTAAATTAGTCAGATTCAAATTATTATTATCTTTGTTATTTTGTTTTTTTTCGTTTCCTTTCGACTTGGTCGTATTTTATTCAAAACAAAAAAAAATTTAAGAAAGGATGTCATATTCTACTATGAATCCGAGTCACTTAGAACCTGAAGAGTTCAATATTGAATGTGAAGTTCGTCATATCCCACTGACTAATGCTTCAATTCAAATTTTAAATGCTAAATTAAAGTCTGAAGTATCGTTCCCTGTTCTTATACCATTGAGACCGCATATCAAAGCACTTAATAACCCTGATTATGAACTTAAGCTATGTTCACTGAAAGTTCAACGAATTCATAGTCCGCTGAGCTCTTCAATCATACTTACGTCACAACATAGTGAAGTATTAGAGTCCAGAGCCATTCATTATCGGGAGCGTCTCCAACGACTTCAGAATTTAAACATTGAAAATTTAACCCAATCAATTTCTGATTTAATAGCTAAATGTTGTGCGGTAATTGAATTATTAAAAGATAGTGGTCCGAATGGAGTTATGTCATCCACTACTAAAATTAATACCATTGATAGTAACAATGATAATTCACCAAATTATTCAAAAAGCACAAATACAAAATTTGAGGCACTCGATAGACCTCAAGAAAATATTGATCATTTTATGTCGTTTGAATCTTGCATCTCAGGATCAGAATTGAATCCAAATCATCAACCAATAGTGGAAAATAATTCTGCGACATTTGATTTGTTCGAATTGGATCCATTAAAACAGCGATCCGTACATATGAATGTTCAGGAGAATACTTTGCAATCTTCAAACGAATCGAAATCCGAAAGTAAGGAATTCACTTATGCGTTATCACGTCCACCATACATGGAGAATATTTACAATCCATTTGATAATTCGGCACACCCACCAGTGAAAAACATAAATACCGCATTAGCAGCAGGAAGTAATAATTCCAGACCATTACCCTCTAATCAGACATTTCAAAATAGAATTCAACCTACAACTAATCATATTCAATCACAGATACCGTCTACTTCAATTTATGAAATCAACCAAAATATTCCGGCATCTCAGAATTTTCAAACACATTACCAACTTCGTACAGAACCTATTTCGCATATTTCTAATACTCCACTAGTTCAGTCATCTCAGGCACGACCGTTTCAATTAGATAATTCCCAATTCGGTAGACCAGACGAAACATCAGTTTCGCGAATAATAAATTCCTGGAATTTGAAATTTTGTGGCACTATGCATGATCTACCAGTCGACAGATTTTTGTTCAGATTGGAATACTTGGCACAAGTCTCTAATATCTCTCAAAAAAATCTTATAGATCATCTCGGTAATATTCTGAGTGGCACCGCTTCCGAATGGTACTGGACGTACATCGAGCGTCATCAATTTCATCATCTTTCTTGGAATCAGATAAAACAAGATCTGATTGAACGATTCAACCTATTCCGCTCAGATCGAGATATCAAACGAGCTATGGATAACAGAAGACAGAAGCCTAAAGAAAAGTTCGTTGAATTCCACGACGCTGTTGTAAAAATAGCACTTCAAGCTAAGCCGCCAATTCCGGATTCAGAAATCCTGGAAACTTTAAAGGATAACATGGACCCTCAGTTACAAATACTGCTCGCAAACCGAGACATTCGAACCATCCGGCAACTCGCTTTTGAGTGTAACAACTTAGAAGATATATGGGCCAGAGTTGGTATCAATACTCCCATATTTACTAACAAACCAATAGTTAGATTTAACGTACAGGAAGTTTACCATCCACCAGTTCAAGCATTGGGCGGTGAAAACTATTCGTTAATAGATACGTCACAAGAAAATATTCATCCAGACAGTTCACGTCCTGACTTAAATGCTTTTCACGCATTTAATAATCGAAGCGAGAATTCACGTTTCGATCATAAACCAGGCGGAACACGATCAGAACGTCCCTTGTTAAAATGTTGGAACTGCAAGTGTAACGGACACATTTACAAATATTGTCGTAGCAAAGAACGTAATTTGTTTTGCACACTTTGCGGATTTGAAGATATCTCATTTGCGGAATGTCCGCGTTGTAGTAATAAAACTGCACATCAGGGAAACACGCAATGGAAGAATTCGTCTATTCGGGAACCAATTCTTCAGTCCCAACCACTCCCGAATACCAAACCAACCACAACGGAATCTGCCTCAAATACAGATCCGGAATTGTACCGAATTCTCCGTCGGAATCAATGAAGTCAAAATTTTGTCACGCAAATGACGCAAAAACTAATTTTAAGACAAAACTTAAATTTCAACGTTCGTATAACTTTTTCCAGACTCGTAGAAAGCTTCGTCATTCTGTTTGTAGTTCAATAATTTCTAAAAAGGCACCTAACGATGACCGCCCTTATCTAGAAGTTCACCTAAATAACCAGAAGATTCGAGGACTTCTTGACTCAGGTGCAAACGTTACTGTACTTGGTAAAGATTGTTTAAGTTTCCTCAATAGTAATAATGTGAAGTTACATAATTTTTCATCTTTCATTACGACTGCGAACGGGTCCAAGGAAAGATTACTGGGTTACATATTTGTTAATGTTTCGTTCAATAATCAAACCAAACAAATGCGTGTATTTCTATCACCAAATCTATCACAACCTTTATATCTGGGCATAGATTTCTTTAAGTTGTTTGACGTTAAAATTCATATTGATGAAATATCCATATCAGATTTACAAGTAGGGAAAATGGTGTCAGAATCCGATATAGAGGATCCTAATAACTTACTGGAAATCCATGACCTAAATCCAAATCAACAGTGCAGACTAAAGGCTATCATAGATCAGTTCCCATCTTCTGTCAAGTTAGGGTTAGGCCGTACTAGTCTATTAAAACATAGTATCGATACTCAAAATGCTAGACCTGTCAAACAGCGGCACTACGCTATTTCACCTGCGATTCAAAAACTGCTATACACTGAGCTAGATCGTATGCTTGAGCTCGGTGTGATAGAAGAATCCAATAGTTCTTGGTCCTCTCCAGTTACATTGGTAACTAAATCAAACGGAAAGGTTCGTTGGTGCCTGGACGCCCGGAAGGTAAACGAGGTGACTGTTGGAGATGCCTATCCGCTACCGTTAATTGAGGGAATTCTGAGTCGTTTGGAAAACACCGAATATATTTCCAGTTTGGATCTTAAAGATGCATTCTGGCAAATTCCACTCGACAGTGATGCTAAACCTAAAACTGCGTTTGCGGTTGCTGGTAGGCCTCTTTATCAGTTCACGGTTATGCCTTTCGGGTTGTGTAACGCTCCGCAAACCATGAGTCGTTTGATGCATCGTGTGATCCCCCATCAATATCACGATCGGATATTCGTATATCTCGACGATCTGCTAATTACAGCTAGTAATTTTGAGGATCACATCGAGCTTCTGCGTCTTGTGGGTTGTTGGTTAAAGCAGGCGAATCTTACCATTAATGTGGAGAAGAGCCGATTTGTATTGAAGCGCATCAAATATTTAGGACATATCGTTGGCGAGGGGTGCATTCGAGTCGATCCTGAAAAAGTACGTGCTATAGATAAAATTCCGAAACCGTCCAACTTAAAACAGCTACGCCGATTTCTAGGCATGAGCGGGTGGTACAGGCGTTTTGTTCCAAATTATTCTACCATAGCTGCACCTTTGACTGAATTATTAAAGTCTAAGAAAACCATTGTGTGGTCGGATCAAGCTCAAGTATCATTCGACGAACTTAAGAAACGTCTCACTTCTGCACCGGTCTTAATACATCCCTATTACTCTCTTCCTTTTTTCCTCCAAGTGGATGCTTCCTCGGTTGGAGTGGGAGGTGTTCTTTTCCAGAAACCTAATAATGTAGAGCATCCGATAGCATATTTTTCAAAAAAATTAAACGGCGCACAACGCAAATATTCGACCACTGAATTGGAATGTTATGCTGCTGTTCTTGGAGTGAAACACTTTCGACCATACATTGAAGGTCTCCCCTTCACGATCATCACTGATCATGCGAGCCTTCAATGGCTTATGTCGCAGTCTGATCTGTCTGGTCGATTGGCCAGATGGAGCCTTAAATTACAAGGTTTCAAGTTCAAAATTGAACATTGTAAAGGTTCGCTTAATGTGATACCCGATGCTTTATCACGAGCTTTTTGCGAAGCTTTTTGTATTGAAACTCTCGGTACTCCGGATACTGGTATGCCGTGGATCGAGTTGGACTCTCCGTATTTTACCGATGACGAATATTTGGATAGAATAAGGAAGATTGAGAGTACGCCAGATGTATTAACCAATTTCAGAGTGGAAAATGGAAAAATTCTCATCTATCCAGGACACGGATGGAGATACGGTGAAGAAACGGAACTGCCACATTGGAAGTTGGTTGTGCCTATTCGTGCAATTCCAGCACTCCTCGTAAAAGCGCATACACACATATCTGGAGGACACATGGGCATTTCAAAAACCACCGAACTATTGAAGCGATATTTTTTCTGGCCTGGAATGGCAAAAGATGTTCAGAATTATGTTAAAAACTGTAATCGATGTAAAATGTCGAAAGCGGTAAACTATCGAACGAGACCAAACATGGGTGAGTACCGTGAAAGTATCCGACCATTTCAGCAACTATATCTCGACTTTTTAGGCCCTTATCCACGTTCTCGCAATGGTAACTGTTATATTCTAATTGTATTGGATCATTTTTCTAGGTTCGTACTCTTAAAACCGATGAGAGAAGCGTCAGCAGCCACAATGTGTGATTTTTTAAGAAATGAAGTCTTTAACGTGTATTCAGTTCCTGAATTCATTATTTCAGATAATGGAAAGCAATTCCTGTCTCACTTGTTCAATAATCTATTGACGGGATACGGAATTAAACATATAAAAACTCCCGCACACGCACCTCAATGTAATACTTCAGAGAGGACTAATCGCACTATATTGGCTGGAATTAGATCATACCTAGGTGAAAATCATGTGGAGTGGGATCGTTTCTTACCAGATATAGCTTCCGTTCTGAGAAATGTTGTACATAGTTCAACTGCATTCTCCCCATACTACCTTGTTTTTGGACAACAATTTATTGGGCATGCACAAGACTACGAATTGCGGCGCATATTGGGTTATGAACAGGATAATGATACCCATATAACAGCCAAATCTTCTCGTATGGAATTAGTACGTGACTCAGTACTTAAGCATCTTCGTAACGCACATTTGAAAAATGAACGAATGTACAACTCAAGAGGTCAGTCTCGGGAATTTGCTGTTGGTCAGAAGATCTATCTTAGGACATTCCTACAAAGTTGCGCTACTAATAGTTTCTCGGCCAAATTAGCACCTAAATTCATTCCTGCGGTAATAAAAGCAAGAATCGGGACTGTAGCCTACCAGTTAGAAGATAGTACAGGTAAAAATCTGGGCATTTATCATGCCAAAGACATTCATGTGTAAATTAATCTGGGGTTAGAAAATCCTTCAATTCACATGAAGTATAATTACACATTCAATCCAGTCATTTTAAATTTATATCACGATATAATGTTCTTGGTTAGTTTAAGCCCGGCATATGAGACATCTCAGAGGTGTGAGTCTGCCCCACGATGTAACGAATAGACCTTGCGCTATTTCCTGGCTTCCAAAGTGTTGAATATAAATTATAGCAAACTAAATGGTGTGCATCTTCGATAATTTCCCTTTGGGTTTGAGGCTGCGGTAATGTTTATATTAGTCAGAGTGAATGGGTCAGATGGCGCATTTTTGTTGTTGGTGTGTGGTTTGATCGTTCGGTTTGGTGGCGTGTGTGTGAAAGTTGAGATGACAGAAAAAAAAAAACGGGAGAAGAATTTTGGATGTGACAGCAGAAAGTACCAAAATGTTAAAATAAAAATAAAAATAAAATTTTAATTAAAGATTATAAACAAAAAAAGATCAAAAAAGTAAAATAAACTAAATATAAATCGGTTAAAACAACGATTTGGAGACAGAAAACTCGACTGTCCGTGCTGTAACAATTAATCAAAATACGGAGCTTTGGATTGCGGAAAGTGGTGAAAAGTTTACCCCAATCAATATTGGAGCACTCCAACTTGTACGGTTGTGATTGGATGACAGTATAATTACAATACAACACGAGATTGTATCAAATTGGTAACAACCAGAACGCGAGACTCGAGAGCGCTGTGCAACGGGGGTTTCGGTGGAGGAAGAAAATCTTCAACGGGATCGCTCCGTTATTGGCGAAGTTTCGACAGCATTGGCACCGCATGGATCGGGATACGAGACCGTGGTAACGGATTATCAGCTGTTATCGGCTCATTACCTTGACCATTTATTATTTTTTCTGTTTTTAGTTTGCGTAATTGTTAATATTCAAATAATTTTATATATATTTTTTTTCTCTTTGGTTTCGGCTCGTTTCTGTTTTTTTTTCATTTCAGATCTTGGTTGGCGAGTTTTGAAGGGCCCGGCTGACTCCTAATCGAGAGCTTGGACTGCGTGTTTGGTTTCCTTTGTGGCAATATGAAATTGCCAGTTCATCAAAAAGAAAAAAATTTATAAAGTTCTGTTTGTTAAAGTAGCTTACAAATAATTTTGCTGTGTAATTTTTTTTTTCCAATATAAATATAAAATTTGTGATGGTCTAGTAATGAAAAGATGATGTGCTAATTATTTAATTGTATTTCGGGGGATGGATTGATCGGCGTGCTGATGTGAGTGTGTGTAGTTTTTTTTTGTTTCACTACGGCAGCAATATAGACCCAGGAAGGGCACCACCACAACCCCACACCCCAGACTGTGCGATTGCCGGCATAACGCTGCAGGTGGTGACTACTGGGCATCTGTTAACGGATGTTCGCAAGGTCGGATATTCGTTACAAGTTTTGAGAATTGTTTTAAATTGGACAAAAACATCTGTATAATGAACGCTGAACTGATTGGAATGTTTGTAGGAATTTAACTGGCTATGAATGAAGGAGTGGTTTATGTTTGCTTAAATGTGGTGGTGGAAGGGAAGGCAATGTGTATGTGGATTTGATTTTTGAATGCGTTCTATGCTGTCAACGTGATGTGACCATACAATGGATTCCAGCACATAGACAGATAGAAGGAAATGAAAGAGCCGATATGTTAGCAAAAAAGGGTACATTGAATGATATGGTTCAGGAGTATCGAAGGAAGGATGCAAGAGACGAACTTCGGATGCTTCAGATGAATCTGTGGAGAAAATGGGAGAGTGAATTTATTGAGAAATGTTTTACGAAAGGAATGAAGTAGCTTCGTGGTACTCCTTTGAGAACGCATTTCTATAATGAGCTCAAAGGAGATACAGGCATGTTGCGAATGGTTGAGAGAATCAGACTGAATCATGGAAACTGGAAGGAATGTTTGTGGACACGTCATTTGAGTGAGGACAAAGATTGTGAGTTGGTGGAAGTGTGGAGGATGTTGAACATCTTATATTGGCTTGTCCTAGATACAGGCAATACAGATCTCAGTTCAACATCCTTCGGAGTGCAAGAAATCTGGGTGATTTAATGAATGAGGGAGGCTGTTTTGTTTATAAGGCAATGTATGAATTTATTAGGATGAGTGGGATAACAATTCGATGCAAAATAAGTAATAGCCCACAGATATGTGTAGGGAGTAATCCGGTTCCTTTTTACAGATAATATTTTATTAGTAGAATTAAGTAATATGAACTAAATACGTAACTTTTACTAAATCTGGATTTTTGGCAATGTGGTTCCTTTTCATGTAGGAGCCAAGCCTAATAAAAAAAAAAAAAAAATTTTAGTGGCAGTCGGTATATTTTTCAAATTTTTTGTGAAAAACATTTAGTATGTAATTCCCAACAAACTTTTTAGGGAAAAATAAACAATAAAACATACCAACCGCCACAGTAAGCTTTGGAAAAAATAATACAAAAATACGCAAAAAAGTGACTACAAATCAATTCCCATTTCCCAATACCCTGGGAAAACCAGAATAGTACCACACGTCAACTTTTAAAAAATTGTAAAATTCAAATAACCACTTAGGTACTCTACCAAAAAAAAACATGAAATAAAAACCAAGGGCAAATTCTTTTTAATCTCTTTGAGAAAATGTATGACGCATATAAAACGCAGTTAAATTATGGCAAACAAACCATGTCAAAATCAAAGCTGTTTGGAATAAATTCATTATGTCACGTTATTTTAGTTTTCTAGAATAGTTGAAAAATGTTGGGCAGCTAAAGTTTGCCAAATTACTCAAACATTTTCGGTTTGACATGCAAGAGAATACTACAAAAAAATTAAACAAACAAGTGAAATTTGACCGAGCTTTAGAAGAGCTTTTAAACAGAATTTGCTTCTATTATGGATGTCTTTAAATGTAAACTATTGTTAACAACTTTTCTTATGAACATTTTAAATTTTGCAAAATTTTAAACATTGGAGGTTCCTCAGATTTCAACATCACTATAAAACTAAAAATTTAATTTGACAAAGGATTATTTTAGTTTGGGAAATTTACATTAAACTAGGTTTGGAAAAAATTTAATTTAACTGCATAACAATACTACCCTAGTTTGTTATTCCAGTCTGTATAAAATGTTCGTCCCGTTTTGTGGCATTTTCTGAAAAGATTAGATTGCTTCTAATTTGCTAGGCATAATATATTTGTTCATTAGTTATAATTAATAATTCCTTTAAAGATGCGTTTTGATATTCCAAGCAGTTTAGTGTTTTATGATGACAGACAAGTTTGATGTAATAAATTATATTCCGCGAAATCTCAATTGTAGTATTGTTCACAATGATGCTATATTTGATAATAATTTAGATTTATGTAACACTTGAATGTTAGATGATTTAATGAAATTTTGTCATATTCCGAGAAAATGAAATGATTTGTGGCTTTTATTCCACATTTATATCAAGTAGAATAAAGGTATGTAGCAACGGGTGTTTAATGCTTTATTTAATACTAAATAAAATATTAAAGTATTACCTATGGTGTAAGCGTGGTATTTACAAAGATATATACACTAAATAGATATTTGCAAGTCAGTGATCCTACATTTGCAACAAAACACCTAATGTTCCTTCCGTCCGCTGGGGTGGTACATCAAATTTAGGGATTTGGTCGCTTCAACAATGCTTCGCTAAATAGCTTGATATACAGTAAGATAATGACAGACACGATGACCTAGTTGATTTG
This sequence comes from Tipula helvola, assembly GCA_963556165.1. Classification (NCBI taxonomy): domain Eukaryota; kingdom Metazoa; phylum Arthropoda; class Insecta; order Diptera; family Tipulidae; genus Tipula; species Tipula helvola. Next base: position 303,974,252 of record OY744482.1, read on the forward strand.
TGTATTTTTTAACGTCATCCCTCCATCTAGTTAGGACTCCATCTAGTCTCCATCAACTTACACCCGTAATTCATTCGCATTCTGAATAAGGAGGCTTCACCTTTGATGGAGCGAGAATTACTCAAATAACCTTTCACCCAGTTACATCAAATTATTTAATGTTTTGTGCGGTTAGTGTGGAAGGCTCGCAGCCTAAAGTGATAATCGGTCCTATCAGCACTTTGTATATTTCCAGTTTTATTTAGCGCGATTTATTAGGAAAGTTGAAGATTTTAATGTTGCCTTAAAATGATTACTAACCTGTGATCATTATACACTTTGAACGAAACTCCAAACAAATTTTTGATGTATTTGTTACTATACCCATATTTTAAATAATTTGAATAGCTTAATTAAAGAGCGTCAGAGAAGGAATCAACAAATCAAATATACAGTGCTGATAATTACGTATATACGTGAACACGTCTCAGGCCAACCCAAACTAATTTCCAACATCCGTATCTAATAAATCAATCCTTAAAATAATAATTTAATCCCTTATTAAACCTCCAACTTAATGTTCAACTCAATCACAACTGAATCCCCAAATCAGCCCTAAAATCTACCAACTCAAACACAAAGCCAGCCATCAAAACAATCCTTAACTCAATCCAAACTAAACATCTAACTCAATACTCGAATCAACCCCCATGTAGTCCCGCAAGTGAATATACTTCATTCAACCCAACTCAAGCTAAATCAACCCTCAATTAAATCCCAAATGAAACTAAACTCCAATTCAACTTCAAATTAATCCCTATTTAACACCAACTCGATCATAATTAAAGCTTAAACCATATTCTAAACTCAACTACAACTCAACCAAAACTCAATATTGAACTTAAGCCCCAATTAAAAGTCTAACTAAACTCCAAACTCAACATTCAACCCTCACATCAATTGCTCAACTATAATTAAACGTCGTACAGTCTATGTAAACTCAAATCAGAACAACTCGAGCGAGCTTAAAACAGAAATCTGAAATAAAACCCTAAGTAATTCCCTAGCTGAACCGCTGAATTAACCGAATTTGAACTCAGGCGGTGGTACCGTCGATTTGTTCTCTAATGCGTCTTCTAATTCGATTTTGTTTTGAAATATTTCGTTAAGGGAGTTTTTCCTTAACGAAATATTTCAAATATCGTCGTCTTCCTATCCAGATCAGTGGAAGCTAAGTAAAATAATCCCAATCCTAAAGATCAGTAATCGTTCAGAGCTGTTCCATTTTCGCCCAATTAGCATTTTAAGTTTTCACCCTAAAGCTTTCGAGATAGTTGTAAAAAATCGAGTTCAGTCGCATCTAAATAGCAATGCTTTAGTTTTTTTCTTCCAATCTGGGTTTAGACTTATTTCATAGCACTTTTACCGCATTATTAAATGTATGTGGTGATATTAGGCGTAATATGAATAATAGGAAATTGACTTCTTTGACTTTTTTAGACTTTGCTAAGGCTTTTGATTCTGTTAATCACAGAATTCTTTTTAATAAAGTCTTATCTCAGTTTAGATTTTCCGTTTCTACTGCTATATTGATTTTCAACTATCTTTCTAATCTTCTCATGCAGCTTTTTCGACAATCCTTTGTCTGATTTTCTTCCTGTAATTTCCGGCGTTTTTCAGCGTTCAGTGCTGGGTTCTCTATTATTTTCTAAGTACAAATATGACATAGAATCCTCTATTCACCATTGTTCACTTCAAATTTATAAAAATTGTCGTTTAGATCAGGATTCTATTGTTAGGAATATTTCCTAACAATTTCTCTGATATATGAAGGCTTACCTCTTCTTTCCTGTTATTTTTCTGCAGGGTTCGCTATACCTAAATCTTCAAATACTGTTAGGTATTTAGTCTTGGGGTTACGATTTAGTTAATATTGGTAAGAAGGTTTTTGGCATTCTTAGTTGGTTGTATAAAGTAGTAGTATTTCCAATATATCGAACGATATTTTGCGCTTAAAATTATACCGAACCATTTGATCCGTTTCTGAGTTAATTTAGAGAAATTAGTGTCAGATGATGAATTTGGTGAACAGCCACATTCCAATAACAGCTTCTGCATTATTCAGTAACAACAAAAATCTACGTTATTCTTAAAAAGGCCTGGTAACGGAGCAGTTTTGTTTGACAAATATGGTACAAAATCCATTAAATAGTTAACCGCATATCAATGTGTTGTGAATTCAATCGTATACCAGTTTTCTTGCCTGCTGTAACGCTTTTACTAGGTTCTTGTTATGTTTTTATCGATTTTCTAAATACCAATACATCGTCAATATAAATTGAGATTCCTGGCAAATCACCGAATATACAGAACTAAACCTTTAGAAAACTTCTGCTTCTAAGCCTAAGAAACCTATATACAATACCAGCCAAAGTCCGTTTTTCAAATCGAATACTGGTAAATGTTTTTGGCCAAATAATTTTGAATTTATATCATTCAAGGTTGGAATTTGATAAAAATTCGGTATTAAATTCGTGTTCAAGTTCTGTGGGTCAAGAAAAATTCTAATTTTTGAATTGGGTTTTCAAATATGACTATAGCTTACTGATCCATTCGCTTGATTCCTCAACCTTTTCTAAAATGCGAGCAGAACACATTTCGTTAAATAGTTTCTTAGAATTTTTTCTCAACGCAACGGGAATTCAATTTGGGGGCTTAGCTATACAACACATTGATTCTCTAAAAAATAAGACAATGGGTAAAAGTGTAAACGTGTAAAAAGCAAAGCTTTCTTTTATTAGTTTCAAATTTTTGATTTTATTTGAAGTAGTAGCCAAATCGAGAAATTGCGAACTCATTAAAGTAAGCTTCGCTTTTTGCAAGTTTACACGTTTACCCATCATCTTATTTTTTAGAGAATCAGGGCCCTGGTATAGGATTATCTGTTAGTTGAATGTGGACATTTCCCATATAGGAAATGCATTATCTCATGCTTATCTAATTCAGATAATGTTAAAGAAGCCGAAGCAACTCTAAATATTTTAGAGAGACTAAAGAAAAAACTAACGATGATTACATTTTAAGCAAATTAACATTTTTCTGCATAAATGGGTGGCCTAAATTTTAAAATCCTATTTTACCTAATATGGATAAAGATACTGAAGATACTATATAATAAAATGCCTTATTTAAATAATTTCAAGGCTGAAGATGACTAAATATCTGGGTCAGTATACCGCTGGACCAACTTTTGTCGGTTGGAATTCGCATTAATACAAATAAAATTTTTAACTTTGTAGGTAATCAAGAAATAGAATTGGAATGTGTAAGTGTTGTCTCCTCCTAATTCCTTTGCCACTCGCTTCCCTGTGTTGAGATCCCTCGTGCTGTCACATTAGCAAATATTTCGATATGTATTTGGCCATTCAGTGGACACACTCTTAGAGCTGCAAGCCCACAACAATTTAATCCCAAATTTTGCTCTTTATATGGAATATATTGCTTAGATTAGTGCAACTATTAATATTGACTGACTGTCTATATAGTTGCTATACTTGTAATGAATCTCGTTATATTTCGAAAATGTTTAGCCTACATTGTGGATCTATAAATATTAAAATTAGTTCGATGGCTACTCATATAGGCAATACAATTCTTAAATTATCCAAAACCTGTTCTTGTCTACTTTTGTCCATCTTGTTATGAATTATCGGATTTGTTCTCTTTGTTAAAGAATAACCTGTAGTATTTTTCAGCCTTCCGATTAGTGTTTTTGAGTGATATAGCATAAATAACGATTAAAACAAAGCACATCATTTGATTAAGCCGCTCCAGTTTTCTTAGTCGGATACGGAGCATGAGTTGTAGTGAAACTCTATTAACTTCTACTTCGGTGAAATTTCGATCTTATCCAATTTTGTTCCATCTCTATCCTACTTTTGTTTCATAATTACCACTGGTGCCACCTTTCTCGATCTCGAAATAACCCATATTACCTCTTTTACCGTAAATTATAGAAAGAAAATAATAAACATAACAGAATGGTCCAACAATGTCTGCAGGTAACGAAATAAAATTTTGCTTCAATAAGTGGAGTACACAAAAAAAACAGAATGCTACTAAAATAATCTGTTTTCAAGAATATTTTATGTATGGAATACATTCAGAAAAATTTTTACTTATGTAAATCTCGCCCATCAAGTAATTAATCCAGGGCCAATAGATTAATCGATTTTGATTCGCGAACATATTTGCATAAAGAACTTGCCCTAGTCCAATTTTCAGTTTTCTTTGTATTAAAACCATGATTCCAGATAACAGAGGCCGTCGATTGCGCGAACCTTAAAGTTAATTGGCCATACTTAGCTGACTTGTTAGTTTTTATTGGCTGCTATTGTTTTAAGGTGTGGTTTTGTATGAATTACAGGTGTCATTTGGAGGAGCATCTATTTTTTAAGTAATTTTAAAAGTTTTTCTTGAAATGCACACCTGTATTTGAGGTTTATTATAATTGATGTTTTTTTCGCAGAAACGTTTGATTAAAAAACTGAAGCAAAATTCATCATAAGGGTAATTTCGATTGAATGTACCAGAGATACATAGAGCAAAAACTACTTGGAATAGATTTGGGTAAACCCGAAGTAGACCGCCTCGATAACAAATCTTTAAGCATAAGGGATTGATTTAAGATATCGGACAGTTATGACATATCTATAGCAGCTAAGTTGAATAATTCCGAAATTTTAGCGAAATTGGTTTTGTACCTTCAATGATCTAAATAACTAAAATAATTTTGTATTAATCATGCCTTAGGCCAATCTTTACTTCAGAATTTCTTCTTTATTTCCTCTTATAAAATCATATACAGTTATCAAAAATCCGAATCTGAACGATTTGTATATATCTATTTTCGATTATAATGGCCCTCGTAGATCTATATCAATAAAATATAATAAATCAATTTGATCCGTCATCATCCTCATCATCAGCATATCCATGGCACACAGACAATATATCCTCTCAATGTGAAATTTTTGAAATCCAACTGTGTGTTTTCCCCATTTTCATTTTTATTTAAAACTCAATCAATAAGAAGATTACTCATATGAACGTACATTCTATGCAGTAGATGAAAATAAATAAAATATAAATCTACTATACTGTATGTACGTGTGCTAAACAATGTGCTGTATACAATAAAACGAAAATGTTTTCCATTGAAATCTGTGATTTACACATGGGGGTTGCACAAACTCTCAGGGCACTGTATTACATACATACTAGAGTATATGACCCCAATTTTCTATAACAATTCATTATTTCATCCATGATTTATCTTCGAGAGTGGATACAAAATATAATCGAAATACAAAATTGTGTAATGGAACTATTGATTTGCAATATATACGATATGTATTCGGCCTTTTGTGTATATTGTTGAAAAGCTCTTGCTAGGATTGATTTGTACACACACCCACATAATAATGACGATAATAATAATCATATAAGTAGATATCTACATATAAGTACTTATATACCTTTTGATTACATTTAAATTATTCATAAATTCATGACAATTGATATTTGATAATGGAATTAAACTGAATGTGAGTAGAGATAAAAAATCCTAGAATTTAAACGATAATAACATAAATTTACATAATTTTACGTGTGTATGTAAATAATCCCATCGCTTACATATTGATAAAATATGTGCTTTAATAATCATGTGTATACAACAAACATATCAGAATTGGTAATTTTTATTTTATTTTATTGAACTTTGAAGCTGACGCACGAGTGAATTTTGATAATTTTGAAAAATAGTAAAAATATGTCTCTAGAAAATGGATCGCAAAATATTAATGTAGGCTTATAAAATTTTAATCCAACAGCATAAGAAGAGAGGTGCACAACATCATTGAATCTATCATTTATGTAGAAATGTGGGCTGCCACCCACCTTATTTCTAATATTATCACATCGTAACAATGGTAATATTAATTTGGTAATCAACCGAAAATATTATGATTTTCAAACAATTTGGAAAGATGTGCATATCTAAAAAAAAATAAAGAATTAAGGCTTTCAGTGCTGTCCAACCTGTGGGGGAGGAAATATTTTACGGCATAAGAATGAAATTTAGAATGAGCTAAAAAATATACATTTTAAATTAGTTCATTTATTGGGCTAGAACACTTGTATGTCTTTTTCTGGGTTAAATATCCTGATTCACGATTATTCAGGCAATTTTAAAAACGCTTTCGATTTAATTGAGTATAAATTAGTTTTCAAGATGCAGATACTTCGTCGTAACGTACCTACTTACTAGACATTATAATCGAGGAATTAATTACATATACTACAACCGACTGGTAAAAACTACCTATGTATATGTAGCATTCCCATTTCCATCTAAACAAAAGCAGAAGCGTAGCAATTTTGTTAAAAAATACAATATCTGAAAATGGGTGAAACAATTTTACGTCCACACTAATTACCCATATATTTTTTACTAAATAGTAAAAAGAGAAAAAAGTGAAACACGAACTAAGAAAATATTTAATCATTAAAAGTTACAAGTCAAGCTAAATATATCATGCAGGGCATGCAAAGGTATGGTTAAGGTTAATCGAAATTGATCTTTTAATTAACCGCTTAAACATTAATTGATTAACTGTTTAATTTGTGTACTACACTGTAATCGAAAAAAAAAATTGTAATACCATCAGAATCCATCTACGAGCTGTCAAACAATAAAACAGAACCATTTCTCTAAAAAAATATTTCATTAATTCATATTTTGGTAAATAGAACTCAAAAATAATTTTTAATTGTTAAATTTAAACCATGGTTTATTGTACTTCATATTTCATAAATTTTAAAGGTTTTATCAACTAATATGCCATCAAAATCAAACGTTTGGAAGTATTTAAAAAAAAAAAGAACTGAAGGGAACAGCCGAGTGTATCACTTGCGTTGTATCTATTTCTTCCCAGGCATCTACATCGTCGATGATATACCATTCAAAAACAGACAATATTCAGATTAAAATGCAACAAAAACCGCAAACAATTACAAACAAAGATGCAGCAGAAGCTAAAAAAACACAAAACTTTAATGTAACAACAAGGAAGTTCATGTGTTCAGAGATCTAGTATTTTAAATTTTGTTCTCAGAAGTTCGTTGGAATACATTCTAGAATAAGTAAAATTGAACTGATGATGATAGCATTGCCTATCGAAATCGATATTCAAAAATAATATTTTTTAATATTTTAAATTTCACTATAAGGACGTTTTACAAATTTAAATTTCGTAATAAAATTTTTTAAAAAATAATTGTTTAATTAATTGTTATTTTTAAAATAAGTTGGGTAAAAAGTGAAATAAGTTTAGCACAAAGAAAACATAATGTTTTCTAATTATGAATACATTCTCTCCAAATGTGCAGCTTTAGACGGATTTTCAATCCTTCAAATTTGTATAGTAGATGCCATAAAGGGATACATCATTTCTAAAGGATCTGATATGCCCAAAAGTCAAAACACTATATGGAAACATAAAAAGAAATTTTTTCCAGGGAAAACACAAAAACTCAAGGACATAGTAATTAAGCAAATAAAAATTGGAAGCAAATTCAGTATAACTGTGTATGAATGGTGTGATAACACATTAAGAAAATACCTTAACGGCACACTTCACGGCACTGGCTGTTACGTTTTGGGGTTAGTCAAAATAAAGGGTTCAATTACTTCTGATATTTTACAAGGGATGGTACGTGAAAAATTAAGATGGAGCTTCAGTTGTGGTAAAGTATGGAAGCGAGATTAGATGTGAGGCACAACTTTGTCAAAATCATGGCAAGATATATGTATTTTATAGAGAAGTACGAGCATCAGCACAATACTTAGAGGAGGATGACTCATATGAAATTATCGAGGAAGATGAAACCGAAGAGACATTTAACAGTGGAACTGAAAATTTTATCGTAAATTTTAACTATCCCGAAGAGGAATATGAATCTAATTCTGTTGAAAGTGAAATACGTATTCTCATCAAAAAATTCCGTTCGTCATCGGTTAAGAATTCTATACTGCAAAATTATGTACTCCTTCAAGAAAATAAAAATGTAAACCTTATTTTAGACTGCCAAACTCGTTGGAACTCTTTAGTTCCTATGTTGGAGTGATTTTTGAAACTAAATTGATGTATATGAAGTGCCGTAAGAGAGATAAATTTGCCGTGGAATGCAAATAATATTACAGTTGTAAATGACATTTTGCAAGCACTTGAACCACTAGAAGTCACAGTTCAGAAACTCAGCAGCGACAATGCTACACTTCTGACTTGTGAGGAAGTGTACAAATTTATATGCACTAAATTACGAGAAGAAAACAGTGAACTTAGCAAAGAATTACTAGAGACGCTTAAAAATAGAAAATTACAAAGCCGAAATAAAGTTTTGGTTTTGCTTTTATTATATTTACAAACAGGGAAAATGCTAAAAAATTCAGATGACCTTAATTATTCAACTAAATTGGAAGCCGTTGCATACGCATCAAAGTTGTGTGATGACTCCAGCTGTGAAGGTGAACAAATTCCTTGCAACATTATTGATAATGTTAACCTTAATAAACAGCTGGATGCTGCTATTATGTCAGTATCTCTACCATGTAATCTACCAACTCGTGCACCTCTGAGTGTCAAAAATGAGTTTACATTATTTGATGCAATGAAGAAACGATCAGATATCTTATATGCTTTATACAAAGCTTTGATATGTGTGCGTCCAACTTCTAGAGAATGCGAAAGGGCTTTTTCAGTGGCTGGGAATTTTGTGACGAAAATAAGATCGTTACTTAAATTCCCATTATTGAATGCTTTAGTTTGCTTGAAGTACTATTTTCTTAAAAATAAATAATATTGTTTGCGTTGGACTTATGCCCGGTTTCACAAAAAAAACAGGCAATCTCCAGCTAATTAATATTTCATCTCTTTCTTCTTTTGTGAAATAGAACTTCATTTCATAATGCAAATTCAACGCACGCTAATTTTATTTCCTTTTACATGAAAATTTTAACTGGAGAGCTAAATATTTAGCTCCTCAATTTCTAATAATTTAGCTGAAGGCTAAATATTTCTATGTAATATAGAAACATAATCAACTTGCATTTAATTTTTATTGTGAAACAAAACGCAATTTCATAAAAGAAGAAAGGGAGGAAATTTAATTTAACTAGAGATTAGTATTTTTTTGTGAAACCGAGCATTAGACGTTTAAGAATATATTAAAGACTGCAAGTTCATTTATGCTGAATTGAATCAACAAATGTTTATTTATTTTTTTTAATAATGGTTATTTTATTATTTATTAAAATTTTTTGTGAATGTGCAACAATAAATTCTGAACGAATTTATTTTATTTTAATGAATACACGTAACATATTTTTTGAAAAATGTAGTGTGTTATACCTACTAGTTTTCTCTAATTTTTCGCAATTTTTCTATAAAATACGGTTATTCGATTAACCGATTAATTTTTTCAAAAAATCGACGGTTAATCGATTAACGAAAAAGTCAAACAATTGCAACCTCTAATTACATTTCAACGCTTAAAAGATAAAAGGAACCCTTTGTGGAGCTATATTATTTTGTAAAATTTGACTTTAGAACATAAATATATTGAAATATTGTGCAACTATAATAAACAACTAAAATTTCAAAATGAAATACAAATATAGCTACAAATACAAATACAGATCAAATTAAAATAAAAATATAAATACAAATACAAAGGCAAATACAAATCCAAATAAAAACAGAAACAAGAAAATACGAATATAAATACAAATAGAAATACAAATACAGATACAGATACAAATCCAAATACAAAACAAATACAACTCTAAAAACAAATAGAAAAAAGAAAATACGGATCTAAATACAAATATAATTGTAAATGCAAATACCAATAAAAAAAATGGAGGTGTGGCCAACACACGACTTTCTTTTACGAACAGCGAATTTTGAAAAACTTTTATAATTCAAATTTCCCGCAAACTTAATTAAGATTGTTTTTATTATTTCATGTTTTCTGTAAATTGTATATTTTTGAAATATTTGCAAAATAAATTTTCTGTTTTACGGAATCTGGGAGCTGGGAACTGGGACCCCAAAATTTATGTAAAAAGTTTAAACATGAAGTTGCAGTTTGATTGCTTAAACCATTTGGACTACAAATTGACAGTCATATGTGTATACCAACAGACACCACTTCAAAACTCAATTTTTTGAACTCATTAGTACACACGTAAAAGAAATAAAAGGTGATATTTATGAATTTAAATTTTTTCTTTTAATTTTTTGGAATTTGTATTAGTGATTTTTTGTAAATCTTATACTTTTTAAAATATGTGCAAAACACATTTTCGGGCCGAGAGTGGCCACTTCCGGTTGACCGATTTGGCAATTTAACATACATGTAGGCTAAATATTTTTATAACATACAGTACGTCACTGAAGTGTGCAAATTAATTATAATTAGCATAATTGGGCTAATACACACAATAATTAAAATGACAAATGCAAGAACTGCTGTAACTCCCTGTAAAAAAGTGTGGGGGGGGGGGGGCAGGAGTTGCGAAATATAAAACGATAAAAAATTATAAAACGATATATATACTTAAGTATTACAAACCCTAATAAGTCGTTAAAAAAGTTAAGAAACATGAAAAAATGATCCACATTCAATTAAATATGTAATATTTGCATTAAAAACCGGAAGTATGTCACTGTAGTGTGCAAATTAATTATAATTAGCATAATTAGGCTATATATACACATATATTTATGTGTTGGCAAAACAATATTTAATTTTTTTTTTATAAAATTTTTAAATTTTTTTTAAATTTTTTTTTTTAATTTTTAATTTTAATTTTTTTAATTTTTAATTTGTTTATTTTTATTTTTTTTTGATTTTTGGAAACATTTTGTATTACTAATTTTTTGTAAACCTTATACTTTTTAAGATATTTGCAAAACAAATTTTCTGGCCCAAGGGAGTGGCCACTTCCGGTGGACCGATTTGAAGTAAAATTCACTGGGACCTCCCAATTTATCCAAAAAGCTTAAATCTGAAGTTTCAGTTCGATTGGTTAAGCCATCTGGGCTGCAGAGAGGACACAGACTGACAGACAGACGGACAGACAGACGGACTGACAGACATACATCATTTCGAAACCCACTTTTTCGGACTCAGGGGACCTCAAAACAGATAAATCTTCAATAATCTCAAGGTCGAAAATTTTCATGATTACTATACTTTATTTTACTTACGTAAAAGAAAGTAATACAAATACAAATTCAAATCCAAAAAAAAGAAAATGGAGGTGTGGCCAACACACGACTTTCTTTTACGAACAGCGAATTTTGAAAAACTTTTATAATTCAAATTTCCCGCAAACTTAATTAAGATTGTTTTTATTATTTCATGTTTTCTGTAAATTGTATATTTTTGAAATATTTGCAAAATAAATTTTCTGTTTTACGGAATCTGGGAGCTGGGAACTGGGACCCCAAAATTTATGTAAAAAGTTTAAGCATGAAGTTGCAGTTTGATTGCTTAAACCATTTGGACTACAAATTGACAGTCATATGTATATACCAACAGACACCACTTCAAAACTCAATTTTTTGAACTCATTAGTACACACGTAAAAGAAATAAAAGGTGATATTTATGAATTTAAATTTTTTCTTTTAATTTTTTGGAATTTGTATTAGTGATTTTTTGTAAATCTTATACTTTTTAAAATATGTGCAAAACACATTTTCGGGCCGAGAGTGGCCACTTCCGGTTGACCGATTTGGCAATTTAACATACATGTAGGCTAAATATTTTTAAAACATACAGTACGTCACTGAAGTGTGCAAATTAATTATAATTAGCATAATTGGGCTAATACACACAATAATTAAAATGACAAATGCAAGAACTGCTGTAACTCCCTGTAAAAAATTGTGGGGGGGGGGGGCAGGAGTTGCGAAATATTTTTGCAATTATAAAACGATATATATACTTAAGTATTACAAACCCTAATAAGTCGTTAAAAAAGTTAAGAAACATGAAAAATGATCCACATTCAATTATGTAATATTTGCATTAAAAACCGGAAGTATGTCACTGTAGTGTGCAAATTAATTATAATTAGCATAATTAGGCTATATATACACATATATTTATGTGTTGGCAAAACAATATTTAATTTTTTTTTATAAAATTTTTAAATTTTTTTTAAATTTTTTTTTTTAATTTTTAATTTTAATTTTTTTAATTTTTAATTTGTTTATTTTTATTTTTTTTTGATTTTTGGAAACATTTTGTATTAGTAGTTTTTTGTAAACCTTATACTTTTTAAGATATTTGCAAAACAAATTTTCTGGCCCAAGGGAGTGGCCACTTCCGGTGGACCGATTTGAAGTAAAATTCACTGGGACCTCCCAATTTATCCAAAAAGCTTAAATCTGAAGTTTTAGTTCGATTGGTTAAGCCATCTGGGCTGTAGAGAGGACACAGACTGACAGACAGACAGACGGACAGACAGACGGACAGACAGACGGACTGACAGACAGACATCATTTCGAAACCCACTTTTTCGGACTCAGGGGACCTCAAAACAGATAAATCTTCAATAATCTCAAGGTCGAAAATTTTCATTCACTTACGTAAAAGAAAGTAAAAATACGGATTTAAATACAAATACAAATCGTTGATGTCAGTTCATAATCACGATGTATGTGAAGTTAGCCCAATTTTCATCCCCGAAAAACGCGATGGTAACACTAAATAGTACTATCGTGACACATTTTACTCTCAGCCCCGAAAATCCTGCTGTCACGAAAGTTTTTGTGAAGTTAGCCCAAAATTCTATCACTATAAGTTGTCGTGATACTATATTTATATCATGATAGTTACTTAAAGCTTATACACCTATGCTCTCAGCCCCGAAAAATATATATTGCTATTGTGACATATTTTTAAATTCGAAAAGATATATCAACAATTTTTCTGGACAAAATTCGATACATAATATCATGTTAAGACAAAGAAAAATAAATTTATGCTACCCTGTTTTGCAAAATGCAATATAACCGGTATGAACTACAAAATAATTGAATGGTTTAAATTAAAGTCATTGTTTTGAACTTTTTAGAATTTTTGTATGTCGGTGAGTTGAGATATAGTCCCTTGAAGTCAGAAAATATTTGTTGGCCGGCTCAGATGAATACAGCATTAGATAGAGGATGGTTTAATGTATTAGTTGTAAAATTTATAGAATTTTTGTATGTCGGTGAGCTGAGATATAGTCCTTTGAAGTCAGAAAATATTTGTTGGCCGGCTCAGATGAATATATCATTAGATAGAGGATGGTTTAATGTATTTGTTGTGAAATTTATAGAATTTTTGTATGTCGGTGAGTTGAGATATAGTCCCTTAAAGTCAGAAAATATTTGTTGGCCGGCTCAGATGAATATATTATTAGGTAGAGGATGGTTTAATGTATTTGTTGTGAAATTTATAGAATTTTTGTATGTCGGTGAGTTGAGATATAGTCCCTTGAAGTCAGAAAATATTTGTTGGCCGGCTCAGATGAATACAGCATTAGATAGAGGATGGTTTAATGTATTAGTTGTAAAATTTATAGAATTTTTGTATGTCGGTGAGCTGAGATATATGTAGTCCCTTGAAGTCAGAAAATATTTGTTGGCCGGCTCAGATGAATATATCATTAGATAGAGGATGGTTTAATGTATTTGTTGTGAAATTTATAGAATTTTTGTATGTCGGTGAGCTGAGATATAGTCCTTTGAAGTCAGAAAATATTTGTTGGCCGGCTCAGATGAATATATCATTAGATAGAGGATGGTTTAATGTATTTGTTGTGAAATTTATAGAATTTTTGTATGTCGGTGAGTTGAGATATAGTCCCTTAAAGTCAGAAAATATTTGTTGGCCGGCTCAGATGAATACAGCATTAGATAGAGGATGGTTTAATGTATTAGTTGTAAAATTTATAGAATTTTTGTATGTCGGTGAGCTGAGATATAGTCCCTTGAAGTCAGAAAATATTTGTTGGCCGGCTCAGATGAATACAGCATTAGATAGAGGATGGTTTAATGTATTAGTTGTAAAATTTATAGAATTTTTGTATGTCGGTGAGCTGAGATATAGTCCTTTGAAGTCAGAAAACATTTGTTGGCCGGCTCAGATGAATATATCATTAGGTAGAGGATTGTTTAATGTATTTGTTGTGAAATTTATAGAATTTTTGTATGTCGGTGAGCTGAGATATAGTCCTTTGAAGTCAGAAAACATTTGTTGGCCGGCTCAGATGAATATATCATTAGGTATAGAATGTTTAATGTATTAGTTGTAAAATTTATAGAATTTTCGTATGTCGGTGAGCTGAGATATAGTCCCTTGAAGTCAGAAAATATTTGTTGGCCGGCTCAGATGAATATATCATTAGGTAGAGGATGGTTTAATGTATTTGTTGTGAAATTTATAGAATTTTTGTATGTCGGTGAGCTGAGATATAGTCCTTTGAAGTCAGAAAATATTTGTTGGCCGGCTCAGATGAATATATCATTAGGTAGAGGATTGTTTAATGTATTTGTTGTGAAATTTATAGAATTTTTGTATGTCGGTGAGCTGAGATATAGTCCTTTGAAGTCAGAAAACATTTGTTGGCCGGCTCAGATGAATATATCATTAGACTTCAAGGGACTATATCTCAGCTCATCGACATACAAAAATTCTATAAATTTTACAACTAATACATTAAACCATCCTCTATCTAGTGATATATTCATCTGAGCCGGCCAACAAATATTTTCTGACTTCAAGGGACTATATCTCAACTCACCGACATACAAAAATTCTATAAATTTCACAACAAATACATTAAACCATCTTCTATCTAATGCTGTATTCATCTGAGCCGGCCAACAAATATTTTCTGACTTCAAGGGACTATATCTCAACTCACCGACAAACAAAAATTCTATAAATTTCACAACAAATACATTAAACCATCCTCTACCTAATGATATATTCATCTGAGCCGGCCAACAAATATTTTCTGACTTCAAGGGACTATATCTCAACTCACCGACATACAAAAATTCTATAAATTTTACAACTAATACATTAAACCATCCTCTATCTAGTGATATATTCATCTGAGCCGGCCAACAAATATTTTCTGACTTCAAGGGACTATATCTCAACTCACCGACATACAAAAATTCTATAAATTTCACAACAAATACATTAAACCATCTTCTATCTAATGCTGTATTCATCTGAGCCGGCCAACAAATATTTTCTGACTTCAAGGGACTATATCTCAACTCACCGACAAACAAAAATTCTATAAATTTCACAACTAATACATTAAACCATCCTCTACACAATGATATATTCATCTGAGCCGGCCAACAAATATTTTCTGACTTCAAGGGACTATATCTCAGCTCATCGACATACAAAAATTCTATAAATTTTACAACTAATACATTAAACCATCCTCTATCTAGTGATATATTCATCTGAGCCGGCCAACAAATATTTTCTGACTTCAAGGGACTATATCTCAACTCACCGACATACAAAAATTCTATAAATTTCACAACAAATACATTAAACCATCTTCTATCTAATGCTGTATTCATCTGAGCCGGCCAACAAATATTTTCTGACTTCAAGGGACTATATCTCAACTCACCGACAAACAAAAATTCTATAAATTTCACAACTAATACATTAAACCATCCTCTACACAATGATATATTCATCTGAGCCGGCCAACAAATATTTTCTGACTTCAAGGGACTATATCTCAGCTCATCGACATACAAAAATTCTATAAATTTTACAACTAATACATTAAACCATCCTCTATCTAGTGATATATTCATCTGAGCCGGCCAACAAATATTTTCTGACTTCAAGGGACTATATCTCAACTCACCGACATACAAAAATTCTATAAATTTCACAACAAATACATTAAACCATCTTCTATCTAATGCTGTATTCATCTGAGCCGGCCAACAAATATTTTCTGACTTCAAGGGACTATATCTCAACTCACCGACAAACAAAAATTCTATAAATTTCACAACAAATACATTAAACCATCCTCTATCTAATGCTTTATTCATCTGAGCCGGCCAACAAATATTTTCTGACTTCAAGGGACTATATCTCAGCTCACCGACATAAAAAAATTCTATAAATTTCACAACAAATACATTAAACCATCCTCTACCTAATGATATATTCATCTGAGCCGGCCAACAAATATTTTCTGACTTCAAGGGACTATATCTCAGCTCACCGACAAACAACAATTCTATAAATTTCACAACTAATACATTAAACCATCCTCTATCTAATGCTGTATTCTTCTGAGCCGGCCAACAAATATTTTCTGACTTCAAGGGACTATATCTCAACTCACCGACATACAAAAATTCTATAAATTTCACAACAAATACATTAAACCATCCTCTATCTAATGCTGTATTCATCTGAGCCGGCCAACAAATATTTTCTGACTTCAAGGGACTATATCTCAACTCACCGACATACAAAAATTCTATAAATTTTACAACTAATACATTAAACCATCCTCTATCTAGTGATATATTCATCTGAGCCGGCCAACAAATATTTTCTGACTTCAAGGGACTATATCTCAACTCACCGACATACAAAAATTCTATAAATTTCACAACAAATACATTAAACCATCCTCTACCTAATGATATATTCATCTGAGCCGGCCAACAAATATTTTCTGACTTCAAGGGACTATATCTCAACTCACCGACATACAAAAATTCTATAAATTTTACAACTAATACATTAAACCATCCTCTATCTAGTGATATATTCATCTGAGCCGGCCAACAAATATTTTCTGACTTCAAGGGACTATATCTCAACTCACCGACATACAAAAATTCTATAAATTTCACAACAAATACATTAAACCATCCTCTATCTAGTGATATATTCATCTGAGCCGGCCAACAAATATTTTCTGACTTCAAGGGACTATATCTCAACTCACCGACATACAAAAATTCTATAAATTTCACAACAAATACATTAAACCATCCTCTACCTAATGATATATTCATCTGAGCCGGCCAACAAATATTTTCTGACTTCAAGGGACTATATCTCAACTCACCGACATACAAAAATTCTATAAATTTCACAACAAATACATTAAACCATCCTCTATCTAATGCTGTATTCATCTGAGCCGGCCAACAAATATTTTCTGACTTCAAGGGACTATATCTCAGCTCACCGACATACAAAAATTCTATAAATTTCACAACAAATACATTAAACCATCCTTTACCTAATGATATATTCATCTGAGCCGGCCAACAAATATTTTATGACTTCAAGGGACTATATCTCAACTCACCGACATACAAAAATTCTATAAATTTTACAACTAATACATTAAACCATCCTCTATCTAGTGATATATTCATCTTAGCCGGCCAATAAATATTTTCTGACTTCAAGGGACTATATCTCAACTCACCGACATACAAAAATTCTATAAATTTCACAACAAATACATTAAACCATCTTCTATCTAATGCTGTATTCATCTGAGCCGGCCAACAAATATTTTCTGACTTCAAGGGACTATATCTCAACTCACCGACATACAAAAATTCTATAAATTTCACAACAAATACATTAAACAATCCTCTACCTAATGATATATTCATCTGAGCCGGCCAACAAATATTTTCTGACTTCAAAGGACTATATCTCAACTCACCGACATACAAAAATTCTATAAATTTCACAACAAATACATTAAACCATCCTTTACCTAATGATATATTCATCTGAGCCGGCCAACAAATATTTTCTGACTTCAAAGGACTATATCTCAGCTCACCGACATACAAAAATTCTATAAATTTCACAACAAATACATTAAACCATCCTCTATCTAATGCTGTATTCATCTGAGCCGGCCAACAAATATTTTCTGACTTCAAGGGACTATATCTCAACTCACCGACATACAAAAATTCTATAAATTTCACAACAAATACATTAAACCATCCTCTATCTAATGCTGTATTCATCTGAGCCGGCCAACAAATATTTTCTGACTTCAAGGGACTATATCTCAACTCACCGACATACAAAAATTCTATAAATTTCACAACAAATACATTAAACCATCCTCTACCTAATGATATATTCATCTGAGCCGGCCAACAAATATTTTCTGACTTCAAGGGACTATATCTCAACTCACCGACATACAAAAATTCTATAAATTTCACAACAAATACATTAAACCATCTTCTATCTAATGCAGTATTCATCTGAGCCGGCCAACAAATATTTTCTGACTTCAAGGGACTATATCTCAACTCACCGACATACAAAAATTCTATAAATTTCACAACAAATACATTAAACCATCCTCTATCTAATGCTGTATTCATCTGAGCCGGCCAACAAATATTTTCTGACTTCAAGGGACTATATCTCAACTCACCGACATACAAAAATTCTATAAATTTCACAACAAATACATTAAACCATCCTCTATCTAATGCTGTATTCATCTGAGCCGGCCAACAAATATTTTCTGACTTCAAGGGACTATATCTCAACTCACCGACATACAAAAATTCTATAAATTTCACAACAAATACATTAAACCATCTTCTATCTAATGCAGTATTCATCTGAGCCGGCCAACAAATATTTTCTGACTTCAAGGGACTATATCTCAACTCACCGACATACAAAAATTCTATAAATTTCACAACAAATACATTAAACCATCCTCTATCTAGTGATATATTCATCTGAGCCGGCCAACAAATATTTTCTGACTTCAAGGGACTATATTTTAGCTCACCGACATACAAAAATTCTATAAATTTTACAACTAATACATTAAACCATCCTCTATCTAGTGATATATTCATCTGAGCCGGCCAATAAATATTTTCTGACTTCAAGGGACTATATCTCAACTCACCGACATACAAAAATTCTATAAATTTCACAACAAATACATTAAACCATCTTCTATCTAATGCTGTATTCATCTGAGCCGGCCAACAAATATTTTCTGACTTTAAGGGACTATATCTCAACTCACCGACATACAAAAATTCTATAAATTTCACAACAAATACATTAAACCATCCTCTATCTAATGCTGTATTCATCTGAGCCGGCCAACAAATATTTTCTGACTTCAAGGGACTATATCTCAACTCACCGACATACAAAAATTCTATAAATTTCACAACAAATACATTAAACCATCCTCTATCTAATGCTGTATTCATCTGAGCCGGCCAACAAATATTTTCTGACTTCAAGGGACTATATCTCAACTCACCGACATACAAAAATTCTATAAATTTCACAACAAATACATTAAACCATCCTCTATCTAATGCTGTATTCATCTGAGCCGGCCAACAAATATTTTCTGACTTCAAGGGACTATATCTCAACTCACCGACATACAAAAATTCTATAAATTTCACAACAAATACATTAAACCATCCTCTATCTAATGCTGTATTCATCTGAGCCGGCCAACAAATATTTTCTGACTTCAAGGGACTATATCTCAACTCACCGACATACAAAAATTCTATAAATTTCACAACAAATACATTAAACCATCCTCTATCTAATGCTGTATTCATCTGAGCCGGCCAACAAATATTTTCTGACTTCAAGGGACTATATCTCAACTCACCGACATACAAAAATTCTATAAATTTCACAACAAATACATTAAACCATCTTCTATCTAATGCAGTATTCATCTGAGCCGGCCAACAAATATTTTCTGACTTCAAGGGACTATATCTCAACTCACCGACATACAAAAATTCTATAAATTTCACAACAAATACATTAAACCATCTTCTATCTAATGCTGTATTCATCTGAGCCGGCCAACAAATATTTTCTGACTTTAAGGGACTATATCTCAACTCACCGACATACAAAAATTCTATAAATTTCACAACAAATACATTAAACCATCCTCTATCTAATGCTGTATTCATCTGAGCCGGCCAACAAATATTTTCTGACTTCAAGGGACTATATCTCAACTCACCGACATACAAAAATTCTATAAATTTCACAACAAATACATTAAACCATCCTCTACCTAATGCTATATTCATCTGAGCCGGCTAACAAATATTTTATGACTTAGTGGGACTTTCGCTTATTAACTTTATCACTAGAAGTCTGAACCACATAGTTAATAAAAAAAATTGTTTCTTGGAATAGTCTATTTTGACTATCGCGACAGTAATATTTTTCGGGGATGAGAGCCAAATAAATTATATATAAGTAATAATTGACATGGTTTTCCAACAATTTTATTTGTGACATGACATGATTAAAATGTTATTAATTTCTACGTTTACTAATTTTCTACTATCTGCCATTTATATTCTTTTTTCCTTTTTCTATTTAACGTTTTTTTACAATTTCAAGTAATTATTATCTTTTTTGTTATTAAAGCTAAATAAAATGTCATGATAGTCATTTTTTAATAGGTATTGCCTTATGCTACTTTTTAAGTTTTCGGGGATAGAATTTTGGGCTAACTTCACAAAGGTATAATCACGTATCTAAAAATATAGAAAAAATTAATAGAAAGAGAAGTTTAGTTGTCTGTATTAAATCAATAAGTTTCTTTCGGCTTTTTATAGACACAATATATTAATAATAATGGCATTCACAACATTTTCGACTTGTCAATCAGAAACGCAAGGAAAGGTTTTCTTTTTTAGAGTAAAAATACATTTTGTATTAACTCTGGGGTTAAAGTACGGGGGGGATTTTGATATTTCTACTTTTTTTGGTAGATATATTATAAATGACTGGCCTCTTCATTTTTCTGATTAACAAGTCGAAAATGTTGTGAATGCCATTATTATTAATATATTGTGTCTATAAAAAGCCGAAAGAATCTTATAGAAAAAATTAAATTTACCCCAGTAGATACCCCAGTTGCCCGATTGAGTGCTCGAAAATCGTTAATTTAGCGATCAAATTGAGTGCTCGAAAATACCTCATTTTGGGCATCAGTTTAAACCATATTTCGTGTCAAAACATTCGAACGTAGTCTACAAAAAATAGCGTAAACTAGTATTGATAAAATAATATATTTTAGGTGTTGCTTGGTAGATGATGCTGACATAACCGGAAAAATGTGTCGATAGCATAGCATTCTAATTATTATTATTTTGAAACAAAACAAATTGGATTTGAATTTAAAATTCATTTATGATAACAAAACATTATTTTATTTTATTTATATACAGGGTGTAAAATATGTACCAGGACGGTCGAATATTTCGAATGGTACACACCGCATCGGAAAACAAAATAATACTTGCTTAATAATTTTGAAAAAGCTATTCAATCACACTAAACTGGCCCCCACCCCCACCTCTTGGGGATGGTGGTAACAGCAACTTTAATATCTTAAATGGAAACTCCCATTTTATATTACAGATGCAGATTCTACAAATATTTTTTTGTTTGCGGTGCAGATGGCGCTGTAATTGCTGTTCGAAAAAAAAAAAAATGTTCAATGTGCACAAATTTTTTGCATGTTTTTGTGTTTCTCGCAAGAGAAACTATTATTTCTATTCTAAATAAATTTGTTTTAACGGCAAATAACAAGAAGCGAGAAACAATAGCGTTTTTTTAGAGTCGTTCTTTATAGATTTTAAGGATTAGTCGTTTGAACTATCACTTTTCTAACATCAATTACAGCGCCATCTGCATCGAAAACAAAAAATATTTCAAACAAAATTTGCGTATTTTTTGGCGTAGAATCCGAACCTGTAAAAAAATGGGGGTTTCCATTTAAGATATTAAAATTGCCCCACCCCACCCACAGGAGGTGGGAGTAACGGTTGCCTTTAGTATAGTTGAATAGTTTTTCAAAAATATTAAACACGTATTATTTTGTTTTTCGATGCGGTGTGTACCATTCAAAATATTCGACCGTCTCAGTACATATTTTACACCCTGTATATTTCACATATGGTACATATATTCAAATATACAATATTTTGTATATGTAAATTAATTTTAAAAAAAATTACACATAAATAATAATTAAATAAATATTTCTAGTTCAAAAATAACAAATAATGTACTTACGTATACTTTACGGCGTTTTGTTATTATGCACCCGGTTATGTACCTTTCGGAATTTAAATCTCAATTTCATTTTCAGACTAATAATTTTAAATCTAAAAATATTAGAGAAACATATGCTTTAATTATTTTGAAATTAACATTAAATAAATAATTTTAACAAATTTTTTATTGGTTTCGAGCTCTTTATTTAAAAAATTATTTTATAGCTTAAGCTTTCGAATCCAATTCGGATGCATTCTCAAAATTTTTTGTCCAAAAATTGTTTCCATCCTATAACAAAAAACTATGGCAATCAAAAATTCTTTTTGAAAACCGACTTTTCATGCAAACGCACCGCTATATAATTTTGCCAAAAAATTGTATACTATAAGGCGCTGCCACGTAGAAAAGGTTGTATATACATTTGAATAAAAATAAATTTGATGAGACAAAACCAAATTAGATGAACAAATCATATGAGTTTCCGATATATGCATAATCTTCTAATAAATTACATTAACTTTTGAACATTCGGAACAATTTTATAAACATTATAACAAACACAGTACGAATACAAGATCTTTAACACCTCTTGAAAAAAGAATTGTCTCATACTTAAAACAAACAAAGAGTTTTTTAGAAGACAACCCAAATATTTTAGTCATAAGGGCAGACAAGGGTAATACAACGGTGTTAACTTTACGAACGGACTACAGTGATAAAATGTACAACCTACTAAATGATAATTCTACTTACATACAGATTTTTAAGGACAACTCGACACCAATACAGGCAAAAATTAATACTTTAGTAAGGGAGTGGGAGAAGTCAGGCAACATAAATTTAACCACAAAGAAAAAATTAACAAGTTACACACCAGTGATCCCAAAATTATATGGCTTACCCAAAATTCACAAACCAGACATACCATTCAGACCAATTGTAAGTTCCATAGACAGTCCAACATACTCTTTATCATCATAGTTAGGCAATATTCTAAAACCTAGTGTCGGGAAAACAAATTCTTTCATTCAAAATTCTGAAGATTTCAAAAATACAATTAGTAATGTAACCATCCCTCCAAATTTTCTGTTAATTTCTTTAGATGTCACCTCTTTATTTACTAATGTCGATAACCAATTTGTAAAAAATATTAATAGTCACAATTGGAGAAATATAAAAAGAAATTCTAAATCAAAATTAACAAAAACACAATTTTTCACTACTTTGGATATCGTTTTAAATAACTCAGAATTTTCTTTTGATAACAAAATTTACAAACAAATTTTTGGCTCACCTATTAGTTCACCAATAAGTCCCATTATATCAAATTTACTAATGGAACATTTAGAAATTTCAGTTTTAAACTCTTTAGACTTTTGTTCTATTATAGATATGTCGATGATATAATTACAGCGGTACCAATAAACAAAATTGATTCATTTTTGGAAGCTTTTAATACAAAAAACAACAGAATAAAATTAACTTTAGAAAGAGAAACAAATAACGAAATTTCATTTTTGGACCTGTTGATTCATGAACCAAACGGCAAAATTTCCTGTGATTGGTACCACGAAGACACTTGGTCTGGCAGATATCTAAATTTTCATTCTTGGCTTCCCACATCTTCCAAAATTAACACCATACAAATTTTAATCCAATAAATTCTTAAACTTTCCGTTACTAAATTTCACAATAAAAATCTTAAAATTTTGAAAGATATAATGTTTCGCAATCAATATCCTGAAAAGTTAATAAATAACATAATTTGGAAACAAAGACATTTTCATACAAATCCGGTTTCCGACCAGAAAATGATATCACAAATTATTTGGCCATTCCGTATGTAAAAAATCTTTACGAAAAAATTAAAAATCTTTTCAAAAATTATAATTTCAAAATTATTGGACGGGCAGCCACAGGTTCAAACAACGAATTATTTTTTAAATTTAAAGATAGCATACTTTTAAAGAAACAATGAAATATGGTGTACCAGGTCCATTGTAGTTGCAACGCTACTTATACAGAACAGACTAAATAATTTTTAGAAAAGATTTTACCAACACAGAAGAGACGTCAATAAAGATCAAAATTCAAGCTTTAGTGCACTCTGACGACATTTAAAAGATACAAACCACCAAATCAGTTTAGATAATATCAAAATTCTCGATAAATCAAGTCCAAATTCAATAAACATTGTAGAAGATTACGCATATATCGGAAACTCATATGATTTATTCATCTAATTTGGTTTTGTCGCATCAAATTTATATTTATTCAAATGTACAACCTTTTCTACGTGGAGCGCCTTAGTCAATTTTTTCGAAAAATTATATAGCGGTGCGTTTCCATGAAAAGTCGGTTTTCAAAAAGAATTTGTGATTGCCACAGTTTTTTGTTATATGATGGAAACAATTTTTGGAAAAAATAATTCATTTTGCTTTTGAGAATGAATCCGAATTGGATTCGAAAGTTAAAGCTGTAAAATAATTTTTTAAATAAAGAGCTCAAAACCAATAAACAATTTGTTAAAATTATTTAAATATTGGCTCAATAAACACAAATATAATTAGATATATAGTTGTTATCAAACATAATTCCATTTATTCGTTTAAATTTCAAAAATGGAAATTTTTTGTGCGAGCCCGAAAAATTGAAATTCTTCGACATTTGATCAGATTTATCCCTACCCTATTGTGATTGTCGAGTCGATCTTCAATCGATACAACTCAGTGCTGCCTTTTCCTTTATCTTATTGTTTTCATCTAATGAAAAAATCAAAACGCAATACAGAGTCGTGTCGATTGTCGATCGATTCGTCAATCATAATAGGGGTGAATGTGTTTTGGAATGCTACCTCTGTGCTCCTGCCAGAATTTTGGTTGGTCAATCGTCGGGATAATTATTTGACTATAGGTATGTCAATTAGTCTCTAGCTTTCTATTGACTTTTTTCAGTTCCCCACTGCAACAGGAAGGTTTTGGTGGTGTTTAATGTCCCAGGTGTGGTAATTGTTGATATTATTAGTGAGGATGATATTACTGCTATTTTTTCTGTACTTGACGTTATTTTTGTAGCTATGATGCTTTTTTTTAGTTTTGCAGATTCGGTTTCTTGATTAAAACCGATTAAGTTTAATGGGGGTAGTTCAATGTGTTTTTGTGTCATGGTCCACGATTTGTTGTAATCTTTTCTTCTGCATTTTTATATGACTCCAAGATTATTTAAAAAAAAAAAAAAAAAAAGTAAACTTACAAATAAAAATTGTATTACCTGGATGCAGGTAAATATTGCTGTTTGTCTTTTCCGTTGAGAGTTGTGTTAGGGTGTTCGGCGATTATGATGATGTTGCAGGTGCTGATGATGATCAAAAAGATGAAACACTGAAAAACAACAAAACACAGAAAATCATCGAAAACACAAACAAAACAAAATAACAATTTAACTTATAAATTATACTTATCTAATTCAATCATAATTGATTGTCTCTATTTAATTACTCCCAATTATTGGGCGCATCTAGCACACGTAGAGTCTACATTTGAGATAGTCTGAAGTGCCCATAAAATCAATAAAGTGACCATATTTTTATACAGTGAATAAAACAGTGATCAAAAACAAAACCAAACCGTGAATTTTTAGTTATTATATAGCGGAATATACCTTGGATTAGAGAAAGCCGCTTCGATAATTATTGACCCTGAATTCAAATTGGACACGAGATACACCACAAACGATTTTTTTGGACCTGCGCTTTTCAATTTGGACAAACAATAAATAAACAGCGATTTCATTACAGTTTCATTTGGTATCTACATTTTTATTACGAATTACCACACGAACAAGTGCACAGAGATTAAAGTTTAGACCGAACCCATTGGCGACGTCTTTGTTCAGCAGGTATTGTTATTTGTGGTGGCGCATGGTTTTGGTTATCTCTCAAAAAACCGTTGAACTCGCTCGGTGGCATTCGATCTGTAGTATATCAAAATTAGTTTTTAAGATATATGTGTTATAATAATAAAATAAAATAACACCTGACGTGGTTAAGATTAGTAATAGTCTATTGTGGTACTCTGCTTTAAACGTTGATATCTCATACTCTTGAAAATCTACTTCCTGGCTATCAGTGCACATGCTTAGTAATAAAAAAATGTATTAGTATATTTTATTTGCAATTAATTACCGCTTTGACGTAGCTTCATATTGTATATTTAAATATAATTGATGTAACAGAAAAAATCTCATTAGCATCTGATATATTGTTACACCGGATTATGCCAAGCGTGACCTGTGAATTTACAGAACGAATTTACACTACCTAACTGTGAAACGGAATCAGCGAGATGAAGAAGAACATGTAAATTATCGCTAACGTTATGTTCGTCATAAATGTTGGGAAATATTTTAACAAATGCTGCTAACATTTTGTTCACTAAACTTATGTGATTCCTTGCGTCCCTATGTGATATCAGTCTATAAGAGCAATGCAATGAAAGCAAATGATTATAAACTTTTTCATTAAATATATCTTTTAAGACAACAATACCAGTATATAAAATGAATTATCTCAGTTCAGTGGCCTATCACATTCTTAACTCATTTATACACCTAGGTTTTCGAGCAATTTCTATAGGGATTCTGCTTGTGCAGTTTAATAATGTTGAATCTATCATGCATTTTCTATCCTGATTTAATCTAAATTCACGTTTAATTGGTAAAGATAAAATTGTTCGGACAACTCCAAGATCAATGAGATGCATTTGGTCCACTATAAATTGAGAGATCATACCTACACCTACACTTTCTAAAAGAGTGGGTGATATAAAATATTTAACAGTATACGAACCTGGAAAATCGCGATTTTGAAATGTTAAATCAAGATAAATCTGAGAAATACCTGTACTATATGTAACCCTTCTATTAACATACTTCCCGTCTTATTTACATTTTGGACAACCGTGAAAACTATTAAGCCCCGCTATACTCATAAAAAAAATTAGCAGGAGCATCGCTAATAAAATATCTAATCTTAAATCTTTTTAACAACTTATCTTTTGTCACATGAATTCCTGCACTAATCAATGTTCTAACCACATTTACAAAATCTAGCAAAAAATCATCAATATTTTCAGGCTTCTCAGTCCTTGAGTAGACACAAATTGTCAAAGAGGAAATATTTTTTTATCCACAAAAGCACCAAGAATGGGCGATATCTGACGGAAGACTTAAACAAGAGTAACCCATCGATTCAAATTACTAACTCTATTTCTTCGACATTGTATAAAACAACATTATTAAGTTTTAATAAATTACGTTCTATCTATACCAAAATGATACTATTCCCTTGAGTTTCCCTGGCTAGTTAGTATTTTTTTACTAGCGGTCCTAAGAAGTATTTTAGCTGTTTTTGGAACATTAACTTTATACCTATTCAAAATACCAAACAATTTATTAAGCTTGTTTCTACCTAACCCAGATTCGACTCCCCATTTTGCTAACTCTATCGTAATTTTGTTAGGTACTGCCGAGATTTCAGAAGAGTTTTCAATGGCGAGCAGTGTGATCTGCTTCAATTTCATCCACCACATTGGCTTCACCTATTGCAACTTCAAAGAAGTCTGATACTGCCTCCTAATTGGAATCTAAAGGTATTTCAGTACATTCAGCTGCTTCGGTCTGTAACCTTCGGCGTAGTTGCTGATTCGACAACAAAATTGTTGGTTTTCCTGTCTCCATTTTCTAAAAATTATCTAATTTAAAATCAGAAAAAACAGTACATCTTTTTGATTTCAACTAGGTACGGCTATTGTGCATTATTTTCTAAAATTAAATATCTCGGCGTGATGCCCGATCCAAAGCTTATATTTAGTGTCTGGCTCCCGGGATTTCCCGGGATAAGTTTCCCGGGATTTTTGGAAAATTGTTAAATTCCGAATCCCGGGAAATCTATAAATATTTCCCGGGAATTAAATTTTTTTTAATAGTTTTAATTTGAGTAACAAAAGTAGTACTAGCTTTGTGTTTAGTGAAATTACGCTACAGTACGTTATGAAGTCAATAGATATTGACATTTGAATAATGAGAATATGATCATAATATTTGATTTGGTACACGCTTTAACGCCAGTGAGGTTAGTTGTAGAAGCTCTTGGGAGAAGAGACGCTAATTTAATTATGAGTGAAGGTGTATTTTTATATAAATCGTTAGAAGGAAACGCTTCAAATATTTATAAGGAAATATTACAATCGATAAAATTACGTATAAATGAAAGAAGGATTCAGAATTAATTTCATTGATTAAATAGCTGCAAACCCCGCTATTCTTATCCGAGGCGAAAAACAATGAACACCAGGTTTCATCTAAGAGTGCGATAAAAAGATCAGGTGAACAACTTATGGTTCGATTATTCAGTATTACTGAAGCAGAACAAACTGCAAATCGAGTTCAATTAGAATCAGAGCTAGAGTTTCAGAATGTTGAAGATATTGTTACTACCAAGGTTATCATTTTAACAATAGAAACGGGATTATTGAATAGCCGATTGGCTGCAGCTTTTAACGATGTCGAAAAAATTATTGAACCCATTGTAAATAATTATAATCAACTATTTAAGAAGGAAATTAATATTTTCGAAGGAACTGGAAAGTTGACGAGCTATTTAATGCTCTAAAAAGTATTCAGCCAACTTTTACCGAAAGCGAGCGGCTATTTTCTAGGTCCTCAAATTTTTGCACGAGGAAAATAGCTAATTTATCCGATAAATCTATGAATATTTTATATTTCCTTCAGTCTTATTTCCATCGTCTAGTATCGAAACGATCCAAATCTGGCGTAAGCGCTATGGTACCTCAGAAATAATAATTAAGAAGATTAAAAATTTGGGAGATTTCATTTAAGCATAAATTGATTAAAATAATTATTTTTAGTTTTATAAATATTTTTTTTTTAAGAAATGATACAAAGTTCTAAGTTTGAAGTTCCTTATAGTATTATATCAAGCACATTATGAACTTATGATTTTGTTTTAATGCAATTAAAAATAAACAAGTATATTAAAAAAAAATTGTGCTTTTCTTTAGAACAAATACTATAAGAATGCGAATATTAATATGAAAATCCCGGGTCCCGGGAAATCCCGGGATTTTTAGTTTTTATAATCCCGAATCCCGGGATCATTAAAAGTGTCGGGAAAGCCAAACACTACTTATATTCCACAAACATATAGAATTTTTTTTTCAGATATCAATAAATGCGAGTAGTTACTTCACGATGAGTAAGATTAAAATTAGTACTAGCATTAGAACAATTAGCATTAATTATTTAGGGTTACATAAAAAGACAGATAATTTGGCTTTTAAACTTTCTCCTATAGCCAAATATTAACATAGTTTAAATTCACAGCTTAAAATTAAAAAAAATTTGTGTGCGCAGTCACACGCAGTAGAAGTGAAACTTTCCAGAATCTAAGCAGCGACAGAATGAGATGAATGCAGTATCAGAATTGGAATAATTAGAGGGTTTATTCATTATAATACAAAACAACAAACAAAATTTTGAAGTTTTTTTTTAACATTTTATTATTCCAACTCCATGTTTTCTATTTCGACGAATGAGACGGTATATGGCTTATGGTAACTAAAATAGGACAAGAATGCTTTAGTTTGAATTCTATCAACATATCGTTGAAAGACTGCGTCAATAACAGTTTTTGATCGCGTTGTCGATTCAGTACGACGGCTGCACATTTTTAAATTTAATTCTGTATTGAGGAATTGAATCAAAGGGAGCGCCGTATCTAATGCAAAATTCACATTGAAATCCCCACTCAAAATCATTGGAATTTTATCAGAATTTGTTTTCAAAATTCGCGATACTTTTAGCGTGTACTTTATCAAATTCTCGCGGATAAATTGAATAATATTTTCCATCGATTGGTTGGGAGAAATGTAAATTGCCGCAATAATTACAAATGTGTTATAGTATAATCTGCTTTCGCAAGCACATATTTCTCCTACTTTAGAAACCTGAACCGACAAGGATTCTAGTTGAAGTGCATTGATGTCAATTTGTGGGGTGACAACACGGGTTCCATCATTTACATTATGGTAGATTGCAACGCCACCTGCCCTTATATTTGGCCTTTTATATTGAACGACAATATCGAAATTTGGAATCTCTACAATGTTGTCATTATCCACCCACGTCTCCGAAAAAATCAGAAAATTCGACGACGATGATATTTTGTCTAATTGAATATCTTGTACATGAGCACGCAAACTTTGGCAGTTGAAGGTAAATAGTGACAATCCTTTCCTCGTATTTATAAAATCAAATAATAATTTCTCAATAGGCTCAAGTCGATTCAGGTTCAGCCTTTGAAATTCAGCTCGCAATTCCAGTGTGGATGCTGTTGCTCTTCGACCATGATGAAATATTTTATCATTTTTTTTCGAAACAATATGTAACCCTTGAATCGATGTTACTCGTGATAGTGCGACGTACAGGAGCTGTTGAGCATGTGTTTTATCATATTTGGATACAATTTCCTCAAATGTCCCTCCCTGGGACTTATGAATTGTTATTGCACACGCAGAGACTAGTGGAAAATGATTACGTTTTACGATCACTGTTTTATTAGGCACTAATGGTATAGAGGATGTTCTCCGATCGATTGGTACTGCCAGTCGACTAAGATTGTGCCTTTGTATTGATGCTGCTGCCTTTCTTCGGATTTTTCACCAGTTTTGGGAGAGCCAGGGAATTCCAGCCATAAACGACCTATCTCTCCCTTGTCGTTATGTTCGATATAGATCAATTTTCCTGTCGCACCATTCGCCAATCCATCTGATACGTCGATATTAGTTGTTATGATGTATGGTTTATTTATAACTAATGTAATTTCATAAGGCAACCCTCCTGTATCAATTGTTGACATTTTGTGTAATTTTTGACGCATGAAAGTTTGCTTTTCAACACTCTGACAACCAATATACACATCCGTTGCTTGTGAAATGACTTTTTCGACTGCAGAATTTAAAACTTTATTATTGTATTCAGTAAGTGAATGGTTATCGAAGAACAATCGTATACCGTGTGGACAAATTCTATCAGCCTCTTTTTCGGAGTAAAATCGTGATTCAATTAATTCCAACTCGTTCTCATGTAACAGCTGTCCATCACCAATTTTTGTTAATATTGTTGAAAAAGTTCGGTTGGCTTGTTGCATCACTTCGCTGAGTTCAGAGAATTTCAATCCTCGCCATAGTGTTCTACCTGCTATTTGTCGTTTGATTTGTTTGTAAATCGGAGTAGCGCGAACCGGCGGCAGTTGACGTAGATCGCCAATCAAAATTAAATCTAATCCTCCAAAATCGCCTTGAAAGTTACCGGTGATTTGCTTTAATCTCGAATCTACTTGAGACAACAACTCGGCTCCAATCATACTGATTTCATCGATAATCAAAACGCGAACGTATTTAAACAGTGATCTATATTGCTGTGCCACATCAATTGACAAAGGAAGCAACTTTGAAAGACTTATTTTTAGTGCAGTGTGTATCGTTGTCCCATCAATAGCCACAGCAGCTTTACCAGTTGAAGCGCAAGTGATATAAGCGTTGCAAAATCCATCGTTTTCAGCATACCGATTATAAATTTCCATCAATAGTCTGATCACAAACGTTTTACCGCATCCGGCAGGGCCCGTAAAAGATAATTGCAACGGCAAGGGATTATACAACTGAAGATTGTAAACGACATGCATCAAAAGTTCCTTTTGTTTTTGGTTTGCCATTTTCATCAGGTTATAAAATTGTTCATTAGGCATCAGATTTTCTTTCCGTTTGGCAATTGCACTAAGTTTATTTAATGTTGCTAAGCGTAAATCACTATTTATCAGAATTTGGATTGTCATATAATGCTTGGAATGGATTAGCTTCTGGAAATCTGGTGGCTACATCATGGATCTCATCATCATCATCCGCTTGTCCATCTTCACGACATAGTTTTCGACAAATCTCTATGGTTTTGTTAATGTCTAAACCCGATTCGAACTCCTTATACGACGTTCCAAAATATCATTTTCGTTTTCGTTATAAATCCTAATAAATTTCATCTCTTCAAGAATGTCGATTTCTTCATTTCGAAATTGGATGTGCAAAGTCACCATTTCCCTTTTATACTCATTGAAATCTGAGGCTATATCATAATTTCTATAACGAATGATGCGTGGTTGCTTTCGACGAAAATACAATCCTTTTGATTTTTTTTTTGTTTGTATAATTAGCAACGAATTGTGCAAGTGATATTCCTTCCATTTCTTCTGGCCGCTGTTCGTATTTGTCAAACCAGTTTTCCTTCCAAACATTTGTTGAATTCTCATCGGTATTTAATTCATCCAATTCTTTTCGTGTTCGTCTAATACGCTGTCGTTCAATAGGCCAAACGGTAGAGATATAAAATACGGAGACTGAACTTTTTGACATAGGTTCACGTAATAGGTACCACGCTGCTTCTTGACTCGTCAATTCAACAGTATTGAGCATATTCACACTCATTTTTCTTGTTATATCAACTATATCGAACTCTGGGTGCTCATCCATTATTTGAAGAATTTGCCGCTGTAAGTTGCTAATACCTCTATTAGTTTTATTAACGTATTCAACAACATACGCGGCGCGGTTTTAAAAACACTTTAGGTCTAATAATTCCAGCTTGAAGAATACGAAAGTAATCTTCGTCAGAAGAAATTTGATTTCCATCATAAAAAGATTCAATGTTTTCATAATCGTTGTTCTCCAGGTTGGCTTGTAACTCTTTATAACGCTGAGCATAACTGGCATATCTTGGGTGTCTGCATTGGTTGTAAAATCATGGTGAATTTACATGGCATGAACGGTGCATCAAATCGACATTTCTGAGGTTGATTGGCGTTTACTTTTTTGTAGCAAGTGAAAGTATGTTTGTGAGTTTGCAAACGTATATATCCAGAGGCCTCTGTTGAAGAAACCGAAATTAATTGATCGATCATCTTTATAGCATTATGGTTCTTTGTACCAAGCGCATCTGATGGAGCATTATGCAACCACAATAAAATGTGGGCATGAGGACTACCACGATGTTGGAATTCAATCCGTTTAAAATAGTCAACAACATGATAATTTCCAAATGGGCTATTTTTCTTCGATTGAAGAATAGTCAATAATATATTGACTATTTTATTGAAATATATAGCACAAGTCACAGCATCTTCATTCACAAGTGTAGTTTTTGATATATAATCCAGTGACGCAGCTTCTTCTGTAGAAATTTCAGCTCCATTATTTTTTAATTTGTACAGTAATTGTAGTAAATTATTCCATCCGATTTCATTGGCACTTAAAGTAAGAAACATCGTAAGTTTTCCCAATTGTCGAATCATCGCAAAATGATCTTTTTTTCGTTCGCTCCAATACCAAAGAGAATTTGGTATCGATCGCAAGAAAGCCAAATTACTTTCAATACAATTATTAATATACTCGCCCGATTCAATTTGCTGCCGTGTAATATTTGTATTTTTTCCAACATACCTGAATGCAATAGTGAGTGAGTCGCGTACTCTTAACCTCATAATTTTCATAGCAACGTACAATAAATGATACGGAGTAACTGCACGCCGGTCTGATCTCCGCAATTCACTAGTTGCTATTGTGAATGGTGTCGCATTTATTCCCTCTCTGAACGTTCGGAAATGGCCCAAATAAATCGACGGGAAAGAAAGTTCTTCAGCATGTTCATCAAAAATTATACTTTTTGGAAGATTATGCTGTCCAGGTGCAATCCGTAAATACTCATCATCATCATCATTCTACATCAGAGTCTGTTGTTGTGCTGTTAGACTGTCTCCAATCGGTATATGTTCACTGATTTCGTCTCGATTAATTTCATCAATATTATGATCATCATTGAAAAAGCTTTCATCAATTTTAATATCATATAAAACATAAAGCGGAGTTTGAAGCAAGTACTGAAGCCATGCACGAAGTGTTCTTTTATTTACCAGTCCCACTAAGTAACTCGATCTGTGAATTTTCTTTCTCTTGATATGCACATTAATGCAATGATCATCATCAATATTGCGAGATAAATTTTTCACCATATTGTCCACATCGACTGGTACATTAATAATTTGCCCATAAACTCCGTATTGTCCATGCAGATGCACGTGTCGCAGACGTCTGATTTGCATGAATGGAATTCGCGGAGAGACAAGCCTTTCAGAAATCAAATCCAGTGGTGGTAAAGACGCAGGCATCTTTTGATATTTGAAACCATTGTATGTGCACATCGTTGGGATTACTTTCTTCTCGGTTGCTTGGTAACACGTGTTGCACAGTGAAATATTCGCACTCGTGTTATAATTTTCAATTATTAGACGTAAAAGTTCTTCATGTTCTACACGTGGTGTTTTCAAATCTTTTTGGAACCATAATCGATCACACACGGAACACGTATAACCAAACATATTGTTTGAAAACTGTTTGCGAAATTCTTCATGGGCAACATTATTTCGACGAAATTGTGAGTACGGAATGTTAGGCTCTACATCCGCTGGAGAGTCGCCTGAAAATCAATTCATAATATGCGATGAGTTATTGAGAACTTTTGCAATTAATTGGAAGAGTACATTTTGCAAATCAAACACTTCAAAAAAAAAATAATATAAAATATAATAATAATAATATACATAATTATATATTTAGTTATTCTTATTATTCATTTCATATATGAGCCGTTTATTTTGAAAGTGGCCTAAGTCCATTTTTCAAAAAATCAAGTTAATGATAACAATAGATAAATAACAGTATAATCTTTCTAACGGTAAATAATTTAATGTCAAAACAAAAAAAATTAATCTCTAACACCTGTGCAAAAAATAAGAAAATTCAAAATCCCGTATGTTTTTTTCATTTATTGTTTTTCTATTCTTTCATTATCTCATTTCAACAAAATATGGACTTAAGTCACTTTCATAATAAACGGCTCATATATTATTTTATATATATTTTCTGCATATTTTATATTCGGATACTCACAATCATTATTTTCAATGTTATGTCCAATTGAGGTTTCATCTTGCTCATTTAATACGTCCACTTGGGAACCATCTGAGAATAGAAATAAGGGTACACACGTGATGTATGGAGGTTATGCATGAGATCTGTGAGCAGTGAGGATTAAGGACGAAATATGTTGGTTGGAAAATATTGAAGTACTTACGATGATTGTTTTCACTATTTTGTACAGTGGACGCAACAGAAATAATATTTTTCAAATTTAATAATGCCTTTCGGCGTGCACGAAATTGACGTACACGTTCCGTTGAGGTCTTTGCAACATTGTTCATGTTATTATTTTTTATTATTTTTTTGGAGTGATTTTTAACCCGATATTCGTGACACATTTCGGCATTAGTTTTCAGCATATCTACAATTATTAAAATTGTAGAACGATAAAGAAATATAACACACCACGCTATGAAAATAAAAATATGTAATAAAAAAACAAAACAAAATTATTATAATTTTCCCAAAGCTTTGTAACACGCAGGCGCACACATGCGTACTACCACACGTACAAACATACACGCGTAGAACGCTTATGAGAGAATACAAAGCGAAGAAAATAAAATAATAAAACAACCACAAAATTTTTTTTTTTTTCAATCGAGTATTCGAGGGTACATACTTACATACTTCTATGTACATAATTTTTGTTTTTCTTTCATCCATTTTAAAAATCACCCCGGTACTAAAGAAGTTTCACTTCAAAAAAAAAAAAATTATAAAATAAAACTAACTAAAGTTGAAAAGTTATATAATAACCCTTTGAGCGCCAAGCAGAGCGATCGTGCATTTAAAAAAAATATAAAAAATTTTAGCCATACGAATATTTTTCTAACACATGGTCTAACACATTTTATTACAAAAATATAACAATTATCATATAATCATTAAATAGCTACTGTACTTACATAGCTAGTTTGTTATTTTTTTGTAAAACTATATTTATATGGCCCAATTATATATTTATTTTTAATGGTAAATTTGTAATTTTTAGTAAAATGATAAGTTAATATGCCACAATACGTCTTTTCATAATAGAAAAATTTCAAGAATATGATAATGAAATAAAGCAAATCAAAACGAACAGTTTGATTTGAATACAAATACAAATCCAAATACCTACAAATACAAATACAAATACAAATACAAATACAAATACAAATACAAATACAAATACAAATACAAATACAAATACAAATACAAATACAAATACAAATACAAATACAAATACAAATACAAATACAAATACAAATACAAATACAAATACAAATACAAATACAAATACAAATACAAATACAAATACAAATACAAATACAAATACAAATACAAATACAAATACAAATACAAATACAAATACAAATACAAATACAAATACAAATACAAATACAAATACAAATACAAATACAAATACAAATACAAATACAAATACAAATACAAATACAAATACAAATACAAATACAAATACAAATACAAATACAAATACAAATGCAAATATAAATATAAATATCATATAATAGAAAAAGGTCGAAAAATGAGTTTTTACTAATTAGGAATCTTTTTTAAAATTTTGTTTCACATGACCAGATGAGTTTCAATCGTGTTAACCATCACACACCCTTTTTAACTCCCAAATTTACCAACTTGTAACTTATTTAATTTAAATTTTTTTTTTTTAAATTTTTTTGATATTAGATTCTCAAATTATCAATAAATATGTTGAAAAAAAGATAATGGTAAAACTATTTTTTTTTAATGACGCTCGAAAAAACGGCCAAAATGTATGCCTGTAGACGAGAATACCCAATTAATTTAAACCGAAGTTCCTTACTAGTGACCAAAATAGTAAAATAGTCATTCATCAGATATACCTGCTTAACATGTAATAAAGTTTAAACATAATTAGCCTACTCCATTTAGCAAGACTATAAATCAGATATAGTAAAAGTACATCTTGTAGATGTAAGATTGGTTGGAATTGCATATAACATAATTTCAAACTTACAAATTCTCACTATGCCAGCCCGCCCAACATCAACAGGATGTTTTATATCAAATGATTTTGCATTTATTTCACGCAACTGCGTACCCCCATCACACCAAAAACCCTACGCATATACCCTCCTACACATCCAAAGCCATAACCAAACGGATATCCATAATCATAACAAACCCATACACAATACTTTGTTCAATCACTTCTAGATACATTTACAACTACACTACCCCTACCCTCGTAATACGTTCATCTTGATAATCTAATAAATTCAATACACCACAAACTCTCTAATAAAGCTTTAAGTGTGTTGCTTTGGTAAAGTTGCACCAACAATTGAATCTCCACTAGAAATTAATTCTTATATGAAAGACATAATATAATACATAGTTAGTTTAAAAAATTAAATACATTAACCACAAAGCTAAAAGACAGAGTTGAGACAATGGAGAAATCAGGGGTATATGAGATCAGTTGTGAAAATTGTAATAAAAAATATATAGGCCAGACAAGGCGAAAATTGAGAACGAGATGCAAAGAACACCAAAATGCAATGGTAAATAGAAGAATAGGAGAATCAGCGGTCGCCGACCATATGCGAGACAACAACCACTCTTTCAATACACAAACAATTAGACTAGTACATGAATGCTATGACCGACGACGTTTAGATGTTTTGGAGAGTATGGAGATTAGCAAATTAGGAGGAGAAATAATGAATGCGGAACAAGGACCGATGCACTCTATTTTATTCAAATACGCAAAATAATTTTGAAGTATAAATACAAACAACGATATCGTGAATTTTAGTACTTTTATTATAAAAACTCTGAGGATGCCATCTTAGATGACGAAATTATAATTAGTTTTTTTAAAAATTTGTTAAAAATTTTTGTAAATAAATATTGTGATCATAATAAAGTGTTTTTATAATCTGTACTATACAACTATTAGTTGAGATCACAAGTCAGCGAAAACCAAAATAACGACATAATATAAATCGAACTATAAATCAAACCAGCCAGATCAACTAATCTGGTTTTTACAAAATCAAAACACTATTTACCATTACAATAACTTCAACCTTCCAGCACCATTTAATACACTGAAAGGATCTGAGGATCAATTATATATTTTCCGTATGGTCCGTTAAATTTTTCTTCAACTTGTATTTCAGAAAGTCGTAATTGGGATCTCCAATGGAATGTCCTATCATAACTCTTTTCTGTATGCTGTACCATAGCGTCAATCGCGTGTAATCTTCAGGTGACTGTACAGTAAGTGTTTGAGACCGATACATGAGCATGCGGGATGGAGAACGAAACAAACACTAATTTGATACACTCAAGAAATCGCGAGATTTTGTGAACCCCAAGTCCTATGTGGGAGAGAAAATGTAGGATCAAGATAGTAGAAAATTGAGTGGCGTCTCCTGAAATGTTTTTGGAATTAAATTGAATGGTATGCATTTGGGAAGGCTTTATATGCTTCCCCGCGGATTAAACGAAGAGCGACATGATGAAGTAATTAAGGGGAGTTACCTAAATTTTCAGTGATTTTGCCCCAGTATTTTGTAATTTGTTCATTGTTGTATGTTCTTTTAGTTAGGTTTTACATAACTGTTTTGAAATTTTGTTGGTAAATGTACTGATCCTAGATTTTACAGTGACATAATGGAGGTTCTGAAAGCCAATTATCTAATTATATTTCTAGATAACTGTTATTACCGGTGCAACAACTTGGGACATATTGCAATATTAATTAGTGTTATTTAAATTTATTTCTTAGCCATTTTAACGTTACTGATACAGTAGTTCAACCTGATTAAATTTGTGAAATTTCACGGGACCCATATATCAAGGTGTCGGAGTTCCTTGGAATAACTGCTTAGCCGTGTGAGGCCGATCTTATTAGTAGCTTCAAAAATTCTCAGAACCATTACTAAGAATTAATTTGAAAGCCGAATTGTTTTAGCTTAAAAAAAACTATAAAGGCGGTCGTAAAAAATATCTACTGAAGTCACTGTCTTCTATTGTCTTAGTTTTTGAAAAACCTATACGTATATATCTAATGAAATGTTAGGGATTTAAAGAAATGGTTCATCAATCCTCCAGAAGTTCGGCGATTGTAAGGTTGTTTAACAATTTTTATCTCAGCATCGTGCATATATCCTTATGAACTGATGTAGCATCGCGCATTGCTTTAATTAATACAGAATTACATGGTTTAGTTGTATTCATATCCACCTTCTAACCTCCATTCACCGCATTTTTATTATTATTGGAGCACGATTGTTCGGTCATAGCTAGGTTTGTACTTCCATATGCTTTAATTATAATTTCAAAATAAAATAATTTCAATTGGATTGACCTCCTTAGCATTCGGAACACTAAAAAGAAAACAACACAAATTAAAAATATTTCACCTTCATCAACAAAATGAGCCTCAAGCATAACAAATTATAATCAAGATAATTTCGAGTGCACACCAAATTGTTTTTTTTTTACTTTACATCCTTCACGATTTCACCACTCAACAAAAACATATTTTCGAATACAACAACAAGGACAACAAAAACTTGTTGTCGGTTCTCATGTTATTTCTCTCTTTTGCATATTATTACATAAAGAGTGAAATATAGAATTTATTTATTTTGTATTCAAAAATAATTTAATTTCTTTTAATGAGCATTACAAAAAATAAATAAAGCAAAATGTTGAAAAGCATAAAACACCAGAAAGAGTGAAAATTATGCTAAACAAAATTATTTTATAACCTTGAGATAATTATTATTAAAAAAAAATATGGAGATTACAATATTACATCGTACTCCAAAGTATAAACTTCAGTTGATTGTGTAATTTACATAATATATTTAAGCCGTTCTCCGGGGGAGGCCCTTTATTTTCGGCACCACACAACAAAAAATAAAAAAATTGTAATGATGCAAATATTCTTATTCTTTTCATTAAAAACAGTACGTATAGAAATTTCGACAAATTATAATTTATTTTAATCTACATACATAAGTAGATATGCCATCATTTTTATTTTTTTAAATTAACATTAAAGTTTAAAATCCAACAGGAACTTGTTTGTTCTATTATAGAATATCAATGTTTTTCTAAGTCCTTAAAAGCTCATAAAATAAAACAAGAATAGATGGATACTATGGAAGAACAAAACGATGAGTATCCGAATCTCTTCATGTAAAGAAGAAGTTATGAACGTAATATACCATAAGAAGAACAAAATTATATTTTTTTATTTTTCTTCAGTTCGTTATTACAAATAAATTTCCATGATATAATTTTAAATTTTTCTACATCTCCAATAATTTGGTTGTTAAAAAAAAGCTGTGAAAAATTGCAAAAAGCGAAAAGAGAATGAATAAAAATTGAAATTGGGTTGAAAATGAAAATTTGTTGAAAAAGCTTTCCATTAACCTGAATCATTTTTCAGCTAAATACGAATTCGTTTAGCGCTATAATGAAATTTATTATTAAGTTAAGATTTTGAGGGTTGTGGATTTGATGTTGGGCATGTAGTTCGTGATGCTGTTTTATGTAAGATTTTTTTTTTTTTTAATATTTATTTTCGCCAGATTAAGAGTTAAAGTAAAATGTGAATATAATTTATCTTTATAAGAGCTACGAAGTTAGCCACATTAATAAAACAAATCAATTACTGCCACATTGGAATGAATAGTCAATTGATTTTTAAAAATAATTTTCGTAATACAGGGCCCAATTAAACAATAGAAAATTAAGAACGCATAAATAGGCCGATATAATACTAACCGACGCATAAATAGGCCGATATAATACTAACTAACGGTGCAAGATTTGTTTTGCTGACTGGTGATTTTTGCCAGTCACTTGCTGCCGACACTACAATACATCGCATATTCATTCATTTACGAATTTTCAATCGAATTTTATTTCGGTTAGTTATTTGCCTATATACTAAAACGGACATTCTGTTGTGTAAAAATGATGGCCAACGTCAGGCCTGTAATTAAATCTTCTGACCTAACCATTTTCAGATATCTAAAACTTGTAAGACACAGAATCAGCAGTAAAATTCATGGATATAGCTATGTACCTTCATGCAAATTTCGATTTCTTCAAAACACATTGGAATCCACCCATAGACAAATTCAGTATTTTATTTTAATTTGATTGAAAGTAAAACAGCTTCCTAAAGAACTGTAGAGTGGGCCATTTTTCATCATTTTAATTCGATTTGCGTAGGCATGAAAAATTATGTTCGGAAAATGGTCACTTTTAGCATTGATGCATATAGTTCTTCTCGTTTTTGAACACTTTCATGACGTGTTATAGTGTCTCGGTCGAATGTTGGCAATTGCTTGCCGAATGTTAGTTTTCAGATTAGCAAGAGGCGTCCATGAAATATATGACGCAATAATATTTTTTAACCGGCTGTGTGGCGTCTTCTTGTTGAAAGTAAGAACCATCCACACCAAGTTCGTTTACTTCATGTGCGATCACCATTGAGAGTAACAGCCCTTCCAGATAGTTAATATTTTCGAATTTGAAATTCTTATGAATAATTAGATGGTTTCCGGTTGTCCGGTAACGACTGTTTTGCTTATTGACCCTGCCGTTGAAACAAAAGTACGCTTCATACCCATGGTTATTTTCCGCCAAAAGTTTTGTTCGATTTGGAAGATGGATGAGGATAACGTTTACGTTGTTGGATATTAAATAGCATAATTCAAAATTCGACGCAAATCGGTGCGGTGCGATTGTTTCCTAATTGCGATGTACACTTACATCTTCACTCACACTGTCAATAATTTGCCACTGTTTGCCACTACGCTTAGCATCTCTAACAACAATACTCTGAAGGAATGTTGCATTATATTTTGAACTTGAAATGCGCCTTGAATTAAAATAAATTTCAAAAACAATTAAGCATTTCTGATCCACCGTTTGGACGTTTAAATAATTATGGTCAACTCTATACATTTACCGGAAACTCTAAAATATACGATCATCTCAGTCTCTTAACACCGGTGATTTGGAGTATGGCATTTGCTGTTCTGTTTTGATCAATTACTCTTATCGATGCTTGATGCTTTTGCTTCCTTGTCAGGCTACTTTCCTGAAAATCATAGAATAATTCCCGTAATTTTAAATGTTGGTGCCGGGAATATATTGGATTTTCCATTTGGAACTTGACAACTTTGAACTTTCATTGTGAACGTACCCTTCAGTCGTCAGTGTCAAAACATACAGTAAAGACTACATTTTCATCATAGTGGAGTACACGAACGAACAACGTTTACAAAAATTTACTACAAAAATTCCGATTCGGTGACTGCAACTTCAAGAGCGTTAATTCCAATTTTTGATCGTAATTACCGTTCCAGTAGACAAGCAATTCATAATCTAGTGAACAAATTTGAGTCTAAATATTCGCTGTCGGATGTTTCTGTGCCAGTGAGACAACGGGTTGGTCGAAGTGCAAAGAATATTGCTACCGTTCAAGCGTCCGTCGTAAACGAACCAAAATAGTCGTTTTCACGGCGTTCTCAGGAATTGGGCATCGCTTAGACCACACTTTGGTGGATTTTGTGAAAGCATCATGGCTTGCACCCACAAGACGGGTGCGACATACTATACGGCGGGTCAAACAATCGACTTATTGAATTCTAAATTCGATGAACGTGTTATATCCAGAAATTATCTTGTCGATTGGCCGCTTAGGTCGTGTGATTTAACACCTCTAGACTTTTTATGGGGCTACGTTAAATCATTGGTCTATGCCAACAAGCCGGCGTCGTTAGAGGAGCTCAGGGCGAATATTGAACGAGAGATAGTCGAAAATTGGGTTCAACGAATCGACACATATAAACGTTCTCGTGGTGGACATATGAACGATGTTGAATTCCATACATAAATGTTTTGGTTGTTCTTTGAGTCAATAATAAAATTTTCGAGATATCTCAAATGGTTTGCGTTTTATATAAAAAAAAAGTTATCAAATCCTTATTGGAAAACGCTTCATTTGACGGATTCAGCTTTGCAAATAGTAGCAACATATTGAGTATAGCGTTGAGATCTGAATGAATATGATACATTCAATGTTTTTAATGTGATCGGTATCACTATATCGAGTAAGAAAAATCAAATAACAACAATTGGTCGGTGAAAATCGACCCGGTTTTTGCAATCAGATATTTGATAAGTTCAAGCTTGTTATACGGTGGGGATCCATCAATCGACTGTGGCAAACCACAGACAAAGGCGTCCCTGTCTTTGTTTCAGCTTTGTCCTTTGGACCATTCACTAACATCCTTGATGATGTCGATAGGCATACAACGGGTGGAATACCCAAGTGATGCGTGACCTAAATGACTAGTTTCCGCAATATTGCTGCTATCAGATAGATTTATAATACCAGGTGTTTTCGAATTATTGATCAAATTATTTTGGTCTAAAAGGCCAAATTATCGAAATGAGGAAAAGTTTGGTTGGTCTAAAACAACTTTTCTCGATGTTTTTAAAGCCCCTGAGTCTGAAAAGGAAAAAAAAATTCCGTCCGTCTGTCT
This sequence comes from Tipula helvola, assembly GCA_963556165.1. NCBI lineage: Eukaryota > Metazoa > Arthropoda > Insecta > Diptera > Tipulidae > Tipula > Tipula helvola. Next base: position 304,018,172 of record OY744482.1, read on the forward strand.
GGACGCCTGGACGTCTTCAGGTCTGGATGTCTTTAGCCATGGTATCTCGAGAACGGCTTGTCCGATTTGGAATTTTTTTCGGCAATCTGTTTCTATAGTCAAGGCGGAGATTTGAAAAGCGTTTTGAGACTGTATACGCCAAGATGGTGGGGTACCTGCCATACGAATTGACCGAAAACACCTGGTAATATAAATATTTACGATTTTTTATATATGATGGCTTGATTATTGAATTGGGCATTGAATTTGGAGTTGATTTGAAGGTTAAGTTAGGAGCCAATTTGCGGGTTGACTTGAAGTTGAGTTGGTGTTGAATTAGGATTAAGTGATCACTTAGTCAATTTTTTATATATGTACATATGTTGGTTTGAGGATTGAGTTTGGCGTAGTGTTGTAATGTCAGTTCTATTTTACTCGCATCGCAATGAGACTCAATTATTGTGGTTGAACTGTATTACCTAGTTATTGTTCATTGTTGGCGTAGAGTTTGCGGTTGAGATGAGTTCCATTTGAATTAGGGCTGAGTTGGGTTTGTATTAGGGTTTAGTGAGCAGTTAAAGTGAGGATTTGTTATTTTTTTTTTATAAACGTTTTATTGGGATTCTATATCTTGGGATATCTATCATTGGGATTCTCAAATTAGTTTTAGATGAAGTTCTGAAATATGGCCAAGTAGGATGTAACTTGCCTATTTTTCAACCAATTATGATGAAATTCGACATGTGTGTTGGAAATGGGAATTGTAACAAGTGGGGTTAACCTGAAAGCCGGCTGCCACTTGTTACATCGAAATTTTTATCTTACTTGCTTATTTAGTAACGGCGGCATGATTCCTGCAGCTCGGTAAGGTAGACGGAAATGGTGTGGGTAGAGGTACCCACAAGTAAGATCTTGTTAGCCGCATGGATTGGAAGATTGTGGGCTAATTGCTCAAAGTTAGTACGAATCGAATTTATATGGTAGGGCTAAAGCACCCAAATCGTGAGTTGTTAATTGCAACTAGGCAGGAAATCGTGAAAATAATATGAGTTAGCTTAGGGTAGCATAAGGCTAAAAACAAAAAAATAATTTTGTATTAATTTTGACATTTTACATCACCAAAAAATAAAAAACTCGAACGTAATAAGAAACTCTCCAAAAATATCGAAAAAGGTCTAAAAGCTATCTATTGGAATTTTCCCAACTAAAATCCACCTAGCGCAAATTGTATGCGTAACAACTTCTGTTTTCTACATCATCGTATGAGCATGGGTAGTTGTGAGTAGATAAAAGTACTTGCGAGTAGTTTGCTTTCGCCAATGGAAGACGCTTAATGATTTGGCTATGGACTTCGAGTTTACGGCCTTCCTTAACTTTCTGGTTGCCTCAAAACTCACAAAAAAGGTCAGCTGTTGTGGTGAAGCAGTAAAGCACGATAATCTGACCAGGCGTGACCAGGTTTACCGTCAGATGGCAGGAGCCCTGTTGGGATGGTTTTTGTTTTTGCCCTCCCTCGGGGATTACTTTCTACAGCGCACATCAGTGTCATTGATGTTGAATGATCTTTATCGCTACGACTGTTGCTTTATTTGGACAAGCAACCTACAGGTCCTTTTATCGATCGTATACTATACATCGATAGTTTAAATTATTTCCCGATGCCTCTATCAGTACTGCCATCAGCGTTCGATCTACAATCCACCTTCAAAAAGGGTTATTTCCCTCATTTATTCAATACTAAAGAAAATGAGAAACACGTGGGTAGCATACCGGACATGTCGTTTTACTCGCCTAATACAATGAAGGTTTGTGATGATTGCAATGATACATGCAAAAAACACGGATGCCGAAATAATTTTCGCAAATGGTATCATGATCAGGAAAATTGTGAATTTAAATTTGCAGAGGAGTTTGTATCATACTGTGTATTAGATGTACAGATACTTACACAAGCGTGTTTGAAATTCCGTAAAAACATGATTGAGGAGTGTAACGTGTGTCCTTTCACAGGAGCTACAACAATAGCATCTACCTGTATTATGATTTCTAGAAGAAAATTTTTAAAGCCATCAACAATGGGTGTTATTCCGCTAAGGGGATATCGTAACATAGATACACAATTCAAATCAGCTGTGAAATGGTTAATAGAAGAAGAGACCAAGCGAAAAATAAAAAGTTGAGATGCGTTCAATGGCAGAAAAGTGAAGATTAATGGAATAAAAGTGGATGGGTATGATGAAGTTACAAAACAGATATTTGAATTTCATGGGTGTTATTACCATGGACCCGAGTGCTTGCCTATTAATCGAAATAAGGCATTACAGGAAGATGGCGGAGACACTTTGAATTCTCGGCGATTACGAACAACTGAAAAAACGGATAGATTGCGTGCGCTGGGATATGAGGTGATTGAAATGTGGCAGTGCAATTATAAATCCTCGATGAGTGATAATCATCCAGTGCTGGAAAATATACCCTTGAATCCTAGAGATGCATTTTATGGTGGTCGCACAGGTAACACGAGAAGTGCAGTTTACCAGTTAAAATGAACCATAAGCTAATGTTCGTGTTATGTCGAATGTGTGGAGAGAAGAACCAATCGGAGAGTAATCATACCGTCGATGAACGTGCATTAACGGGGATATGGGTAATAGATGAAGTTTTTAAGGCTATTGAGAAAGGATACATGATTGTTGATATTCACGAAATCTGGAAGTATAAAACTGTCCAACATGGAGAGGAAACGGAGAGATTATTCACCAATTTCATTGACAAATTTTTGAAAATAAAACAACAAGCTTCAGGATGGCCTCCTAATTATACAACTGAGCTACAGAAAGATGAATATATTACGAATTATATTCAGCAAGGTATACAACTGGAAAACAATCAAATCTTGAAGAATGCAGGCTTACGAATGCTGGCCAAGCTAATACTAAACTGTTTTTGGGGAAAATTTGGTCAGCGGGCAAATCAATCAAAAACAACTATTGTGAGGGTCCCGAAAGAACTGTATGATCTGATAAATAATTCGTCAATATATATCAATACCGTTCAAGAGGTAAACGAAGATGTCCTTATAGTTAACTGGGAAATAAGGAGGTAGCTGTCAAAACGCTACCAACGGTAAATGTGTGTATTGCAGCGTACACTACAGCTCATGCACGATTAAAGTTGTATAGTTAGTTATCTGGAGGAGTTAGGAAACCGTGTATTGTATTATGACACATATTCCGTTATCTACGTTTCATCTGAGGGAGAATATGAAACTCCTACAGGTTCATTTTTAGGAGACATATGACTGATGAGCTGGAGAGTGAATATGGTCATGGCAGCTATATTACCGAGTTCATATCGGGAGAACCCAAAAACTATGGATTTGAAGTATTTTCCACAATAAAAAAAAAAAAACCCGACAAATGTAAAGTTAAAGGGTTCTCTCTAAACTATGAGACCTCTGAATTGATCAATTTGTCATCGATGAGAGAGTCTGTTTTTGGAGAAAATATTCCAATACCTATTATTTCTCATAATATTATAGGCGCACAAAACAACATGATGTAATAAGTACATCAGAGATCAAAAATTACAGAATGACGAGTACCAAGAGGAAATTTTTGGAAAATCATGATTCGCTACCTTACTGTCATAAAAAATCCCGATGTATATAACTAATATTTAAAAACTTTATTTTTGTTTTTAATTGTAAATTTAATATTAAAATATTATTTGAAAATTAAACAATGTCTTTTTGATTTATCCAAGAATTGTGTGTTGAATCAAAACCTGGTTTATTAAAAAATTCGTTTCCCTTATCAGTTTGAAGATTTCTCGGTATCCTTTTACTCTGAACGAAAATCTGTTTCATGGCATCAGCAATAATCTTGGGAGATTTATTTTTTACAGGTAGTACCAAGCAAACTTGGAAAAGGTATCGATTACCGATAAAATATATCTAAAATTTGAATTTACTTTTGCGTACGGTATCATTTCCATGAGATCTGCCGGCCACAGGTCATCGATCCCCATGATTTTAACCCGATGACGTATAAAATTTTTACGAGCCGGTTTATGAAGCTCATTAATTATCTGTACACGACTCATTGAATTTGTGAATTCTAATAAAAGAGTATATGTATGTATTCACAATCTTATATAAAGTTTTTTAGATAGACTGTCATTCACAAAGAAAAAATTCGACTGATTACATTTAGAGACTGACGAATTCATTGGGATTAAGAAAAAGAATTAAGAACAAATAATTTGTTTATTTTTTTTTTATTTAAACAACAAAATTTAATTTATATTTATCGGTTTTAATCATAATTAAAACCCCTGCGTCGCACAAAGTTTTTATTTGCTGTATCTCTTCCTCTTCCAAGATATTGTAGCGCTCTGGTAGAAATAAGGTGTTTTCCTCTGTCTCTAATATTGTCTTCCTTCCGTATTGTGTATTGACCGCTTTCACCTCCACGACTATGTACTTCATCCCAATTACCATGTCATCGAATCTGATGGTCTTCTTCTCCGTGAACACCTCGACCCGATTGAGTTTTTCCAATAACTGTTCCGATTGTTTATCCATGATTTATTTTTTTCAACCGTACTCCAAACAATCAAATCAGTCTAACTTATCGTACTCTCTTATCTACTAAACAGGAAACATTTTTCTGTAAAATAATTTTTTTTTTATCTGTGACCTTGACCAACATTTCTTATCTTTGTTTTTTTTTATCTGCGACCTTGACCTTGAACATTGCAATTTTACTAGTTTTTTTCTCTTGGTATTATATAACATTATTTTAAATTCGCTTTTTAGTGTGCATTTTTTTAAAGTTAGCACTTGTAACTAGAAATAAGGAACATTAAAATAATGAACAATAAAAAACAAAGAAAATTCCTCTTGTATCGTGTTACAGTACAGTCCATTATTTTGAAGTGGAACATATGTAAATTTGAAATTTTTAAAAATGGGCTTAAAACTAAAACCATTTTACAGTTTTCCAAAACCAAAAATAGTGCAGTCAAAAAAAAATAAGGCTTTGATTTAGGTAAGATAAATAGAAGATATTGAAAAAGGTTCAATTTAAAAGTAACTAAACCCCATCTAAAAAAATCCATTTAGAATGTGTATGTAGATCATTTGAAATAACTGCACCAAACAATCTAAATGTAAGATTATTTCCGGTGCAAGGAAAATCTGTACCAATTTTCCGTTTTGTTTTTTTGTTACTACTTTTACCACAATTAAAATTTATATGATGTATATCAAAACAAAAAAACAACACAAAAAAAATATTGTCGGAATTATCTTACGACAGAACCACAAGAATTTTATTTAATTTTAACTTTTATTTTTTTACATTACAGTTTATGGTTTTTTCAACAATTTAAATTGTTACCGCACCCGATCTTTAAAATATAAAATTTGTTGTTTTTATTTTTTTTTTGGGGTACAACATAAACATAAATTCTAGTAAAATTTAAGATGTTTTCCTACAAGGATATCATATCATCTTGTATACACAAATATGTAAATAGATTGGAAGACCAAATAGAATACACAATACACAGACAACCATATACGTTTAACGTTTTGTTTTCAACGTAAATAGTTTGTGTTGCTCTTACTTGTACGTTTGGTAATTGGAAAAAATTGAAATATCTGCATAAGACAAGAGAGAAAATTGTTTATTTTATGTTTGTGCAATGTGGATGCATCAACATGTACGAGTAGTTTACATGTTGAGTCTGCATTTAATATGGAATAAATGCATATTATTACAAGGAATTACAATTTTAATTCAAATAAAGCCACATTCTCACCCTTAATATTTATAATATGTATCCATTACACCTGTGTGATTTGACACATACACAACATCATGTCCCCCCTCCCCTCCCACCTAGACTGATTTACTGTAATTTAATTCATTCCAGATAATAATTTATTATCGAACCTTTTTTAATGTTCTAATTTTATGTGTTCGTTCGTAAATTAAGTTATTTTCCGAGTTTACCTTTAATTTTCTATTCAAAAAAAAAAAGAAAAAATTCATTTAAATTACGTTTAATCAATTTTATTGATAAGAAAACTAAAAAAACACAAATAAAAAGGAAAAATACACTATAACAAAACAATAACAACTTAAAGTTATATCGACATCGTTAATTCACTATAATTTTAGTTCGATGCCTGTTCCTGGTGTTATTTTATATTGCGGTGTTGATAAAGGTGCGTGTCGTACAGCTGTATCATTTAAAGTAGTTTTGTAAAAATGTATTTCTATGTTTTTTGTGTATTTAAGTTATTTTATCCGTTATAGGGGATAATTAAACTAAATAACTGTTATTGCTTTTAAGTTTGGTGTTTATACTTTGTATTAAAAAAATGTACACAGTTTGCATAAGGTTGGCTTATATGTGACCATGTAATCATAATGAAAGGTATTATACTTTTAAAAATATACCTTTGTGTACTGAAAAAAGTCCAAGGCCAAAAGTTATGATTTAACGGGGCGTAGATCTCTATCAGAACGGATGTCAATAGAGTAGTGGCGTAGATATGGAAACAGCATTACAGACTTCTACCTTAAACTGTTTTCCATTTTTTTATTCGATTTGAAAGCCTTCAGAACTGTGTGCGTGTGTGTAGGTGTTTTTTTTTTTTTGTGGATTTGGGTAACGAGTAGAAAATATTCAGAAGACGATGCATCGGTGGGACAAACACCTCAGCAACAGTAGTGGTTTTCTACCACCTAAAAACCACACACCCGCCGCTTTCACATCCTCCATGCGGAACTATCGTTGGACATTACTTCACATGGATGTGACTAGTCATTTGGCTCTTTGTTCTCCCCGTAGTGCCTCAATCTTAGGTTGAGTTTGTCATCGCTATCCAATTTCGGCATATTATTCTTTCCTTGCACGCTCTAAGCGCCTTAGCTCATTCAGTACTACTGTCGCCATATAACTTACAGCATTTACTCTTTCCTTAGAATCAGCATTAATTGCGTTATGTTTTCTGGTGTCGGACGCTGCCTTAGTACAGCTGACAGTTCCCTCCGAGTGTTCTCAATCATCTTTGCAAACAGGACAATCTGGGGTATCAGTGTGCTTGAACTTGTACAGGTATGCAGCGAAACAACCATGTCCACTTGGCAGTTGTGTCAGGTAATAGTGAACTTCGCCGTGTTGCCTATTTTGCCATTTTGCGATGGATAGTATCCTATCGTCTTTGCCGTTCTATCATTGTTGAAGCTTGTTCTAGGGCTCTGCTTCCTGGTTGTTCACGATTAGGGTACCATTTCTTCCCTTACTTCGCAATAAATTCAATTGGAATCATCCCGCAATAACGAGTGTTGCGTCAGTAGATACTGTGCCAACACCACATAAGCCCTTAAAGCTCCTTAAACTTTAAACCAGACATCGTAATGAAAGCTGTGAGTGAGTTAAGATTCCACCTACATCAATTGTTACGGTTCCTTTCGTCTTCCTATACTGGTAACTAAAACTACTGTGGTTTTATGATCAGTAAGTTAAAGCCCAAATGACTTCAACCACCTTTTTATAATTGTGATTGTCAACCTACTTCTCTTCATTATTTCTTCTGTGGTTTTTGACTGCAACGTCGTCGGCAAAATCCACAATTTTCATATCATCAGGTACACATAGCCTCAGGATACCATCGTACATGATATTCCACAGTAGGGACTCCAAAACAGATCCTTGGGGTACACCACCCATAATATTGTATGTCACCACACCGTCATCCGTATCATATGTTGTTACGGTATGATTAAAAATGAATTAATAAAAATAAATGAAAATGGTTCAACCGTAGACATAAAACACTTTACGTGTTGTTGAATGATTGGGAAGGAATTTATTTCATTTGGTTTTAACCTGAGCTCAGTCGTTAGAGGTTACTTAGTCGTGAGTTTTCATTCCCAACCATCCCAATCAGAAAAAAAAATAAAGAAAAATAAAATTATGCCCGACCTCAATCCTCGCATATCTTCAATGGATCATTCTCCTATGTAAAACTTATTATTTTCTCATATTAAATGAAAACAAAACATTCTTTAAAATAATTCAAAACGTCACTTACCAATTTTCTGGAAAACAAATTTTTCCCGCACTCGTCTTCCTCGTAATTGTTCGTTTTCTTTTTACACCATATGAAAATTAATATAATAAAACAAAATGAAAACCACTAAGAAGAAAATTTAAAAACAAATGAAATAGCAAAGATATTATTTTTCTTACGTTACGTTACTCGATTATAACAAAATCTTAATTCAAAATTTTAATTATATTTATCTGCATTACAACACTTCACATACAAAAAAAAACCACTTCTGATGACAGCGAACTCGAACTCCAATATAGGCGAACAACTGTGAAGATGGATTCCACCAGAAACATAACACCATGTGAAACCGCAGCATATAAATGAAACAATCCGAACTGGATTATACTTGTTTAATTCAAATTTTGTAATTATCGAAATTTTATTATTAAATTACAATTTTATAAATTTAATTTTGAATTTTCAATTTAATTTTTTGTTTTTATAAAATTTCATACATTAGTACAATTACATACAATTTTATACATATATTGTATGTATGTAAATGTATAGCAGAACATAATGTTTATATATGTATTTGATATTATTTTTAAAATTTAAACAGAACCATTATACTAATAAATACAATTGAATTCATTTTTTTTCTTTATCGTGACACTTTAACTTTGAGAATTAAAGAAAACGAAACGGTATTGTTTTATCAATGAATGAATCGACCGTTTGGTTCACGTACCATTTCGAATTTTATAGAATGTTTTTTTTTTCAGCGTGTTTCAATACACTTTAATTATGATTATATACTTATGATATGTCTGTATGATTATGTATTGTATATACTTATGAATGTTGCATAAATATTCATTCAAACATCATAGCTTAAATCAAGCTTAATAGGCACATTAAATTTCACTAGAGTTTTGTTTATATACCACATATATTTTTCGTATCATAAACTAAATCACACCACATAGCGTTCGCACCACCGTTGTTCCTTAAATTGGAAGCTTAATTATGGATTACACTATACGTTAAGCAAATCTTACGGGGTGTAACAAAGGATTCAAATAATCACTATTTCACTAATCTATATAATAGTTTTCGTGTAACAAAGTACTCGAATTGTCACTATTTCACATAGTATATGTATATATAATAGTTTTCACTTAATAATTGTTGCACAACTAGGCAAACTCAAAAACAAAACTTGAAAATTTTTAGGAAAATATTTAATCAAAATTATATCCAGAACTGATCGATTTTTTTTTTCATATCGGTCTATTTATAGTCATCAACCAACGGGATGACCAGGTTATATACTAAAACACATAATTATCATGATCAATGGTGGGGAAAATGTAAATAAAATCAGAATTATTTTAGAGTATTGAAACAATTACGGAACAATTAAAAATCTGGAAATTGTTTCTTAAGCTACAGTCAAACCCCAGTAACAATTAGCATCGCAAATTGTTACAGTCGTGGGGACGTACCCATCGAATCCCTGAGTGTCTCATTAGGCCAGGCAATATACGAGAATTTAGTTGAAGTTAATCCATTGACAACAGATAAACGATTCGTTTAATCATAGCATCCGAACAGTTTTTTTTTTCATGAGCGGATATCTTTAGCATGAAAAATACCAATATTCTTGCCGTTCTTAAGAGCTAATTCGTAAGCTACTGTTCCAACTTTACGGATCACTTTAGCTTCTAAAAATTTTGGAGCCAACTTTGCGGAAAAATCGCGCGGCGCATTGCTTTGAGCAAAATTCCTCACATAAACTTCCTGATTTACCGAGAGATCTCTAGGTCTACTCCTCAGATTATAATTATGAGCACCTCGTTCATACGACCTCCTTAAGTGGCAGAGAATCAATTCCTGGCACATATTTAGTCGATTGGTTTTTGCTTGCACTGACACATCCCTTTCGTTTGACAAATCAAGTTTTTGCAAAATTTGGTAATCACCTCCATGCGTGATCATATGTTGACCGAATACAATGAAATGCGGAGAGAAACCAGTAGACGAGTGCACTACATTGCGAAGAGCGCTAACTATATCTGGGATGTGCAAATCCCAATTCCGATGTTCATCGGAAATGTATGCTCGTATAGCACATATTATGGATCGGTTAGCTCTCTCCGATGCGTTCGCTTGCGGAGAGTACTTAGGCGTACGCATATGATTAACGCCGTATTTCTCCAAAAGGACCTGTAAATTTTTCGAGATGAACTGTGGACCATTGTCCGAAATTATAGTCTCAGGTACCGAATAATTTTTGAAAATCTCATTTTCAAGTATTTTGCAGATTTCAGTAGACGAGGCTTGCTTCATTGGTTTCAGGAAAACATATTTACTGAAGGAGTCCAGTATAATAAAAATGTAGCAATTTCCAAGTTTGGATCTAGGATACGGCCCAATAAAATCCATGTAAAGTCGCTGCCAGCACCTGTCCACTGCAATTTGATGACCCATGGGCGGTTGTAACACAGAATTCAATGGTTTTGTTACCTTACATACCTGACATTGGTTTACATACGTACGAACGTCCTGTGACATGCGAGGCCAATAATAATACCGCTGTAATTTTTCAAGGGTTCTAGCAATACCTTGGTGAGCCGATTTTGGAGGATCATGTGCTAAAGTTATGAGATTGGTAGTCAATTCTGTGGGAACGTAAATTTTCCATTTGGGTATATCCGTCAGTATTTCCTCGTGGTTATCTGAAGGATTTATGTAAATTTTACCATCAACGATTGAGAAATTTTTAAGAGGTTTTGAAGCACCTTGTATTGATTGAATTAAATCTAAATATTGCTTAGACTGAAACGCCACTGAAGATAAATCGATATGAGGGACATCTGCCGCGGAACTTTGTAAACATTCTTCTATAAACGCCCTAGAAAGTGTGTCTGGCACTATATTTTGTGAACCTTTCCTGTGCTCAATTCGAAAATCAAATGGTTGAAGCTTTAAGCTCCATCTCGCTAATCTGCCAGTTAAATCTTTCTGACTCATGAGCCATTTCAGGCTTGCATGGTCAGTTAGAATAGTAAAAGTATATCCCTCTATGTAAGCTCTAAATTTTTTTACACTGAGAACAGCGGCATAACATTCGAGCTCTGTTATCGAATAATTCTGTTGTGCTGGATTCAGTCGCTTCGACATATAAGCAATTGGATGTTCAGCTCCATCTTCATCAATTTGGAAGACGACGCCCCCCACTCCTGAGCGACTCGCATCACATTGGATGAAGAAAGGTTTTGAGAAGTTGGGGTAAACGAGAACCGGGGCTGTAATTAAGGCATTTTTCAATTTATCCAACGCTAACTGCCTTGCTTGATCCCAAATAAATTTAGTATTCTTCTTCAACAAATCAGTTAAAGGAGACGAAATGGCTGCGTAATTCGGAATGAACCGCCGATACCAACCGGTCATGCCCAAGAAACTGCGTACTTTTTTAACAGTGTTTGGTATCGGAAACTCACTGATCGCTTTGACTTTGTCGGGGTCAACATGAAGACTACCATCGCCCACTATATAACCGACGTAACGAATGGATTTTTGTAGAAACCGGCTTTTTTCGAGATTAACCGTCAGCCCTGCGGAAGTCAGTAGTTTAGCCACAGTTTTTAATAATTCGATGTGTGATTCAAAAGTGTCACTGGTGATGAGGAGGTCATCTAAATAAACAAATACATGATCTTGCAGTTGGTGCGGAATTACCCGGTGCATAAGTCGGCACATTGTCTGCGGGGCGTTGCAGAGCCCGAACGGCATCACTGTGAAATGGTATAAGGGACGGCCAGGGACTGTAAATGCCGTCTTATCTCGAGACTCCTGAGCCAATGGTACCTGCCAGAATGCATCCTTTAAGTCGATGCTAGAGATATATCTGGTCTGATCCAATCGACTCAGAAGTCCCTCAATAATCGGCAGCGGATACGCGTCCCTGACCGTTACCTCGTTCAACCGCCGGGCATCCAGACACAACCGCACCTTGCCACTCGCTTTGCGGACCAATGTCACCGGGGAACTCCAAGCACTTGTCGACTCCTCAATCACCCCCAGCGATATCATTCGATCTATTTCAGCATAAAGTTGAGCTTGTATAGGTGGGGAAACAGGATAATATCTTTGTTTAATAGGTGCAGCCGTTCCTACATCTATCCGGTGAGTGAGCAGCGTGGTTTTTCCTAGACCAACTTTTGAAAATGACGGAAATTCATCGATGGCTTGTGCAAGCTGAACTTCTTCCTGGTTCGACAAAGTATGACGGTTGTTCAAGTCAGAATCTGGAGATTGCTTGAGATATTCTACTTCGGAGATCATTTTTGGCTCAATTTTGAATAATCTCCAAAAGTCTATACCTAGATATAGCTTTTGCTTCAAACCGGGGATTAAATAGATACGCATAGAATGCTGAATGTTTTTATAGCTGACCTCTGCCCAAATGTATCCGAATACGCGTTCTGACTGACCACTCGCGGTTTTAATTAATGACGGAAAATTGTGAACCTTATACTTGGGATTATCAATGAAAAATTTGCTTTCACTGCCAAATGCCGTAATGGATGCACCACTGTCCATCAATCCACAATATTGAATGTTATCAATTAACACATCGGCATACGGTCGATTATCGGTCTCGTCAGTAACAAACGTTTCCGATATATTGGATCTCAATAATTTACGAGAAGCCCAATACTTTTTAGCCCGATAAAAATTTCTATTTGGATTTGGTGCAATTTGGTATTTCAGATTTAGATTTGTAGGGAAACATTTATTTGGTGCTAACGAAATATCCGAGTTATTTTTGACATTAGTAGGTAATTTGGAGAGCTTATGGCTAATGGTGTTGTCTATGGATTGTGCGGCTGCCTCCGCGAAAGTTCCGGGTCGGTATTCGCTGCTGCTTCGTGTGTTGTTGGTCTGGGTTCGATTCTTCTTCGAGGCAATGCATTCCCAGAGCTCTGAAGCCTCGGTTGTCCGTTTCCCTGGCATCTAAAACAGTTGGGTTTTAGGATATCAGGGCGACCACAGCCGAAACAGAAAATTTTCGTAATTGGTTTATGGCAATCGAAATAAGTATGACCTAGGTCATGACAATTCCAGCACACCAATCTAATGTCCTCTCGATTTCTTTGCTGAGGGGCCTGAGTTTGGCTAGTAGACCCTTTTGGCGCAAGCGACAAAGCTGATATTTCCTCAGGCACAGTGTTATACAATTTATTTTTATTTTCGATTATTTGGTCTGAACGAGAAGAGTTACCACCATTTTTATCACTATTGTTAGCACTAATACCCTCTAATTCGTGAACGTATTTCCGCGCACATAAAGATTCCGGCTCATAATTGGTTCGCTTCCAAGAATCTTCCAAAGCAACACATCGTCTTAATAATTCACTTAGTGAATGAATGTTACGATCTGCTAATGCATTTTGCAGACCAGCTCTCATATTTCTTCGAAGTATATGAAGTATTTCGGTATCTGAGGGTGGAATTCGATATTGCAAAGTCATCGTTTGTATTGCATTAAAGAATTCCATGAATGGTTCTTTGAATTTTTGTTTCCTGGCCTCTATCATTTGCCTGATATCGAGATCGGTTCTCCGATCTTGAAATCGCTCGATTAAATTATCCCTAAGCGATGGCCATGATATACCTGGATTCAATTTCAAATGACACCAGTACCAATTTAATGCACTACCTCTTAAAATAGTTGCTATTTCTATACACAAATTAGCTTCTGGTACTTTATAGTGTCGTGCTAGATATTCACATCGAAAAATAAAAGCTTCCACCGATAGCCCATCTAGTGTGCCATCAAATGATAGGTTCCACTTTGTTACTGGTGGATAACGCATTTGGTGGATCTCTATGGATTGCCTATCATTTACATTAAAATGATGCGAACTATCAGAATTTTGTGGATACAGATTGTATCTCGGCTGTTCTTTTGGAATTCCATAACGTGCTGTGTCCTCCTCTGAGGTTGGGATGATGTTTGCTACACCAGAATCCTTAGTGTTGGAAACACCTGGATCCTTAATAATTTGGGTATTACTTGAAGGTTTATCAAATAGTTTCGAGCTCCCCGGGTTATGTTGAATCTGAGCTGATGATTTAATCCCAATCTCTTCATCAGCTTCATCTTCCGAGGTCGATACTTCACTTGCCGGTAAGGGAATTTTGCCGGTCAGCTCCGCTATGGTTTTGTTAAGATCAGTAGGTTCTGCAGTGATGGCTTTCGCGCTGTCTTTCAATTGAAGCGCCGTATCTATAAGATCAAGACACTGCTGTTTGTATTTGCGACTGGTGAATGATAAACGTCGCAGACGTTCTATAACATGGGTAATACGGGAATCTATACGATCAACTACTATGCATTTACCAACATCATCACTCGAAATTCCCGTTAAGGTATTTCGGTGTTCTACCAACTTATTCGTACAGATACGGATTTCGTCTTTAGGCCTTTTTGTAGCCGCCAAATGAGCGCGGCTTGGTTTAATTGCAGGATGATCCGTTTCATCTAGTAATAATTTTTGTAACTTCTCTAAATTGGACAAAGGGTCATTGCTTAGTTTACGAACTAAACATTCTACGTCAAACTCATCTGGACTTAGATACTCGATATCCATCATGTCGAAAAAATATTAGTAAAAGAATGGAGAAATAAATTTAAAAAAATTTGTTTTTGTTTTTAGTGAAATAGTTCCTTTGACCCTTGTGTAATTAAATGTGCAAATAAATATTAATTAATGTTTCTAAATGGCACTTATAAAGCTGGATGTTTTATATATATACAAAACAACACACATACCACAAGGGTATTTTAATCTGAATACAATAATTTAGAATTTGAGAAATAAACGAAATATAGTAAACCCGTGCAAACTATAATATTTGTAATGTATCGTTTTATAATGTAATTGCAATTTTATATAGTAATATGTACGCGTGAATAGGAGAATTAACCATGGAGACGTCGGAGACTGGAGGTCGAGATAATAACGGAATTTTAATAAAAAAAAATAATAATAAAAAAAAATTAACAATATAATCTGTGAACCTAAAAACCATATAGTATGAATCAACGGACAAAAAAAAATCCGGAATTATACGCCACGTTTTTAAAGGTAAACAAAGAAAAATAATAATACGAATTTTGACTTAGAACAATGATCGTATCTAACAAGTATATAGTTAGCAATAAACAATCCCGTTTATTCTCCACAACTCAAATACCAAATAAAGATAGCTTTGTGGCTAAAATAAACAAACTTGGTAAACTGCAACCCCACAAGGAAAACGATTCATTGCATACAAGAAAAAATATTTGAAAACTAAATGAAAAAACCTAACAAAAATTTGTAAGATCTAATAATAAAATTTAAATTGAATGAGACTTGATACTGTAAAATAAATTCTGTTAAATATCACATGGCAAAAATAAATAATAACAGACCGTACTCTAAACGGTTTAGTGCGTTCCAATGTCAAATCCGCTAAACGGAGAAAATGGAACAGCATTTTCCGGAAATCAGTTGCTAATTATAAATATTTAATACGTTGTGATAAAAATCAAAGTCCCTCTGGTTTTGGGCGCCATTATGTTACGGTATGATTAAAAATGAATTAATAAAAATAAATGAAAATGGTTCAACCGTAGACATAAAACACTTTACGTGTTGTTGAATGATTGGGAAGGAATTTATTTCATTTGGTTTTAACCTGAGCTCAGTCGTTAGAGGTTACTTAGTCGTGAGTTTTCATTCCCAACCATCCCAATCAGAAAAAAAAATAAAGAAAAATAAAATTATGCCCGACCTCAATCCTCGCATATCTTCAATGGATCATTCTCCTATGTAAAACTTATTATTTTCTCATATTAAATGAAAACAAAACATTCTTTAAAATAATTCAAAACGTCACTTACCAATTTTCTGGAAAACAAATTTTTCCCGCACTCGTCTTCCTCGTAATTGTTCGTTTTCTTTTTACACCATATGAAAATTAATATAATAAAACAAAATGAAAACCACTAAGAAGAAAATTTAAAAACAAATGAAATAGCAAAGATATTATTTTTCTTACGTTACGTTACTCGATTATAACAAAATCTTAATTCAAAATTTTAATTATATTTATCTGCATTACAACACTTCACATACAAAAAAAAACCACTTCTGATGACAGCGAACTCGAACTCCAATATAGGCGAACAACTGTGAAGATGGATTCCACCAGAAACATAACACCATGTGAAACCGCAGCATATAAATGAAACAATCCGAACTGGATTATACTTGTTTAATTCAAATTTTGTAATTATCGAAATTTTATTATTAAATTACAATTTTATAAATTTAATTTTGAATTTTCAATTTAATTTTTTGTTTTTATAAAATTTCATACATTAGTACAATTACATACAATTTTATACATATATTGTATGTATGTAAATGTATAGCAGAACATAATGTTTATATATGTATTTGATATTATTTTTAAAATTTAAACAGAACCATTATACTAATAAATACAATTGAATTCATTTTTTTTCTTTATCGTGACACTTTAACTTTGAGAATTAAAGAAAACGAAACGGTATTGTTTTATCAATGAATGAATCGACCGTTTGGTTCACGTACCATTTCGAATTTTATAGAATGTTTTTTTTTTCAGCGTGTTCAATACACTTTAATTATGATTATATACTTATGATATGTCTGTATGATTATGTATTGTATATACTTATGAATGTTGCATAAATATTCATTCAAACATCATAGCTTAAATCAAGCTTAATAGGCACATTAAATTTCACTAGAGTTTTGTTTATATACCACATATATTTTTCGTATCATAAACTAAATCACACCACATAGCGTTCGCACCACCGTTGTTCCTTAAATTGGAAGCTTAATTATGGATTACACTATACGTTAAGCAAATCTTACGGGGTGTAACAAAGGATTCAAATAATCACTATTTCACTAATCTATATAATAGTTTTCGTGTAACAAAGTACTCGAATTGTCACTATTTCACATAGTATATGTATATATAATAGTTTTCACTTAATAATTGTTGCACAACTAGGCAAACTCAAAAACAAAACTTGAAAATTTTTAGGAAAATATTTAATCAAAATTATATCCAGAACTGATCGATTTTTTTTTTCATATCGGTCTATTTATAGTCATCAACCAACGGGATGACCAGGTTATATACTAAAACACATAATTATCATGATCAATGGTGGGGAAAATGTAAATAAAATCAGAATTATTTTAGAGTATTGAAACAATTACGGAACAATTAAAAATCTGGAAATTGTTTCTTAAGCTACAGTCAAACCCCAGTAACAATTAGCATCGCAAATTGTTACAATGTCAGCACTCTATCATTAAAGTAGTCTGTGATAATACTTCTTAAGTACATTGGTACTTGCAATGCCTGCAGTGCATTTAGAATACAACTCCATTTGGCCGAGTTGAATGCGTTCTTAAAATCCAGGGTGACGACCACAGCACAGTAGTTTTTTGAGCCTCCTTTCCATCTTTTCCCGTCTGTTGCGTTCTCAGCGATTTCAATGACGTGTTGAATAGCGTCCATTGTCGATCGAGCCTTCCGTAACCCGTACTGGCTCTCAGCGAGATCTCCAGCCTTTTCCACAATTTTCTCCAATCGGTTGTATATGATTCTCCCTAGTACTTTACCAGCCGTATCCAACATACATAATGGTGGGTATGAGGACGATTCAGCGGATTGGTTCCTTTTTTACCGAACAGGACTAGACACTGACTCTTGATTCGTTCGGAGAATACTCTCTCTCTGGGACAGGAGTTACATAGTTCCTTAAACTCATCCGGTCTGGCCTGAATTACAGCATTTAGTGCAATATTATGGATGTTGCCAGGTCCCGAAGCCTTTGAATTCCCAAAACGTTGGCACGCATTGGCGAGCACTTCTGTTGATACCGGCAGTATTTCTTCCATGGCAGGTACTCGAATCATATCAGGAATGCTTAATGCAGGGATGCATGCTTAAATTTATTCCGCGCATCCAGATAATTGTGGTGTAGGCTAGAATAGATCTCTGTGCTCTAAACACGTTGATGTTTCTTCCTTGCATTAAGGCATTTCCGTCGTAATTGCGCAATCTGCTTAGTCCACTAGTATGCCGGTGGACGGCGATTATGTGCCTTTCTACTATTTGTATTTGGTTTAACTGCCAAATCTGGATTATTGGGACCGACATTTTGTTAAAACTGACAAATTTTCTATTGTTATTAGTGATACAGAATTGATGGAATATTGATTTTAATGCAAGCACCACATCCGCAGGTATCTAAAAGTCGTACTTAGATGTTTAGAATGTGTTATAAACTTATTTGTACCAAAGTAAATTATGTTGACGTAACTAAGTCTGTCGATATACAGTGTTTGGGTTTGATCTCCCAGGATGAACATTTTACGACATCCACCTAAAAACCCACTAGCCCCGATAGCCCTGCATGCACCATCATGTACTCATCGATGTAAACCGTGGCATGTTTCTTGAATCCGTTTAAAAGGTAAGATGCAATCGAGCGGAAGCTGGTTTTGATATCTTCAAAGTTTTTACCAGCTTCTTTACATTGTGATGTAATCTTAGGTTTTATGCCATTAATTATGTGCTTCTTAGAACTGACTGTGGATGATGATGTATAGACATATAGACATATGGTGATATATGAAGCAAAAATAAATATTTTAACTCTAACCAGATACTTAATGATTACTCGAAAATATGAAGTAATTCCAATCAGTATATCGCCACCTTGCGCCTTTTTCAAATTTAAGTTTGAATGATCACATGTATATGCAATATTAGAAAAAATTCGGCACATAAACTACCGTTGCTAGTACCAGTGCCAACAATAATGTTCATTATGGTTTATTTTAGATTTCGAACTTGTAGATGCATATGCTTGTGCAGCGCTGTTATTACTAGTTTTGTCATTAAATATTGTTATAATAGATTGCTGAATAAAAATCTTTTCGAAATTTTATTAACTGAGTTTGTAGGCGGCAGGATCAGTTTGATCTGGAACAATAACATTTCCGGCATCCATAACGTCATCAATAAAAACTTAACAGCAAATCCGGCTATTTAAAGTTATTCATAGAATCACCATTTCAATATTTTTCGAAATCTCGGTGATTTCCGATAGTTTGCATATAAGTATATTACACAAATTACTGCGCAAATTACAAAACCAACGAGTATTAAATTAAATGATGGTTTTGATATTCCTACACATTTATAAGGCTCCACGTATCCCAGTCAAAAACATTTCAGTTTAAAAATAAAAACGTGTTGGTCATAAAATTCCCTCCACAAATATTATAAACAAAACTCCATTTAAAAAGAAACTTCCGTGAAAAAAACCTATTTCAGTCAAAAACCAATCTAATTGAAATGCGCTTTGAGTATTTACACTGGGCAAACTTCGCAAGCAAATATTTCTACTCATTATTATTATTATTATTAATTGTAGAGCCATGTGGGCGTTAAGCCACCTCGCACTGCAACCTAAAAGATCTTTTGTGCATGGACCCTGCTCAATGATCCATCCAGTCAATATTCAGGCTCTTAATGAACCTAACAATACTGCCGGCCGATATATGATACACACTATCTGGGCTCATTACTCTCCCTCCTAGATGTTGTAGTCTTTGGCGGAAAATGGCTGGGCAATAGCACAAAACATGTTCCGCTGATTCCGCTTTCAGGTCGCAGAAGCGGCATTCATCTGTCGCACTTAGGCCCATTTTCTTAAGGTGATACCTTAAGGGGATGTGCCCTGTGAAGAAGCCAGTAAGCAGCCTCAACTCAGGTTTCCCAAGTACAAGACACTCCTTTACCCTGACTGACGAAGCTGAAATACATTTCTTCGCCTGTCGCAAACCTGGAATTCTGCGCCAATAGAAGGACTTTTGCACATCCTCCCAGCGTTTTACCGCTGCCCTAAGGTGCCCCTTAGTGACGCCGCAGAAGGGCTCTGGTCCAATAAATGGAGAAGCAGAACCCTCGCGGATGAGGAAATCAGCTACCTCATTTCTCACAATTCCAGTATGACCTGGCACCCAAATAAGTGTTACCTTATTTGAGCTTGCCAACTGTTTAAGAACCTTCAGACAGTCCCATACAATTCGCGTGAAGTTTGTCCTAACTTTGTCCTAAAATTACAACAACAAAATGTAGGACAAATTTAGGACAAACTTCACGCATTTGTCGACAGGCGTGAAGTTTGTCCTAAAATTGACCTATTTTTTTTCGTCTGAGAATGTATTGGTTAAATACATTGAATCTCTCGTTATTATGAATTTTTTTTTCAAATTTTGAGATTTTTGATATTACCTGAATAAACAACATTTAAAAAAACAATTTGTATATATTTGATAATTTTTCAACGTCAAACAATAAAAAATATTTTATTAGATAAGAGGAAAAACAGAATCTGGTTATCTATGTATATAATATGTAAATACAAGAACACACTATTTATTAACAAATTGTTAGTATTGTCGTTACAAAAGCATTTTGTGAGAATTCCGCTTTATCGAGACATGGTCATTAGAAGTAGTCCTTATAGGCGTTTCATAAGCCTTTGTTTCGCATACTGTTGGATTCATTAACGTTCTTTCTACCGTTTGTGAGCGATTCGAAAAAATTTCATGACGCGTCCTGGGGTAAGATATTTAGAAGATATCAATATCGAGGAATAGTGAGCACTTATGGCATAGCGATAGATTTAATAAAGTTTTCTATACCGTAAAATCAGAGTTTCGAAAAAATCCCGTGATGCTTTGTCGAGTTATGATCTTTCGATCCCTATAAGTGATTCGCGAGCACTTGTTGCTTAGCGTTGGATTTGTTGAAGATTTCTCTACGGTTCGTGAGAATTTTGAAAATTTTCCATGATTTTGTCTAGAGTTATGGTCTTTAGAAGTATTCCTTATGTGAGATTCGCGAGCCCCTGTTGCATAGCGTTGGATTGGTTGAAGTTTTCTCTATGGTTCTTGAGAGTTTGGAAAATTTTCAACGATGCTGTCTCGAGTTATGGTCTATAGATGTTATCTGTACGGAAGATTCGCGAGCTCTCGTTACATAGTGTTGGATTCGTTGAAGTTTTCTCTCAATTTTATGAAAGTTTTGAAAACTTGCCATGACGCTGTCTCAAATTATGGTCTTTAGAAATAACCCTTATGGGAGATTTGCGAGCACTTATCTATCGCATACCCTTGGATTCGTTGAAGTTTTCTCGTCTAAACAGGGTAATTAAATCTGTCGATACATTGCGGAGATATAAATAATTTTAGTTGAGGCAACGCGCGCATAATAGTTGAGGCAAGCGATTAAAAATGTGGGAGCCGAAACTAACAAGTACTAAGTAGTAGTTGTTTGCAAAATATAATAAACGTTTGTTTATTAGCTTTCACTAATAAATCCGGGTACAGAAAGGAAGTTTCTGAAATTATTACGAATGTTGTAAACAGTACTTAATCTCCGAATTCGACGCCCATTTCGAAATGCCTGCTCATGTGAAAAATTGACTTAAAATAAGGGACATAGAAAAACTGGATTGGGTATGAAATCTAGCATTACAAAATATTGCATTACAAAATATTGCAAATGCAAAATGTTGCAATTATAAAATATTTCAATACAAAATCTTGCATAACAATTTCCCGTACACTTTTCTCTATTCTGAGGAAAATTAATTGAAGAAAATGACATCGAATAATTTAACTTAGAATTGTAGAGGCTAACGGCTTCGGTAACTCTCACGAGCACGCGGGAGGTCGCTCCGCTCCCCCCCCCCCCGCTTACCCTCCGAGGGGCCTTAGAAATGAACTTCGGGGGACGTAGGAGCCAGGATAAGCAAACATGTCGCACTGCGTGCTGCACGTAGGATCGGATTATATAGAATTTATTAATGATACGTATTAGTGACATGTGGCCAACACCTATTAGAATTGTAGAGGCTAACGGCTTCGGAAACACTCACGGGAACGCGGCAGGTCGCTGCGCGATAAGTGCTCGCGAATCTCCCATAAGGAATACTTATAAAGACCATAACTCGAGACAGCGTCATTGAAAATTTTTAAAACTCTCACAAGCAGTCTCAACTTCAGCGAATCCAACGATATGCGATAAGTGCTCGCGAATCTCACTGAAGGATTACTTCTAAAGACCATAAGTCGAGACAGCATCATAGACAATTTTCAAAACTCGCACGAACCGTAGAGAAATCTTCAACGAATCCAACGATATGCAACAAGTGCTCGCGAATCTCACATAAGGATTACTTCTAAAGACCATAACTCGAGACAGCATCATAGACAATTTTCAAAACTCGCACGAACCGTAGAGAAATCTTCAACAAATCCAACGATATGCAACAAGTGCTCGCGAATTTCACTGAAGGATTATTTCTAAAGACCATAACTCGAGACAGCATCATAGAACATTTTCAAAACTCGCACGAACCGTAGAGAAATCTTCAACAAATCCAACGATATGCAACAAGTGCTCGCGAATCTCACATAAGGATTACTTCTAAAGACCATAACTCGAGACAGCATCATAGACAATTTTCAAAACTCGCACGAACCGTAGAGAAATCTTCAACAAATCCAACGATATGCAACAAGTGCTCGCGAATCTCACTGAAGGATTATTTCTAACGACCATAACTCGAGACAGCGTCATAGAAAATTTTCAAAACTCGCACGAATCGTATAGATGCAACTTCAATGAATTCAACGCTATCAATAAACGCTATGCAACAAGTATACGCGCATCTCCCATAATGATTACTTCTACTAGCCTCATATAGAGTCATGGATTTTTTTCAAATCTTGAAATGTTAACGAATCCAACAGTATGCGAGTCAACGGCTTGTGAGTCGCCTATAAGGACTACTTCTAATGATCATGTCTCGATAAATCGGAATTCTTACGAATTGCTTTTGTAACGAAATTACTAACAATCTGTTGATAGTGTGTTTTTGTACATATAGAATAACCAGATTCTATTTTTACTCTTATCTAATAAAATATTTTTTATTGTTTGAGGTTGAAAATTTACAAATTGTTTTTTTAAATATTGTGTATTCAGGTAATATCAAAAATCTTAAATTTGAAAAAAAAAAAAATTCATAATAACGAGAGATTTTGTTTATTTTACCAATACATTGTCAAGTGAAAAAAGTTAGGACAAATTTAGGACAAACTTCACACTCGTCCCATACCAGCCTTGACTCAACAGTAAAAGACCTAAGAGCCTTTAAGGCCGATTGGCTGTCTGATACAATATAAACCTTTGCTTCGTTTAGGCCTTTTGCAACCATCCCCTCCAGCGGATTTAAAAGGTTTGAAAGAGCCAATAGCCCATCTCATCCTCCTGTGAGGTGCATAGGCTACCTCACTTGAAGGGTCAATAGGGACCTCTTCGGCTCCTAACAATACTGAATCCGGAAAGTGGGTACCTAATAGTAACTCCAGCGTTTCCTTCCGGTTTTCAGTGAAACTTCCGTTTTGCTTCTGAAGAAGCCCTAGACCATTTGAGTGATCCCTGGAAAGGACTTTCTTGGGACGAGATGCAGAGGACAATTCATTGATTCCCTCACAGAAGTTTCTCCAGGTAGCCCTTTTGGACCTTCTTAATTCGAGATTATATTCCGTTAAGGCCATCCTATACTCGCCCCATTCACCGGTGCGCTTAGCCTTATTGAATAACCTTCTCGATTTTTTCCTCAGCTTACCCAGCGTCCCGTTCCTTGGTGGAACCATCTTAACAGAATCCCTTTGCTTAACCGGGCAGCTGTTCTCGTAAGCCAAGTGTATAGAATTATGCAGCTGGCTTGAACAGAATTCCAAGCCCTCTGGAGACTCCATGTTCCCCGTAATCGAGGGCATTCCTGATTCAAGAGAAACTCTATATGAGTCCCAATCGGTCAGTTTCGGAATTCTAATCTCCTGCCGCTGCATGGTCTCGGCCGCCAAATCAAATCTGATGTGCAAGTGATCCGATAAGGAGGCCTCTTCAGACACATGCCAGTTTTTAACTAAATGGCTATAATGCGGACTAGCGAGGGTCAAATCTAGGACCTCCTGCCTAAACTCAAAAAGGTACTCATTCCCTATTATTGATGTCCGTGCTGCCCCACACCGTGTGGTGGGCACTCGCATAGGCGGATGCCATTATAGCCTCCTGTTTGCCTCTTAACCCCAGAACCTCCACCATAACTGCGACCAAGTCCCTGGAGATAAACTCTGAAATGAGAATAAAATTAATTTGCGAACTGGCCAGAATGGCCGCTCTCGGACTCTCAGTTCCGTTATGATAAATCAACTTACCCACTTGCTTTGGTATCCCTCTAATTTGGTTACCTGTTACCCATGGCTCCTGGATTAGAGCCATGCCAATATTTTGACAGCTAAACCTACGACCAAGGACGTCCAAAGACGCCTTTGCATGATGCAGGTTTATCTGGAGACAGGCGATGTTTGCCATCACCTATCAGAAGATTCCTGCTTCAGGAGGCCTGGATCAGCCTCCTTTATAGCACCTCCATTACCCATCAGGCCAATACTGTCGGTAGGTGGCCGCCCAGTGCCCTCCACCTCCATACTACTGCCCTTCGATGACTGGGAGCCTCCAGGATTCGCCAGCTGTGTGCGCGGAGGGATACCTTGCGGGGTCGTCCCCCGTACAACCCTCGGCGCCTTTGAAAGGGCCGCCACTCCAGTAATCTTGGCCATCTTGGCTACCCTTGGGATGTAGCTGGACAATCCCAAACTTAAAGTTGACCCTAAAGCCAACCCGTTTGAGCTTCTTAACTGAAGAGTGGTCCATAGAGAAGGTGCAAAAGGCTGCAGAGCCTCTTGCCTCTCTCCTAATCACCCTCCAGTCAATCGCCTGCATGCCCTCGTTTGGGCTCTACATGAAACTAAGAAGCTTCTTCAAGGGCAATTCAGCACTGTCTGGGATGGTACCAAACACAATCTTGACTCGAGACAGGTTTGACGCCTCAGCCAAGATCAGCTGTGCACCCTCCCATGGCTTAATAGCGCCTATGGCCTCTCTAAGCCGCTGTACTGTGGCCTGGTCAGCGCAGGTCACTAGCAGCCATCCAGGCCGAAGCTGACTGCCAAGGAACTTTGATTTAAGCTCCTTGGCCTCCTGCTCCAGCACCTTATCGAAGATGCCCTCCTGGACAGCCTTAAGCTGCTCTCCAGTGAGGGCAATCTCAGGAAAACCAAAGGGCAGGATCCCAATGTTCTCCGACTCCGTAGCCTGCCTGAAGGTAACTCCAGGCCGGATCGCTGAGTCCAAGACCACCGGGACAGATTAGGCCTCCTGGCCTTCTTTTGTGCCTGTGGAGTACCATTCCCCGGCCGGTTCCTCTTCGATGGTGTAGCCTCAGTAGGAGCACTAATTTCCCTTTGTGACCGCACCGCCAAGCGCTTAGTCTCGCTTCCGGGCGTTTTGCCCTCAGCAAGAAGCTTCTTGTACCGCTTTCTCGCGGCACCAGACAATCTCACGTGAGGAGCCGCGACAGGCTTGCCAACAGTGTTGGCATTACCCCTTCTGGTCCACGACGTCCAAACTCTCCACTGCTTTCTCAGAGTAGATTCCATCACTAACGGGTGCCGAACCCTCTTCTTCTGGGAAGTCCATGTCGGAGTTGAGAACTAGGTTCTCAAGCACCGTACGGATCTCCCCATCCGATGGTTCGCCCAACGGAAGTTTCATAGCGGAAAGAGGGCCGAGGTCCTCGAACTCCACCATGGAACTATCGCTGGTGTTTGAAGCTTTAGGAGCGTCACCATCCTTATTTTTGTTTTCATTGTTTGACATTTTATTCCCATGAGTAGATGGGAAAAGAAAGTCACCTGTGGAACACCCAGCTATACCACAGGAAGGCTAAATAAAACTGGTGGGCGCCTTGTATCCAGAGTTCGCATATTTGGGACTGATTAACCTATCAGTTATTCATCCATCGGCATATGCTGTTCCACCTTAGATTAGGGTTTTTTGCTAAGGTTTTCTCCTTTAGCGCCGTACTTTGGCCTGAGACAACTAGAGCAACTGTAACAGAAGACATCAGTTACCGGCGATTGCCACGTGGAGGAAGTAGGTACACTTGCGAATTGTGGCAAGGTTACCCCTAACACAATCGTACTCATCACGCCAGCTGCCTAAAACATGACCAGAACAGCTCACGTGATGCGCACTCTGCTGAAGGTTACGGAGTGGACAGATTTCTCCAATCAACTTTGCCCCCCCCCCCCCCCCCCCCCCCCCCAACAGACGCCAAATTGCCAACTTTCAACTACTCATTAATCCAGGTAAAATTGGTTGATTAAAATCAAATTGTGGAATGTGTTGTATTGCGACTAAAGCTACCACAATACCACGGATAAATGCTGTATGTTGTGTTCTGCATTTTACCATAAAAATGTCATTTTTAGAAAAAGAATGGGTAGAGCCGATGTTAATTAACTTTAGACTAAAAAGCAATTAATTTAACTACTTTTTTAGAATTCCCCGCTAACCAACATAAAAAATAATAATTCCAACATAAACTTTAGTTAAGATTACATATGATGTACGTGTACCCAAATAAATGTGTAAAAATGAAAAAATAACAAAACTTAAAAATACTTAAAAATGGTAGGATTGGGATTAAATCCTTAAAGTGTAATTAAAAATTAAAACCTGTCATGCTACCAAAAGACTCGTCTCACCCAAAAAATATTATTTTTTTACTATACATTGTTATTTAAGGCCAACCCATTTTTTTTTTGCTTGTACGTACATTTTATGTATATATATATATATTCAAAGCCATTTAGGTACATATCTTCGCTCAGGATAATTTAAATAAAATAAAAATGAAACTAAAAACAAACACTCACTAAAATAATTACAATTATTTCAAAGTAGTTTCTCAAACAAACAAAAAACCTATATATGTAGTAGAAAAGCTCATCTGAGTAAAATAAAAGCACCAACAAAAAAGTAGGCAAGAAAAGGATATACTATATGTATGTGTAACAAGTACTAACAACGAAACCGAAACTATTATACAGATAATACCCTAAGGCTACATAAAATTTTATAACAGGTTGGGTGTGATCTTAAAAATTAATGTTGGCTATTCCATAAAAAAAATGTTTATTTAGTTTTTCTAGTTTTAGTTCAATTATTAAAATTAGTTTGTAATAAGTTCTGGGATACATTTGTATATACATACATGTAAAGTGTACAAAAAAAAAAAATTTAAATAGAAATTATTCGGAAAACTCAATTTTTTTTTTTATTTTTATGTCTGCTCTAATCGGATGAAAGTTGGCTTTATGTAAATACATATATGTAACGTACATAAAATTGTAAGTTGAGAAAGTTTTTTGAAAGTGATTTTAAAAAACATTCTGTGTAATAATTAGGTTCATGGTAAAATATCATGAATGTTACAGAGATGGTTGTTGTGATAAATGAAAAATAGATTTGATTTTATTTTCTTGTGTACATACCTAATTAGAATTGTGTTTACGAAAGCTCGTAAGCTTTTAAAACTTTGTGGTTTGGATGAAAGTATATTAAGCTCATAAAGAATGTAAAGTCGTTTAGTCATTTATAAGGGAATTTATGTACATAATTATAGTACTTTAGAATGTTTATGATTTGCCTACAATTTATAAACATCTTATACACTGGGAGCGGAGGACTATAATAAATATCATCACTGCTTTTCTAATTAGTAAAAAGTTTTAATTGAGTTTTTAAATTGTTTACCCTGTATATTCGATTAACGTAAGAATGAGGCTTTATGCTAAAAAAGATATTTTCTGTGTCTGCATCGTGCATCATGTAACGATATTATTATACTTTTTGGACATTGACATTTTTTATGTGCACCTGCGGGGCGCAAAATATTTAATGTACTAAATAAATTGTTACAGAAATAAATATTTCAGATTCTTGCCCAAAAAATCCGTTGTTTCTTACGTGTTTTGATCAGTCCATATCGCCAAACAAATGTACAATTTCAGTAGTAATATTTGTGATGTGACACAGTTTATAAAACTTAATAGTTCAGTAAAAGTTTTGACCTTAATTTGTAGTTAGAGCGGTTTTGTGGTTTATCAAATATATAACCTCGTGACTTAAAATATTTCCCTAATTTCAAGAAGAACTTTCTAAAATCTTTCTCGAAATTGACTCACCTCTTAACCTAGCTAGAAACAGTTTTACTCTCCTGATGGACACCGCCATTGTTTAGTTTCTCAACGTTGAATAAAAAATGGCCAGATACTTCTTGATAAGATAACCTTTTGACGTATAGAACTACTATTCCAATAGCTACAATATTTCATGCTATTATTGTCACGACTTGTGCCACCGAGTTTCGCTATTATTGCTCGGGAATGAAAAGAGAGGTTCAGATAATATACCAATAGTTCGGCAACGGATTAATAGACCCAAAAAATCATTAAACTCGATTCGAGGAACCCTTTATAAAATTAGTTTTACTTGTTGAAATTTCCCCCACTGAAGTGAATAAAATAGGAAAAACTAAATTTTTTCGTTGTTCGAATTTTTAGTTGGCTTGGTAACGGATAGACGGCCATTAATAGTACAAAAACCGTTACACACGAATCAATTAGCTCTTGATAAAAATAAAAATATTGAAAATGTTATATCTAGCTAGGTAACTCGAAAACAAATGAGGCCAAAAAAAAATGTCAAACCAAAAAATCAAGAATTCAATAATTATTTTTTTGTGCATGTCATGTCGTCTTACCTATTTTGTACTTGTCTTTCGCTTTCTCATCTTTTACCATAAAATAAAAACACGTAAACTGTTAATGGCTTCATAATTTAATATATTTTTTTGATAATTATATACTTTGGCGGTATGGCGGTTTTGTGTGTTGTTTACCTTTTCTTTTCATGTATACTTATACATGAAAAAACCTTAATTTAGGATACATATTTTATATCGGCAGTATGTAATGCTACTACAAAGGAAAATATTTTCAATATTGAGATTTTTCTGAACCTAAAATGCTGATTCTTTTAACTTTTTTTGTGGAAATTGCCGGCACTGACTGCCGGCTGACCTATACCGATAATGGGACAACATCCAGTACAAGCGGTTCGACGAGCTCTTTTTTAAAAAGTATATTGTTTGAAATGTTTAAAGTAGTGCTTCTAGTAGAAGTACTTCCTACAATAAACATCTAAGAGGGAGAGCAATGAGCTCAGATAGTAGGTATGTATCACGTACCAGCCGACAATATTATCAGGTTCATTGAGAGCCTCAATACTGACTGGACGGATAATTAAGCAGGGCTTGGAAGCACCAAAGATCTTTTAGGATGAAGTGCGAGGTGGCTAAACGCCCTCATGGCCCTACAACACTAATAATAAGTGACTACTTTTGAATCGTATCTTACAGTCATTGTATTTCGTCAGTCATATTTAATTCGAACAAATTAGAATAATTGTAATTATGCATATACAATTGAAAACTTACATAAAGCACAACCTCAAATAGAAATAACCCAATAAGTAATAGAAAAATGTTCCAAATTAATTCTGGCAATTTAAGCCAATGCAGATAGATCAAATGGAATAAATCAAGCTTTTACTGACTTGGTTCCATCTCGTGAAAGCTTAGCCGTGATTACTCACCGGCCTGCTACACCGATAAGCTTATGAGCAGCACGTTGTGGGTTACAAAACCCCATAATTAATGAAAAATGAAGAAAACTGGTAAATGATTTAAAATATTTGTGGCTCACCTAAAACAACCTTATGAGTTGCAATCTTTTTGAGAAAGAGATAAAAGGTCTCGGCTAGACCAATTGCATCGTCGAAATAAAATAAAGCAACCCAGTTTTGTATATAATACAAGATGTAATCATATGAATTAGAAATAAAATAAATGGCGAAAATATATTGCGGATGAAATATGGCGGCGTGAAATATTTGGAACTTTCTATTCATCACTCCAAAATTTCATAGTGAATTGAATTTAAGTTTTCATAATTTGCTTATGTTTGATTTGCCAGCTAGACAGAAAATGAATAAAATTTGGTTTGTTTTGATTGTGACTATCAATCAAATAATTAAACATATTAAAATGGATCTTTTGGTTATGAGTTTTTGACATGATTTTTATATTAATTTTTTATGCCAAAATGTATGTAAATATTGGCATTTTCGGATATTGAAGATTTTACTTCACTTATACTTTATTATACATATTCGGAAATATTTCCGTCAATCGTTTTGTACATTCTAAAGTATACAATTTGAAATCATCACTTTCAGGGGATAGATTTTAAGACGTTTTCTTAAATATTGAATGGGTTATATCTAAAATTCAAGATCCACTAAAAACTCGATTTAACCGACATAACATTTTTTAAAAAAGATTTCATTATTCACTGCTAGCACCGAAATCGCTTTTTTTTCTGATTGAGTCGAATTAGAAAATTTATTGAAATTATATGGAGTTTAAAAAGTTTGTAGAATCATTAAAATGTATAAAATTCATCAACAATTTGAGTTTGTAGAATTTATAAACTCATAGAATCTTCAAAACTTATAAAATTCATAAAATTTATAAAATTTTTAGGATTTGTAGGATTTACGGATTTTATGGGACTCATAGAATTCACAATATTTGTTGAATTTATAAAATTTATACAAATAAAAGAATTTATTGAAATAATTAAATTTATACAATTAAATTTATCGAATTTATTGAATTTTTGAAATTTTTAGAACTCAAAGAATTTATAGAATTTATGGAATTTTTCAGTAAGTCTAATTTGATTTGTAGAATTAATGGAACTGGCAAACTTGAAAATAGAACCCATAGAATCTATAAATCTAGAATTTATATAATTTATAAAATTTAAAGATATATAGAAACCACAAAATTTATGGGATTTGTAAAATTGCTATATTTTAGTTAAACTTTATTAAATATTAATTATTTATAGAATTTACAAAATTTATGGGACTAATAGAGTTCAAAAAATTATTAAAGTTTAAAAATTTGTAAAATTATAGAATTTATAAAAATTATAGAATTTGTAGAAAAAGTAAATATTTAGTGTTGGTAGAATTTGTATAACGAAACAACTGAAAATAATTTATACAACTCATAGAATCTACAAAACTTAAAGAATTTATATGTATATTTATGCGTAAAGTTTGACAAAATTTATGAAAATTATAGAATATATAGAATTTAAATAATTTATTGTATTTATAAAATTAATAGAAATCATTGAATTTTATAAATTAAAAAAATTAATAATTCATTTAAACTTGAATAATTTATGAATTAAGCTTAAACGTTTACGTATAGGATTTATTAATTTTTTTTAATCATAAAATTTCTAGAATTGAAAAAGTTTTTGAAATTTATACAATTTATACAAATTATCGTATTTTTAGAATAAAGTAGAAGTTAGGGTGTAGAATTTAGCGAATTTATTTATTGGACTTGAAAAAATTAGAACTCGTAGTAAAATCAATAAAAGTTAACAAATTTATTAACAGAATTTATAGAATTTATGGAATTGTTAGATTTCATAAAATATAAAAAATTTATACAATTTGAAGACTTAGCTACTCGAATTAATAAAAATTGTAAAAACTGAAGAATTTATAGAATTTTTTTGTGTTTACAGAATTTATAGGATCTATTGAATTTAAAGAATTACTGCATTTTTAAAGAATTTTTAGAATTTACAGAATTTAAAGGGTTTATCAAATTTATATGGTTTAAGAGATTTGTAGAATTTATAGAGTTTATAAACAAATTAGGATTTATAATATTTATGAACATTGTAGAATTTATAGAATTTATAAAATTTATAGAATTTATTAAATTTTAAGATTTATACAATTTAACGAATTTAAAGAATTTATAGGAACCACAGAATTACTGGGATTTGTAAAATTTAAAAATCTAATGAAATTTTAAACTTTATTGAATACATATAATTTAAAGAAATTACAAAATTTATTGGACATACTGATTTTAAAAATTATTAAATTTATAGGGTTTGTCAAATTTCTTGGATATATAGTGTTTTTGGAATTCAAAGAATTTATGAAATTATAGAATTTATAAAAATTATGGAATTTGTAAACTAGGTAAAATTTGAGTTTCTAGAGTTAATAGAATGGACAAACTCGATCTAATTTAGAAATTCTAACTAGCTCATAGAATACAAAATTTAAAAAAATTATATTTTTGTTTCTTCATAAAAATTATAGAATTTATAATATTTGAAAGAATTTGTAGAATTAGCAAAATTAATAGAATTTATAAAATTCAATATTTTTTAGGTATTTATTAGGTTTATAATTTAATATTTAATATAATTTAATATTAATGGTAATATTCAAATTTATCGATTTTGCAGAATTTATCGAAATCACGTAATTTCTAGATCTCATAAATTTTAAAAATACTTGTTTTCTTTAAAATTTAAAGAATTATTAAATCTTATAGAATTTGTACTAAGGACTTTTATTTTGTAGACTTTGTAGAATTTTAAAATTTATAAATTGATTGGATTTTTAACTCTATAGGATTTATCGAATGGAAATAATTTATAGAACTTAAGAATGTATATTTATTAAATTTGACAGAAATTTTGGAATTTATAGAATTGATAGAACTTATAAAAATTATAAAATTTAAAGAATTGATAGGATTTATCAAATTTTAGGCTTATAGAATTTATATAGTTAATAGAATTTACTAAATTTACAGAATAAATTATATTTATAGAAATTTCATGAAATTTAAAGGTTTTATAAATCTTGAAGACTTAGTCATTCGAATTAATAAAATTTTTAAAATTTGTAGGATTTACAAAATTTATTGCGTTTACAGAATGTATAGAATCTATAGAGTTAGAAGAAAGAATTTATGAATAAGATTCTTTCGGCTTTTTATAGACACAATATATTACTAATAATAGCATTCACAAACATTTTCGACTTGTCAATCAGAAAAATGAAGAGGCCAGTAATTTATAATATATCTACTAAAAAAGTAGAAATATAAAAATTACCCCCCCCCCCCCCCCCACCCCTCCGTACTTAACCCGAGAGTTAATACAAAATTTATTTTGACTCTAAAAATGAAAACCTTTCCTTGCGTTTTCTGTGGGTAGTTTACACGACCACACTACAAAAATACAATTCCAACTCCATACATTAAGTATGGGGCAAGAACGTAGTTGACTTAGCGAATTATAAATAAATTCACTAAATCAAAAAACACAAGGAAAACTTTTCATTTCTGTGTGTTTTATGCCAACACGAATAATAGAAAGAGAAGTTTAGTTGTCTGTATTAAATCAATAAGATTCTTTCGGCTTTTTATAGACACAATATATTGCTAATACGGGGGGAGATTTTGATATTTCTACTTTATAATTTGTATAATTTGTAGCATTTAAAGAACTAACTGACTTATTTCATGGGGCCTTTAAAATTTATTGAAATGTTAAAATTTACCGAATCTATTGGACCTTTGAAATTTTGAGAATTTAAAGAATTTAAGCAATTATCGAATTTTTAAAATAAGTCAGATTTGATTTTTAGAATTTTTAAAACTGACATACTTGCAATAATTTATCGAATCGATAGGGTCTATAAAATGTAAAGAATTTATACAACTTGCAGAATTTATAGGATTTATTAGATTTTTAAGATATAAACAACTTATCAAATTTCCAGAATTTATAAGAACTACAGTATTAATGTTTAATGTAATTTAAAAAAATTCTGCTACTAAATTTATAGAATTTACAAAATGTATGTGGCAACATTTTTTGAATTTATGGATTTTTTAGAATTACAACACATTATAGAATTTATAAAAATTATGAAATTCGTAGGACAAGTAAAATTTGAGTTGGAAGAATGTAGAAATCGGACAATCTCGAAATAATTTAGAGAACTTATAGAATCTACAATACAAAAAATTTGGCAGAATTTGTAGAATTTATAGAATTGATAATATTAATAAAATTCATAAATTTACAGAATTTGTAGAGTTTTAAGCGGATAATAGGATTTATAAAAGCATATAGAATTCATTTAGTTAAGAAAATATATTGAATTTAGAGAATTTATTGAAATTATAAAAGTTTTATGAAACCCTATTAATTCTTTAAATTTTATGAAATCTATCAATTTAATAAATTCTATAAATGCTGTTAATTAATTTGTTTAATAATATTTGTAAATTTTTTAAATTTTATAGATTTTATTATGGGTTCTATAAATTTTGTCAAGTCCAATAAATAAAGTTCGTTAAATTCTAAAAATTGTACATTTACTTATTCAAAAAATTCCATAATTTCTAAAAATTCTAGAAATTTTATAAATTAAAAAAATTTGATAAATCCTTTAAACCTTAAACCTTAATACATAGAATTATTCAAGTTTAATAAATTTATCAAGATTTCTTAATTTATAAAATTCAATGATTTCTATAAATTTGATAAATACAAAAAATTATTTAAATTTTATAAGTCCCATAAATTTTGTAAATTTTATAAGTTATTTGTATTCAATAAATATAATGTGTTCTTTAAATCACAGAAATTATTTATTTTCCATAAATTCGATAAATTCTATAAATCTTAAAAATCCAATAAAATTTATAATTTTACAAACTATTTAAGCTTCTTAAACTCTTTAAATTTTAGAGATTATATCGGTTCAATAAATTTCTTCAAGTGCGCAAATTCTATAAATTCTACAAAATAAAACTTGACTTATTTTAAAAATTCGATTAATTATATAAATTTTAATATTTTCATTAATTCAATATTTTATTAAATCAATAATTTTTATGATTTCTATAGGTACAATTTATTCTGTAAATTCAGTCAATTCTATTAACTATGTAAATTCTATAAGCCTAAAATTTGATAAAGCCTATCAATTCTGTAAATTCTTTAAATTTTATAAATAAATCGGCAAGTTTTTTAAATTCTATAAGATCTGTAAATTCTATAAGTCCTATAAATTCTGTAAATTCCATAAGTTTTATAAATGCAGAATTTTCATAATTGATTGGATTTATAAAATTTAAAGATTTGTTAATATTTTTATGCTTATAGGATTTATAAAATTAACAGAATTCATAATTAGCTGAGTTTATAGAATTTATTGGATTTATAGAATTAATAAAATTTATTGAATTTTTAAAATTGATAGAAAATATGGAATTAATGGAAATATTCAAATTTATCGAAATTATTGAATTTATCAAACTTAAGTACTTGAAACAATTTTTAAAACCCATAAATATTTAAAATTCTTTTTTTCTTTAAGATTTAAAGAATTATTAAATCTTATAGAATTTGCGGATTTTATAAACATATTAGAATTTATAATATTAAAAGATTTTTTTTTTGTAGACTTTAAAAAATTTTAAAATTTATAAATTTATTGGATTTTTAACTTTATAGAATTTATCGAATTTATAGCAACTGCATAATTTATGGTATTTGTAGGATTTAAAGATCCTACTGGCTTATTATTTATAAATTATATTATAGTTTATAGTATATTTATTAAATTAGAACAAATCATAGGGCTTTTAGAATTTATTAAAATTTTAAATTTATCGAATTTATTGGATCTTTGAAATTTTTAGAATTTAAAGAATTTATAGAAATTATAAAATTTTTAACATAAGTTGAATTTGATTTATCGAATTTATAGAAATGACATATATACGTAGTGTTTATCAAAGAATTTATAAAATTATAGAATTTATAAAAATTATGATAGAACAAGTAAAATTTGAGTTTGTAGAATTTATAAAACGGGCAAACCTGAAATAATTTAGAGAACTCTTAGAATCATAAAATTTAAATAATTTATATTTTTATTTATTGATTAAGTTAATAGAAATTGGACAGAATTTGTAGAATTTATAGGATTGATAGAATTTATAAAATTTATAAAATTCATAAATTTAAAGAATTTACAGAGTTTTAGGCATATTAGAATTTATAAAATATTTAGAAATTATAGCATTTATGAAATCTATAAAATTTTTAGAATTTATAGAATTTGGAGAATTTAAAAAACTTATTTATTTATAAAATTTGAAGAATTTACACAATTAATAGTAGTATATAAGTTTAGGCTTATAGAATTCATTTAATTAAAAAAAATTATTGAGTTTATTGGCATTATAGAAATCATAAAATTTATTATATTTATAAAACTAAAAGAAAATATAGAATTATCGGAAATATTAAAATTTATAGGATATATAAAATTTTTAACAAGTCTTGTTAAATATTTCGCAAAATTTTGGTGTTCTTAATAAAAGATTTAAAAATGTGTGTAGTAAAACATATAATAGAAACCAAAGAATTTATGGGATTTGTAAAATTACTATAATTTAGTTAAACTTTATTGAATATTAATTATTTATAGAATTTACAAAATTTATGGGACTAATAGAGTTCGAAAAATTATTAAAGTTTAAAAATTTGAAAAATTATAGAATTTATAAAAATTTTAGAATTTGTAGAAAAAGTAAAAATTTAGTGTTGGTAGAATTTGTATAACGAAACAACTGAAAATAATTTATACAACTCATAGAATCTAGAATTTTTAGAATAAGTAAATTTATAGTTTGTTGAATTTAACAAATTTATTTATGGGACTTGAAAAAATTAGAACTCGTAGTAAAATCAATAAAAGTTAACAAATTAATTTATAGAATTTATGGAATTGACAGATTTCATAAAATATAAAAAATGTACACAATTTGAAGACATTCGAATTAATAAAAATTGTAAAAATTGAAGAATTTATAGAATTTTTTTTGTGTTAACGGAATTTATAGGATCAATTGAATTTAAAGAATTACTGAATTTATAAAATTTACAGAACTTAAAGGGTTTATAAAATTTATATGGTTTAAGAAAGGGGCTCCGTAAACTTCCAGTAGGCGCAGGTGTACGTACTGCCTCCTCGTGGCAACCACCGGTAACTGTAACCATTAGTCTGAATGTGGCCTTTGGTGACAGGCTAAAGTACGACGCTAAAGGAGAAAACCTTGACAAAAATCCCTAATCTAAGGTGAAACAGCATATGCCGATGGATGAATGGCTGATAGGTTAATCAGTCTATATATGCGGACTCTGGATACCAGGCACCCTCCAGTTTTATTTAGCCTTCCTGTAGTAAACCTGGGTGACCTACAGGCGACCTTTTTATTCCCAGCAACTCGCAAGAGTTACATCAAAACGGTAGACGAGGCACGGGAAGGAATACACGGGAGTGGGTCTTCCCTCTCAAAGTCCTTGAGTCCCAATGCTACCGCTTTTCTAGCAGAAGTAAATGTTATTACATCTAGGAGGGAGAGCAATGAGCCCAGATAGTATGTAACGCGTGTAGAAGTACTTCCTACAGTAAACATTTAGGAGGGAGAGCAATGAGCCCAGATAATATGTATCGCGTGTAGAAGTACTTCCAACAGTAAACATCTAGGAGGGAGAGCAATGAGCCCAGATAGTATGTCCCTGCAACTCACAAGAGTAAAATCAAAACGGTAGACGACCGTGAGTCCTTGAGTCCCAATGCTACCGCTCTTCTAGCAGAAGTAAATGTTATTACATCTAGGAGGGAGAGCAATGAGCCCATAGATAGTATGTATCACACACCGGTCGGCAGTATTATCAGGTTCTTTAAGAGCCTGAATATTGGCTGGACGGATAATTAAAACATCTAGGAGGGAGAGCAATGAGCCCAGATAGTATGTATCACGTACCGTTAGGCAGTATTATCAGGTTCATTAAGAGCTTGAATATTGACTGGACGGATAATTAAGTAGGGCTTAATGCACAAAAGATCTTTTAGGTCGCAGTGCGGCGTGGCTTGAGCCCCCCACATGGCCCTCAAGTAATAATAATAATAATAATATGGTTTAAGACATTTATAGAATTTATAGAGTTTATAAACAAATTAGGATTTATAATATTTATGAACATTGTAGAATTTATTAAATTCTAAGATTTATACAATTTATCGAATTTAAAGAATTTATAGGAACCACAGAATTACTGGGATTTGTAAAATTTAAAAAGTTAATGAAATTTCAAACTTTATTGAATGTATATAATTTATAGAAATTGCAAAATTTATGGGACATATAGATTTAAAAATTATTTAATTTATAGGGTTTGTCAAATTTCTTGGATTTATAGTGTTTTTAGAATTCAAAGAGTTTATAAAATTATAGAATTTATAAAAATTATGGAATTTGTAAAATAGGTAAAATTTGAGTTTCTAGAGTTAATAGAATGGACAAACTCGAACTAATTTAGAAATTCTAACTAACTCTTAGAATAAAAAATTTAAAAAATTATATTTTTGTTTCTTCATAAAAATTATAGAATTTATATATTTGAAAGAATTTGTAGAATTAGTAAAATTAATAGAATTTATAAAATTCATTATTTTTTAGGTTTATAATTTATAGAATTAAAAAAATTGTTGAATTTTTTACAAAATTTGAAGAATTTACGGAAATGATAGGATTTATAAAATTTAAAGGATTTGTTAATATTGTATGCTTTTAGGATTCATAGAATCAACAGAATTTAGAATTTGCTGAATTTACAGAAGTAATTGAATTTATAGAATTAATAAAATTTAATGAGTTTTTAGAATCAATAGAAAATATGAAATTAATGGTAATTTTCAAATTTATCGATTTTGTAGAATTTATCGATATTACGTAATTTCTAAATCTCATAAATTTCCAAAATTCTTGTTTTCTTTAAAATTTAAAGAATAATTAAAGCTTATAGAATTTGTCGAGTTTAGAAAATTTTTATAATTTATAATATTAAAGGACTTTTTTTTGTAGACTTTTTAGAATTTTAAAATTTATAAATTGATTGGATTTTTAACTCTATAGGATCTATCGAATGGAAATAATTTATAGAACTTAAGAACTTATTTTTATTCATAAAATTGATAGAATTTATAAATTTGACATTTATGAAACTTGTAGAATTTATAGCATTTGTAAAATTTACGGAATTGATAGGATTTATCAAATTTTAGGCTAATAGAATTTATATAGTTAATAGAATTTACTAAATTTACAGAATAAATTATATTTATAGAAATTTCATGAAATTTAAAAGTATTATATATTTTGAAGACTTAGCCATTCGAATTAATAAAATTTTTAAAATTTGTAGGATTTATAAAATTTATTGCGTTTACAGAATGTATAGAATCTATAGAGTTACAAGAAAGAATTTATAGCGTTAGAAATTAAACGTTACAGGATTTATAAACAAATTAAAATTTATAATATTTACAACTACAATGTCTAGAATTTATTAGATTTTTAAGATATATACAATTTATCGAATTTAAAGAATTTATAGGAACTACAGAATTTCTGGGTTTTGTCAAATTTATAGAAGTGACTGAAATTTTAAATTTTATTGAATAAATATAATTTATAGAAATTATAAAATTTATTGGATTTATAGATTTTAAAAATTATTAAAGTTTATAGGCTTTATCATTTTTTTTTAATTTTTAGATTTTTTAAAATTCAAAGAATTTATGTATGAAATTTTGGAATTTATAAATTTATGGAATTTGTAAAAAAAAGTAAAATTTGAGTTTGTAGAATTTATGGAACGGACAAACTCGAACTAGTTTGGAAATCCTAACTAACTCATAGAATCTACAATATTTAAAGAATTTAAATTTTTATATAATTATAAAAATTGTAGAATTTATATATATGAAAGAATTTGTAGAATTTGTAAATTAATAAAATTTATAAAATTCATTATTTTTAAAGATTTTATTAAGTTTAAAGACATATTCGGATTTATAGAATTGAAAAAACTGGTTAAAATTTTTTGCTAAATTTGAAGAATTTTCAGAATTTATAAGTTTTATAAAATTTTAAGAATTTATTAATATGTTATGCTTATACGATTCATAGAATTAACAGTATATAGAATTTGCCGAATTTACAGAATTTACTAAATTTATATGATTAATAAAATTTATTGAATTTTTAGAATTGATAGAAAATATGGAATTAATGGAAATATTTCATAAACAACTTAACAAATTTACAGAATTTATAAAAACTACAGAATTAATGTAATATAAAGAAATTCTGATTCTAAATTTATAGAATTTACAAAATTTATGGGGCAAGATTTTCTGAATTTTTTAAAATTTAAATAATTTATATTATAGAATTTATAAAAATTATAAAATTCTTAGGACAAGACGTAAAATTTGGGTTGGTAGAATATAGAAATCGGACAACCTGGAAATAATTTAGAGAACTCATAATATCTGCAAAATATAAAGAATTTGGCAGAATTTGTATAATTTATAGAATTGATAGTATTTATAAAATTCATAAAATTTAAAGAATTTGTAGAGTTTTAAGCATATTAGAATTTATAAAACCTTTAGAATTTATTGCATTTATAAAACCTAAGAAATTTACAGAATTAATAGGATTTATAAAAATTTAGGCTTATAGAATTCATTTACTTAAGAAAATATATTGAATTTAGAGAATTTATTGGGATTATACAAATCATAAAATTTATTGAATTTATAAAAGTAATAGGAAATATGAGACTATCGGAAATATTAAAATCTATAGCATTTATAAAATTTTTAGAATAATTCAGATTTAAGTTTGTAGAATTTATAGAATTTACGTACTTGAAGCAATTTATAGTTCCCTAGGAATTTTTAAAATTTAAGGAATTTCTAAAGCTTATATAATTATTGTAGAATTTATAGAGTTTATAGATATATTAAAATTTATAATATTTATAGAATTTGTTGAATTTATAAAATTTATATATTCTATTGGTTTTTTAGATTTATAAAATTTATTGAGTTTATAGAAATGGAAAAGTTTTTGGGATTTATAGAATTTAAAGAACACACTGAATTAATTGAATATACAGAATTAAGCACATTTATGGGACTTATAGCAGAGCCTTCTAGAGTATAGAGCCATAATCATTATGACGTATTTTTTAGAAGCTTTTTTAGTGGTATAACTTTTCACTGATTTCTATAGGAATCCATAGTAAAAATTGTGTTTTAGCTTCAAGTTTTTCAATGAAAAAAGCAAAAATGTTACAAAATGTTTATACAAAAGTGTTCTACATATCTTTAGCACCAATGTACTAGAAGGGTATATTGGTATTAAGTAAATATTAATTGCAGAAATATTAAAATTAAATTATTTCTAAAATATATTTTTCGAATTTTCATTTTGAAAAATACATCAAAGTTGGCTCTGACGATTTAAAATAATACTTGCTAAATTTATCTGTAGTTTTACTAGTGTACGTTAGATGTCTATAATTGTTGGCAGAGAAATACGAAAAAAATTATTTAATCAAACAATTATGACACGTTCTGAATATTTTGTGAATTTGTTTTGCTTTTCTTACAATTTTTGGACTCAAATTTCCCCTGGTGGCAATTTTTGGTACGATTTTTGAAGATATTTACTGCCCACAGCCATCTATGTATATTGACTTAATGCACACGATTTGTAGTAAGCTTTCTTTTTGATTTGACCAGAATGCTGTTGTTATGAACTTTTTTTTAAATTTTGGTTTAAATAAATAAATTATTACAAGAAAATGAAAACGATTTACTTAAACGACATTTATATTAGATGAAATTCAAACATTTATGAAAATATTTCTGAAATCATAATTAAGAATTTGCAAGGTTTTCATTTACAAATTTGTCTTCGGAAAAAAAATGATTTCCCATGTGTTTTATGTGTTTTACTATGGAAATTTTGGTTTTCTCCTCGTTTCTAATTCCCTTATAAAAGCTTCGTTTTTTAGATTATGGCTTGTATAATCAAGGTTGCTTTGCTTATAGACGTTATAAAATTTAAACTTGTTATACTATTTATAAAATTTATTGAAATCATTGAATTTCATGAATTAAAAAACTTAAACGATTAAAAATGGAAAATTGAAATTAAAATTTAAAGGATTCATCTATTTTTTTTATCTATAAAATTTGCATAGTTCCAAGAATTTAATAAATTTATAGAAATTATGTAATTTTTAGAATATCTAAAATTATAATTTTGTAGAATTTTTAGAACTTGAAATTATTTATATAACTCTTAGAAAAATCTACAAAATTTAACGAATTTATATTATTATTTTAATCGAATTTATAGAATTGATAGACATAGCTATTCGAATTAATATAATTTGTAGAATATTTAGAATTTAATGAGTATACAAAATTTGTAAAAAAATTAAAATTCTTAGATTTTATAGGATTTGTGGAAATCACAGAATTTATAGGATTTATAAAATTTATATGCCTTACAAAATTTATAGAGTTAAACAATTTATAGAATTTTTATGATATTTGCAAATTCTAAAACTTTACAAATTTTTAAAATTTATTGAAATTACTCTTGTTTTT
Source organism: Tipula helvola (assembly GCA_963556165.1). Taxonomy (NCBI): domain Eukaryota; kingdom Metazoa; phylum Arthropoda; class Insecta; order Diptera; family Tipulidae; genus Tipula; species Tipula helvola. The sequence continues at coordinate 304,060,869 of OY744482.1, forward strand.
TTCAGAAGGTTATAATTTCGTACGAAGGATGGATTTTGATGAAACCGTTTGCATTATTTTCTATTTGGTACCTAGAACAAAGTCTATATAATTTGGTTTTTGATTCTCGCCTTTCCGCCTCGCTAAATCTAAGAAATACACTTTGAATAGAAGATAATTCTAATGGTTTCAATAAAATCCATTTCATCAAAATGCTTCGGCCTTATTGATTGAAATATTTAGCTTTGTTGATTTTACCATTTTTATCAAATAATTTCAATAATTAATTTATCTCTCTACATTCGATTTTATTTTTGATTGATGATGATTGACAAAACAAAACCAACCCTTACAAATCAAAATTTGATAAATTTGTTAAATATTCAGTTTTTGAGGAACTTTTTGAGTTTTTACAAAACAATTTCTTATAATAGATTTTCAATAAACCAAAACCTCATATTTTAAAAATTTGTTAAATATTTAAATCAAAGTACAAGTGATATTTGAAAGTTAGCTATTGGATGGTGGTTTAGAGAATTGGTTCTAGAAATCCCACACGGGCAGCTTTTTGTTAACATATTCTAATTCATTAATTCTTGGTCCACTTAATGTTGGCTTTCTTAAAGTTCTAATTAGCAAAACATATTTTTAGTTTGAATTTTTATTCTCTAAAGGTTTAACGTTGCATTGTGCAAAGTTAAACATAAATATAAAACATTTAAATGAAGAACGATAATGCATAATACACTCAATATAACTTGACATCAAATTTAATTATTTAATTATTGGCTGACACAACCTGTTAATCACATAATACAATAAACCAAAAGATACCTGTATATATGCTCAAAACTGTCTAAAATCATAATTAGATTACTTTATGTTTATACCAAAACTTATTCATTCTTACACTTATAAATTTCATTTAATTTTTAATTAAACTTTTTGTTTACATCAAAAGTAATGTACTACAATCACGCAAGGTTTTTTTTAATTTATTTATTTTGCCTTAGTTTTAACAATAATTTGAGCCTAAATATGAAAATAATTAAATCACCCCTATTAATATCACATATAAGCCTCATAAATAATAAATAACAACAAAATTATGTAATTTCCGTAAATTTATGTTTTTTTTTATTTTTCTAAATCTATACAAAATATGTTTCTTATCGAAACGAGACACAGGTATAAAGTTGTTAGTTTTTGAATAATTTTTCGATTAGATTTCCGTTCTGTATTCGATATTATTATATTTGTGTATATTGTACTTTATGGGAATGAATATTAAAACTTTTTAATTTCTTTCTTAAACCCAAAACTTTATTATACTCATACCTGTTCTAAAGTCATACATATGTTTTGATATAGGCAATTTATACCGGAAGGAAATATTAAGTAGCTTATTTTAAATATTACCAATAAAAATTTATATTTGTTATGTTACTACTTTTGCACGATTATTTTGTACGAAGATTTATGATTGTATTAAGTTTGATGTTTTTATTTCTTATTTTAATTTTTATTGTTTTTTTATCTTTGCAGGTAAGAAATCGATTTGACTAAAGTGTTTTCAATAAAGACCCAGTTTTGTTGGTAAGTACGTTGATTTTCGAAACATGTAATAATCGTAGTAAATGGACTCTCAACCAAATCTCCTATACTAATAAAGCAGCTTGTTATCTGCCCTAATGCTTCATTTCCCAAAAAATGGCCAATCTCCTGCGTTTACTTCTTTTAAAAAATTTCGGTTCGTTTTATAGTACAAGTTTAATGTCAGTTGGTTATATATTAAACAAAGAAATGTTTATCCTTCAGCTAAATATTTAGCTGAAAACAATTGGGCAATCAAATATTGCGCTTCAGTTAAAATTTGCATGTACAAAATAAATAAAATTGTCAGTTTCATAACAGAACAAATGGGCAAAATATTAGTTAATTGGGGATTGCCTACAATTGACTAAAGATTTAAGATAATTTATTCGCGTCCTAATATCTGCTGTAATGGCTCTGTATGCATTGTTTCTTTGTTCTTTCTATATACGTATACAAGGAACAAATTACACACCACATTGTGACATTTTGTGGTAAACCTAAACAGGTTTTTCTTTATCAAAAACCTTGTTTTGTCTTCTCTTGATCCCATTAGATAACCCTATTTTATTTTGTGCAACTACTTGAGTCCAGGAGATTGGGTTAAGTATCGGATAGTTTTAGGATATCATTTCTACTAACAGTTTCTTGGTCGCCAAAGAAGTTACATTTTTAAACTTGCTTAATGTATACTGTGCCAATTTTCAAACCATTACAACAGGTCCGGGTTGGCTCTGATTAGATTTTTAAGCTGAACATCCGAAAAAATTCCAACCTTACAGACTACTCACCGGAAAGTTGCATATTATTCACATGATATTCAAATTTTTTATTTATTAATATGAACAGTGTTTTATCGATGTTGGTATGAGGATTTAGTTAGACGTTGAATTAAAGATTGAGCTGCGCGTTGGTTTGGAGTTGTGATGGAATGATGGAACTGAGTTAGAGTTAGATTAAGGTTTAATGAAGAGTTTAGTAATTTTTTATGCACACTGGAGTTGAGGGTTGAGCTTTGTTCCATTTGCGGGTTGGCTTAGGGGTAGGGCTGAGTAGTAGTTAGTTAGCTGCGAATTTGTTTGTGTGATGAATTGAGTGTTGAATTAGAATAAGGTTCAGTTGGGTTCATGAAAGCACGTAGATTTTAGGCATTGCTTATTTGGGAGATGAGTTGCAGGGTGAGTCATGATTCAGTTGAATGGACGGTTGAATTTTTGGTTGAGTTGGAGTTGATTAAGGTTGGGTTCAGTGGTTCAGTTAGGTATTTATTTCGGGGTTGAGTTGCTTGTAGTTGCGCATTTTGTTGAGAGTTGCATTGATTTTTCAGTTAATGTAGAGTAGGGCGTTGAATCATGAAGTTAAGTTGGGGCATTATTTGGAGTCTCAGTCAGTAAATGAGGTGAGTTGTAGATTAAGTTGAGTTGTATTTATGCTTTTAGTTTCTCGAACCATGTTGATTTAGGGTTGCGTTGAAGGTTTAGTAGGGTTTGAGTTATGGTTGAGTTAAGGTTTAATTGAGGATTGAGTTGAGCTCGAATTAGGGTTGAATGGAGTTTAAGTGGCAGTTGAGTGGGATTTGAGTGGGAGGTTCGGTTAACTTAAGGATTTTTAGATGAGGGGTTAGTAGGAGGGTTGAGATTATTTAGGATGAGTTCAACCACGCTTGTAGCTTTCTAAACATTTTAATTTCGGGATTGAATTTGACGTTGAGGGTGGAGTTGAGTAGAAGGTGAACATTTTATTCGAGGTAAGTTTAGTTTAAATGGAGTAGGGGATGAATTAGCTTGCGTTTAGGGTTTAATGAAGCGTTTAGTTGGGGAATTATTTGGGAACTGATTTATGGTTAGGTTAAGTGTTGATCTCAAAGTTGATTTGGTGTTTAATTAATGATTGAGTTGAGGACAAACAGGGCGGTTGGTTTAGCCATAATAGTTCTTATGGCCTCGATGTCACTGCCTTTCAAGAATATAAAGCAATCCATGAGACCTGTCAACATAAATATCCAGTAAAAATTATTCGTCTAACACGGCTTGTACCCAGTCCTCGTGGTTTAGCCGCAAATAACACCACCAGGTATCTCGGAAGGTGTACCAGATAAAAACACCACAATTCCATATTCGCTATTGAAGAAGTACCTGCAATTTTTCTCTACTCATCGGTTATGTACAGCGGGTCTTTTGATCTGGTTCGTGACAACCTTGATGGAATCAAAATAAAGTATAAAAGAGTTGCACACAAATTGTCTTCTATTTTCGAAAGCTCTATACGTATACTACTGTTATTTCGGAGTCGGCTCTATGCTAAGATTTTGGGAATTATCCACGATTTTTGAGTCATCTGGGTTTAAACTGGAGAAGCTTTCAACATTTTGGATTCTTGATTGGTCAATAAATCGCCAGTTTTTGTGACAACTACAAATAAAACCCACATCTTGAATCTCAAACTAAGGTGCAACTTCAATTCGATATTTACAATGCGACCATCATGAGCAACTTTGATGAGCTGTAAAGAATTTAAGCCAGGGGAATTTGAGATATTTGGACATATGGCAATAATTATCGTTCTGGAGGTTATAAGTATTATGAGCCACGGTGCCACGAGTTTGAGCAACTCATGATAGAAATGCTTATCAAAATGATAAGTATCTACCTCAAAGTCTCGGCTACATTAAGTATTTTTCAGAACTTTAAAGTCTTAGGAAAGCCTGGAATTGGATTGTGCCACCGAAAGGCACAATCCAATTCCAGGCTTTCCTAAGACAGAACATCAGAATTTTTAAAAGTTTTCAATGAGTCAGAGGCTCGAAACTATAGTCCTTTTAAAAAAATAATATTCGTGTTTAAAAGTGGCACATTCATGGAAAATTTCCAAAATCATTTCCTAAGACTTTTTTACGAATTTTTACGATAAATTGTTCCACGAATCTTCGTTCACACCCCAGCACGATAGTATTGCCTTTCACGTTGGAGGTAGCTCCCAAATTTTTATTCAAATCAACTGGCATAAATATATAACAGTTTTAAACATTTTTAGGTTTGGATTATTCGTCGATATATCGATGGTTGACGCAAGTCAAATTTGCCTAATTTTTTGTTGCACCATCACGATTTTTTCAGAAGTCGGTGACATTTTGTAGCATACTCACCCTAGGTGCATTTTATCAATTACGGTTTGATCTTGTCGCTGACGATCAATCCCGAATTGATCAACAGATCAATGAAAGGTCTCTTAGGGTATCCTCTGTTGGTTTTTTAGAATAGAGAGTCAAACTTAATTCCTCGCCAGAACATCGGACCATTTTAGATTATGGAATTCATTGGATTTAAACACATTTAATTATCATGCTCTGCCAAAAACTTGCTATGGGGAAACATAATTTGCTAAACACTTCTCTGTCGCCTGGATTCCTGATAAAAATCATTTGGCCTATTGCCTTACTTTCCGAAAATGTCAGACTTATATTACTTACTGTATTGTTTGACCCATGTGTATTAACATTTTTAATAGAAAATATGTTGCTTAATGAAATCAAATTTAGATGTATGTAAACGTCTTTCTTTAATAAGTAATGTAGTGTTGGAAAATTAGTTTCTAGACGCATAGTTATCCGAATTAAAATTTTATATTCGCTAGAATGAAATAACCATTTGGTGGGTAATTAGAAAAATAAAATTAGCCCAATCAGCATTTTGTTGCAAGGTAAATGAGAATTCGTTTATTAATCTTCATCCTCTTCAGCCATACAAAGTCTCAATATCAAATCAAAAGTATAAATCCTCGTGGAGGGAGGTCAGTAACTTTGCTACTCCTGCTAGGTTAAATTGAATTGCCTCTGTTCTATATCCAACAATCAGCATCGCGAGCAAACATCAAATACGAATGCCCTTACATAACCACCGGAAATACCTGTTTCAATGAACATGGCCCACCATCGTGCTACAATATAATTTACGTACACTAAGAGTTCACAGAATCCATAAATTCATCGCTGACATACGGGATCATGCAATACATGGCAGTGACTTTCATAAGAAATTTGAAAGACAAATCAATTTGGCCGATGAATCGTTGCTTAATTTTTTTTTTCGCTGGCGCTACATCCCATGGAGGAATTTGGCCGCTTCATCATGAAGTTTCGTAATCATTTTATTAACGGATAATGAGTGATTAATTCAAAGATCCTACATTAACCAGCCGTAATTTTTTCATCACCCGCCGGGAATCGAACCCGGAACCTCCGGAGCTTAAAGTAAGCATGCTAACCACTGTGCCACCGGGGTTGCTTAATGCTCTTCGATAATAAGAAAATTCCAGTCTCCTGCCGTCGCCATTTCTGCGAGAGTAAATTTACTCTGAGGTCTGAAACATTAGCTCCCGTCAAACGTGCCACAAATCAGATGATCCACCATCCATCGGTATTGAATTTGCCTGAGGGAATATTATTTGTGAAAGTCCTTATCGAATTCAGCTGCATCATTGCCGAATAGACACTCCGAGAAAATATTATGGTTGGTGATAATACAGATGCAGAGAAAATTGCACCTGGCAATTGGGACACCACTACTGACAATGAAATAGGTGAATTGATTCAAAAAATTTTGAAAGGCATGCCGACACAATTTGGTTACAAAATATTTATCTGAGAATGACAATTTTTCCTCGTTTTCCACGAGACTAAGGGAAAACGGCATTAGTGAAACATCGAATGGACATTGGAAACGCCAACACAATTCGTAGGGTGCCCATACCGAAAGGTGACATTGAACTAGCCATTAGCTCCTCATACTCCCCAGTCGTACTCGTCAGGAAGAAAGATCGATTATTTAGATCTGTATCGGATCGGCGTGACTCTAGGTGCGATGACGGTTTCCACGTATTTTCTACTCTTTATTTGGGGTCTGGCTACTGATGCATCGATGTCGGTGTAAAGGACCGACCAAAGACACCGTTTTGAGCGAGGCCAATCCACTGTAATGCCATAAGGCCTTTGCAATGCTATGGCAACGGTCCCGAGACAGATGGGGTATTCGTTTGGTTGCCGTGGGAGAACTATCTGATATATTTAGATGACATCATTTTCTACGGAAAAGCCCAGAGGAAAGACACCAATGCATAGCTTTCTTGGCCTTTATTGATACTATTTATCATCTTTCCATTAAAGTTTTTACGGAAAATCAAAGAAAATTCGAATTCAAGGACAAAGCGGATCGAGCCTTTAAAAGCTGCTGATCGCAATACCAATTTTCGCTTATCCCAACCCAATAAAATCTCGATAAACAACTCATGGTTGACACAGGACAAAGATATAATGATAGCCAGCCACGAGGCGGGAACTGTTAGCAGTTGTGAGAGCCATCAATAATTTTCATTCGTATTTTGTACGGCCATAATTGCATCGTACGCACGAACCATGCATCGCTAACATCGTTGCTAAGCTTCAAAAACAGGAAGGTCAAGTCGTCTGATTGATTAAAATTCTACTTTGATATGATTTCAAGATCCAATACCACCGTGACATGATTCATGGGATTGTCGGTGCGAACGACCGAGAATGTAATCGACATTCACGATGGGAAAACCTATGGACGCTGTTGCTTAGCGAAACCCAAACAGCGAATCCGAAAACAAATTTATTGAAGGGCTGGGTCCAGGAGATCGAACGGTGATGCCCAAAATGTGACGTCTGTACCTCTCGGTGCGGCCCACGTTGCTAAACACTTGGATGTTTTAACTTTATGTGCTTGGTCCCCTTTCGAATGGATCGAGATAGAGAATATTGCCCCTTTATCAGTTACCGATAAAAGAAACCGTTGTGTTCTAGTCATTTGGGACTACTTAAACCAAGTGGCCAGAGGTGAATGGAAAACCGAATCAGATGATTGAAACTATTGACAGAGACAATAACTCAAGAGTGTTATCGGACCGAGACGGAAATTTTGACGTTGCAGTATTCAAGAAGACGATGGATTACATCCATCACTTTACATCCACAATATAATGGAATGGTCAGGCGGGTTCGTTAGGAAAAATTCGGGTAATTGGGCCCAGTTACTCAGTGTTTTCCTCGGCACATCGGTCATTAGCCCAGTTTTTGACAGAAGTATCTACCTTTGAAATTCTACAAGGACAATTTGGGAAATTTGATGTCTTATCATAAAGTTCCTTCGAAATTTCCTTCTTCTGAATTAATTTATCTCTTGCTAGTTTCTAACAATTTTGAATTCGGATAGAGGAATTCCCTTCGACATTCGGCCCTTCGACATTCGGCCCTTCGCCCCATTCGGCCCTTCGACACATTCGGCCCTTCGACATTCGGCCCTTTGATATCATTCCCTTTAATCCAGTCAATCCACATAAAACCGAATTTATCATTCTGGTGCGAATTTTATCGTGGCTGGTGCGAATTTTAGTCAAAACGGCATTCTATTAAAGTGACAATAAACTGAACTGGTGCTGGAGGCAGTTTTTGTTTCTCTGCTTCATTCATTGAGGCTTGATGGTACCCATCAGCTAGATCTAATGTTGAAAAGTAGTTAGATCTACCAAGCAGGAAATGCTTGAGTTACCTATATTTGTTTTAAAGAAAATCAAAATGATCGTATTACCATGACCGTAATCTCATGGAAAAATTACACCGATCATAAAAAAACATTTTTGTTGAATCAACAAGACTGGTCAATGTGCATACTATTTAAATGACATTGACATGGAAAGATAAAAACAAACTGTTAAATGGATACAGCTAAACATAGAAAATCGATGTAACCACGCATTGTACGAAGGCGACGGTTACAATCGTGGGGAAACCCCGAACCCTGAAATGTCTCATGCTTCTTTCGATATCAGAAAACATTAAGAATTTTTGAAAAATAACCAAGGCAAGAAAAATTATAACAAACCAGAAAGGTAATTTGAACTAAAAGCTTGCACCACGTGGGGATACCTAATGCCCTGAGATGTCTCTTAGCCGGGCACAACTTTGAAACTAATTATAATTTACATCTAATATACTTAACCTAAGGCAACTTTTGTTTCTTAACTATGTTGTATTTTTATAACACAACAACCAATTATCTTTACAAAATTGTAATTAGCTGTACTTTATTTAATTAATGACAAATATCAGGAACAATTTATTATTGTTATTATTATTACTTATTATTTTTAGTTTATTTTAAGTTTAAAAATATAACCAACTGATTTTAATTTAAATTTCACCGTTGCCTGTTTAAACCTAACTTATTATTATTCTACCGAACCTAACTATTACCTAATGCCTTATGGATTGTTACCTTACTGTCAAGAATGATTATTATTTTTGGGGTGGCGCCAACTCAAACCTGTCTTACAAATGTATGGTTTGAGTCAGCCGCATTCCCGTTGAATTTTTCAAACAGAAATATTCTTAGTCGAATTTATCATTTGATTATTACTTTTTACATTTTTTTTTTCTCTAATTTCTAAACATTTGAATTTCTGCGGTGGGATCTTCGTGGTTGCTGAATGATGTTGAGGCTGGCATCTCTGTCGTGGTTAAGATTGTACCGCAAATGTTGCTACCCCTACCAAACAACGATTAACAGAATGACTATTGGTTTGGATGTCATGGATAGTTAAACAAGTCCAGTCTCCTCTCGGTGTAGTATTTGAACTACTCCGTCCTCTTCGAGTGCCTCTGGCTCTAAACTCCATGACTACTTCCCCGTAAGGTGGTGTGTTGCAACGTTTTTTTTTTTTTTTTTTAAATGATATCCATGACCCTTTTTCTTTGGCAATGCTGTAGCTCGCTCATCTTCATCTGATCAAACCGTATTCGTTTGAAATATACAAGTATTAACTCTGAAGTGGACAAGATGGTTCTGGTGGTTTTCTGTCCCGAACTTGAAAATTATGTAATTGTTTACTAGGCGCGCCTTCCCCAATTTTGCTGCATACATTTCCACCGCATTCCTTTGTTTGAAATTTCGGACAAGCACTTCTTGCCCGATTTCAAATTCTCGGGTACGGCTTCTTAAATTGTAACAGTGGACGTTACGGTTATGTGTTTGCTTTAAATAATATAGTACCTGTTCTTGCACTGTAGATACTCGACCTGATTTGGGTTCGACGCTTTTATTAAAACCTTCGGATCCTAGTGATTGTCTTTTATATAAGCTCTAATTGCTGCCAAAATGGAATGATTTACACGTTCGGACGCGTTCGATTGTGGAGAGTAGTACGGTGTCAGAATATGATTTATTCCGTATTTTTGAAGAAGATTTTCAAAATTTCTTGATATAAATTGTTTACCATTGTCAGTGTGTATGGTTTCCGGAGTGGAATACAACGGAAATACTTGATTTTCTAGATAATCTATTACATGAGCAGAGGAAGCATCTCGCAGTGGTTGCAGCAACACGAACTTGGAGTAGCCATCTAAAACAATTAAAATATGAGTGTTACCTTTCTTTGACCGTGGATACGGACCTAGAAAATCTATGTACAATTTATGCCAGTCTCTTATGCACTCCTGTGATGCTCCCATTAGCGGCTGAGTTGAAAAATTTACTGGTTTGTTTTCCTTACAGGTTTGGCAGTTATTAATGAATGCTTTAACATCTATAACTATGGTGGGCCAAAAAATTGTCTTTGAGATTCTCATATGAGCTGACAATGGAGGTTGATGGGCCTGTTCCAATACAGAGGATATTAATGAATCCCCACAATTTCCATTCCGGTTCCAAATATTCGGAGGGTGTATTTTTGTTTAATTTGATTTGTAATTTACCATCAACTACTCTGATCGAATTTTTTAAAGCTGATTTCGCTGATAACATACGGATATTTTCTAAATATGCTGGATCTTGAAAAGCCGGTGAATTCATGCCGGTGGTTCATTTTTATCCTTGGCCGTTTCCCTAATTACTTCTTCCGCAAAGGCCCGAGAAAACGCATCGCTTACTAAATTCTGGCTTCCTTTCCGATGTTCAATTCTAAAATTAAATCCCTGTAATTTTAGACTCCAATGAGCTAATCTTCCAGCTAAATCGATCTGGTTCATTAGCCATTGGAAGCTTGCGTGATCAGTAATAATAACGAAGGAGTATTTTTCTACATAAGCACGAAATCTTTTCACACTTAGCACTGCTGCTAAGCATTCAAGCTCCGTTATGCTGTATTTCTTTTGAGCTCCATTATCATCTTTTTGAAACAACAAGCTTCCTATTCCAGTAGTAGAGGCATGGAGGCTGTTGAAAGAATATCTTTTAATTTAGTAAAAGCTTTTTGTGCGTCCTCATTCCATTTAACCGGCCCTTTACCCTTTAACAGGTCAGTTAGCGGCGCTGACATCGTTGAGAAGTTTGAGATAAATTTCCTATACCATCCGCACAGTCCTAGAAATTGTCGTATATGTTTTATGGTCTTTGGAACAGGAAATTTCTGGATGGCCGCTGTTTTCTCAGGGTCCACTTTAATATATCTGTCTCTGACTATATGACCTAAATATTTGAGTTGTTTCAACACAAATTTGGATTTTTGTACATTGATGGTAAGGTTTGCTTGGTGCAATTTTTCACTTACCACACGCAATAACTTAAAGTGTTCTCCTAACATATAGGTGATGTTATTAATAGATCATCTAGATATACGAAAATTTGATCATAGAGTTCATGAGGGATTACTTTATGCATCAATCTGCACATGGTTTGTGGTGCATTACATAAGCCAAATGGCATAACAGTAAACTGGTACAAAGGTCGTCCACTGTGAAGGCTGTTTTTGGCCTACTTGGCGGATCTAAGTGTATCTGCCAAAACGCATCTTTTAAATCAATGCTAGAGATGTATTTCGAATTTTCCAATTTTCCCAGCAGTCCTTCAATTAGTGGCAATGGATATGCATCTTTTCCTCATTCAATTTTCGTGCATCGAGACATAATCTAACCTTACCATTGCTTTTTTTGACTCGTTCAATTGGAGAGCTCCAGGACTCGTTTGATTCTTCAATGACACCTAAACTTAACATTCTTTCAATTTCCTGATTGAGATCTTCTTGCAAAGCTGGAGACACGGCATTGTAACGCTGTTTAATAGGTTTCGCTTCACCGGTATTGATTTCATGGCTTATTAGTTGAGTACGTCCGAGACCTAATTTCTCCGAAGGTGGGAATGTTTGGACGATACTGTTTAATAAATGTTGCTCGGATTCTGATAACATGTAGCTCCGTCTCCTCAATTGTAATACGTTCAGCCTCATTAAGGTTTGTTATCACGGAAACGGATATTTGAATTCCAAAAATCCTCCAAAAATCTGTACCTAATTATAAATTTTGGGTTAACCCTAGAGCAAGATAAAATTGAACTACCTCTTCTTTCCCATTGACTTTTATCGGAACGGAAATATATCCCAAGATTTGATCAGCGGATCCATTAGCGGTTCTTAGTTTTGATGAAAGTGAACGAGATTTTAGATTACACTCCTTTAAGGTTTGCATACACACCTTTCCCAAGACACTAATATTTGCTCCAGAATCCAGTAACCCCTTAATAGTCTTACCGCACATCCCAATCTCCACGTATGGACGATGATCCGCTTTTGTATTAATGATGGTGGAACAGATTTCTTTTCTCATAGCTTTGCGTTTTATAAAATAAATAAATTTTGTCTCCGATACAATTCTGGATCGGTGTTCGGCGCTACTTCCTTTACCTGCTTCTTCTTGTCCGGGACCATGCTGGTCTGCAAGAGATGGGGACCCCGAACCGCTTCCATCTGTCCTCTTACGTTTCCCGTTTTGGAAGTTCATTGGCTGCAATCGGGTTTATAGATTCCTTTGCGTCCACACCCAAACAAAACATGTGTGAGACTAATGTTCTACAATTCGAGAAAAAATGATCTGGAGCTCCACAATTCCATCAAGGTCCAGTTTTAGGCTCATGACTGGAAGATGTTTCTTCTGGTCTGCCTCCCTTGTTGTCCTGACGCCAGGAGTTATAACCTTTATAAGTGGTACGGTGGTGAGTTCTGTGGATTGCTTTATTTACTTGGTTTGAATAACTAGCATGTACCATAACCTTTTCAGGCTCATCCTCCGAATCCTTCTCGTAATAAGTGACCGCTTCTTAATTTGCAATTTCATTCACTCGATACCGACCATGATAAGTTTGTTGTGTATTGCTCGATAAACCAGATTCAGGATTATGTCCATGCCTTTTCCACAAATCCTATAACGACACCCAACGCCTCATGAAATGTGAAATTGATGAAAAATCTGGTTGATCATGCAATTCAAGTTGTAATCTTGGACGCATATTACGACGTAAAATAATATAAATTTTCTGATCCGGCAGAGGGGTTTTCGCTTGTAAGGCCAACCTAAGGATTGCATCATAAAAACCTGAAACGATTCCTTTGGATACATTTGCTTACGTTGATCCAGTAACCTCATAATATCGTCATCCGTGCGGCATTCTAATGCTTCTCCTGACAGCAACAAACTCATATAATCCACTAAATTCCCTAAGGCAATTTGTGCTCTATTGGCCATTCGCTCAATCCGATAAAAAAAACGATCAACATGGATCGAGCTTCGGGATCCCTCAAAATTAATATTCCATTTGCTAGGATCACGACAAACATTTAACGGTGTCGGGAAATATTCCCCTCCAACATCATTGTCATTTGCTTCGGCCTCACCGCCGCTAATTTTCGAAACTTCTGGATGATAAGTCACTTTAGGACTGTTATTAATACTCCTTTTAAATTGTTCCAATTTTGCTTGAATTTCGAGATTTTCCAAGCTGCTTATCAACTGTGCCTGCCCGTCAGACCCTAAATCATCCTTCAGTGCCGACGTCATTGATACCCCTTCTGCCTTTGACAATAGTTTCGCAGCATCTTAAGCCCCTGACTTGTTATCTTCAGAGGTGGACGATTTTCCAGGCGATAAATCATCACACTCTGACTGTATGTCAGGAATTGATAAATTGGATATTAATTCCATAGAGTCGTTCAGATTTGTTTTGGCGTTCATTCAATCTTTAATAAACACGGCCAACGAACGATTTACCTTAAATAATGAAACCATGACCGTAATCTCATGGAAAAATTACACCGATCATAAAAAAACATTTTTGTTGAATCAACAAGACTGGTCAATGTGCATACTAAAGGCGGGTTTTGAGTTGCATTCGTTCGTTCGTTCTTTCGTTCTGAATTTTTTTGATGTGAAAACATCTTTAGCGGCAGGAGTAAGTAAAAAATTGTATAGACATCGGGTTACGGGAATAAAAGTGCCGAACAAAAAATATTGCTGGTATATGTGTGAATATCGATAAGAACAAAAAATAAATAAAACGTAAAATCAATGCAAAATCTACGCATACACATGCAATATACAACATCATCCGGCATTTCAAAAACATCGTGAGCCGAATACAAAAAAAAAACTGCCTACTTTAATAAATTTTGTTGTGAAAATATCTCCTATATATGGCCGCAGCAGCAAGTGTTTTTGAAAATGAAAATTATATACGAGCAAAAGAACCACAAATTATGCTTGTGTAGTGTAAACAATTTTTAATGAAAATAGTGAGCTGTGAAAATTGCACATATACATTGAGACATATTAAAATAATAATTTTGAAATTGTTTAAACGGTATACTTTTTAATTAGTATTGCTCAATGCTCATGCTGTTGGTGAGTTTGGTTATATGGAGTTTTGCGCTACAGCCTTCCAATTGCAATGATTTTAGGTCAACACTGCGCCCAAATAAAACCGCTCTATTTAATTTATTGTAAGCTGAACAGTGATAAAGCGATGCGATTTTGCTTTGTTCAGCGAGTTTGCCGTGACCATTTACTACTATAGAATCTTGAACAAAATTGCTGTAGTTGAGTAATGGTATATTTTGAAGTGTACATGGCAAATCTAGGTGATTAACTTAACAGAACTGTACTTTGCTTTTGCTCAATTAATGTCAGAAAGGTTCGTCCTCCAAATTCAAAATAGAATACTGCCGTGCTAAGTAAAATGTCATAAGCGCCAAAATTTGCAAAATACGTTAGGGGCTTATTTGGATTCTTCAAACAAATACCTATATTTCTGCTTTTTATAAAAAGTCAAATATCGTTCATCAAATGCTATAAAATCAAGTTATTTTAATAGTCAAGTTTCATATCAAGACATGGCAAACTAAAATAGAAAAATTGTTTGTAATTATTACTCAAAACTGCAAAAAGGCAGATGTGACTTTTTCTCTCAGCACTACAAAATAACTTACTGACTTTTTGAACCAAAAATGTAACTTAGTTTAAATACTGAGCGAACAACATCCGTCTTTATGGAGAAATTTCTGAACCTTATCGAAATGGCTTGAAATGATTCAATAGATATTTATACAAAAAAGTTTTCACATAATCTTTTGCGAGTTGAGGGTGAACTCGCGCGTTGTGTTTTTTTTAATCAATCGTATTCCTTGAAAATGACGTTATTTTCCGTTCGTGTTCCTTTGATTGGATTAAAAAAAATTTCACAACGAAAACACGAACGAACACTGCAACTCAAAACCCGGCTTTAATGACATTGACATGGAAAGATAAAAACAAACTGCTAAATGGATACAACTAAACATAGAAAATCGATGTAACCACGCAATGTACGAAGGTGACGGTTACACTCCTTCTAAAGCCTTAAAAATTGCATCTTTGAAATCTGCCGGCTTTTTGCAAAAATCAATTTGACTGTTCACATCAATAATCATATGAACTAACCATTTGCTGGGTAATTAGAAAAATAAATTTATAGCTTAATTAGCTTTTTGGTATACAAGGTAATTGAGGACTTGTTTATTAGTCTTTCTTCCCTCGAGCATCCAAATGCAATCCAAATATTTTTGGTTATTTGAATCTTGATAAGGAAATGTTTATATTTGTTTTGTATATAACTACATGATGAAACTCAACATGTTTCATTGCACTAAAATGCCTTTTTCATTATTGCTTTTATACGGGGTTACTGATCCATAATCAAATTGAATTTATATTCAATCTAAATATTCAAAACGACAACTGTTCTGTATACTCTATACACATTCACTATAAATGTCACCTAAAATACCATATTTTTCAAAATTTTATCTCTAAAATATGCAAAAAAAAAAAAAAAATGGATAAAAATTGTCCGTTGTTATCAATTTCTAAACTTTGGTTTAATTTTATTCAGCAAAACGTAAGCGTATAACATCAAAAAATTGAAAATCTGCTGTACTTTAGTTTTTTCGGGTACAACTCAATTTCACAAATTATCCAATCGTAGCAATTGAAAAATATGTATGCACACATAGAAAGACTTATCATTTTAGCATTGAATGGATAATACAATATTGGAGAAGAACTTAAAAAATGCTAAATGTATCCTATATCCTTTTTTTTGCATAAGTAAAATTATTAAATTTTGGGAAAATAAAAAGCTTCGGATTTATTTATTTTTTGTTCTACATATAAAGATCGATTTTTTAATATATTCACTAACAAACAAAAAATTGTAGTATTGAAAATAGATATTAGAAATCATGCTTCTGCTAAAATCAGCAAACAAAAGTTTAGTTTATGTGAAACGAATGACTTTACATATTATAATCTGGGAATATAGACAAACTAATTTCTGTGTTCGGTTTTTGGTATATGTATAACCATGAAACCAGAGAGAATGGGGATGGAACAAAAAAGTTTTTTTTTCAGTCGATTCCGTTCGTTCAATCGATTTGGGTCAAGTTTTTTATTTTATTTATTTTTTGGTTGTGCTTTTTTTCTAACCATTTTCATATCCAAAGCAAATAAGTTTTTGTCGATCAAAATTTCGTTTTAATTTTCGATTCGAGAGTATATTGTAAGTGTGCGGTTATATATGTAATATAGTAACAAAAAATTGAAAAAGTTTATCTTTAGAAATGGTTAAGTAATAATATGATAATTTATGCCGGTTGGTTTTTTGATTATTCGATTCGTTTTAGGCGGGCACAACAAAGAAATATTTTATTCAATCAGACCACGGAATTTGTCGGTTCAACTTTTATTAATTAAAAAAAAATATACAAATAAAGTGCTAAACTTTTTGTTTAATATTTTAATTGATTCTGGCTTATTAGTTATTTCACTTGTGATTGAAATAGTAAATATTGATAAGAATGATATGGTTACCGATTGGTTTGGCACGTTATCACTTGATTTATAATTAAAATAAAAACAACAAACTAAAGTGTGTTATCAACTATTTATTAAGAGTTTATAATTTGTATACAATATTTTATTTTGTTAATTATAATGATTATTATTAATTTTTAATGTTTTATAATTGATTTGTAATTACAATGATTACAATTTAAATGCTGGATAACGACTGACTAACTATTTATTACAGCTTTATTTCAAATGTAATGATACAATTCAATGCCGTTGGTATTTAAATATAATTAGTGCAGGGATGTATTGGGGAAAATAATAGTGCATGCAACACATCTATCCGCTAAAGGCAAAAGTTATCCACAGAAGATAATCTTTTGTAAATTTTCTGTTGTGCTTTATATTTCCATAAATTTAGTTATTTTATTAAAAAAAATTTAATTTAATTTCAATACTCAGGTTACGTTTCAATTTCGGATTTATTCAGTTACATTAATTTATTAACTCTTAGATTTACAATTCTTGGAGGGTGATCTAAGCTTTATTCCTTCATTCCAATGAATGGTACACCCAGTACGCGCTCTGAAAACATTTTAATCTGTTATTGTGTACAGTTTTAAGGGACTTTCCAATTTTGATAATACAATTTTCCGCGGATGGAACTTGTTACTTTCCTTATTACTTTCCGGACTGTGTTACTTTCCTGATTCGGAACAGGTTTGGCTACTGAATATTTTGTTAGATCATCCTGCATAGTAAGAATAAATTTATTGTTATTATGTAAACTTACTAAAGCCTCACAATATTCAAAGATTATTTTTGAAATGGCTTTGATATAGTACTAGTTATCTCCGTCAGTTCCTAAGTTTACAATTACAAATGTAATTTTTGATTTTGCTAAACATATTTGGGGACCGGTAAAACCTTGGCACTCGCGTATAGGTTCGGTATATTTCTTTGTGACCTCCCAGAGGTGTATTGGAATATTACTAAACAGAGCTGGAAGCTCGATCAATAAAACACGGATTTTATATATAGAAGTAAAGCTTTTATTTTCTTCATCAATGTTGAGTCGATTTAAAAAAAAATGTAATTTTCTGAAGTGAAGTTAGCCACAATATTTAACTACAGTGAAACATATTATAAATGATTCGAATGCGTTCAATGCTTATTTCCAACACTCCTCCTCATTTGAAACATCAGTTAACTCCACATGCATCCCGAAGAACATTGACACGGTTTTGTCAACAAATCTGCCACCATAGTTTCTGTAGGCCAATATTGGCATATAACAATACATTTGTCGATGTAATCCTTGACAAATGCCTCTTGAAAATCAATATGTTTGGTAATTGATAACAATTTCTCCTCCTTAGCGAATTTCAAACAACTTTGATTGTCTTCAAAAATTGTTGTCGGTATTTCCATGCGTTGATCGAAATCAGACAATTGCAAACCGGCAGTACTCTTGAGATACTTTAATACTCGTTTCAATTCGTTTCAATCCACCTGGTTTGGACTGGACATCTTTTGTGCTAGAATTGAAACTGCAGCCGATATGTCAGGTCTCGTGTTGACTGATATGTACAGTAAGCAACCGAGTAATTTTTGATATTTGCCGTTGCCTAACAACAAATCCGTATCTCCTCCTTTACCATATCCAACTGATAATGGAAATGAGGACATCTTTGCATCAGACATTTGGACATCCTTTAGTAATTTCCCAATGTAAGCAGTCTGATTCAACGTGTAAAGGCCATTTGATTCCTTCTTGAGTTGAAGACTCAAGAAATCCTTAATCTCTCCCAAGTTCTTAATTTTGAATTTCGAACTTAAAATCGTTTCGCACTTGGAGATTATCTCGTTGTTTTCACCAGCAATGACCACATCGTCTACGTAGATTAATACGTAGCATATTTTTCCATCATGTTTGTAGGTGTACAAGCATGGATCATTCTTGCTTTGAACAAAACCGAAATCTATGAGAATTTGATGAATTCTTTTGTACCATTTGCGCGCTGATTGCTTTAGACCATATAAACTTCGTTTTAGTACTAAATCTTCGTCGCCTTCAACTTTGAATCCTGGAGGTTGTCTCATTTAAATTGTTTCAGACAATTCACTGTTGAGAAAAGCCGTTTTCGCGTCTAGATGATAAACCTTCATGTCCTTGTTTGCTGCCACTGTAAGCTATGTTCGAAACGTAGTTTGACGTACAACTGGAGCAAACATTTGATCATAGCCTTGCCTTATGTTTGGCTACTTTCCCATCTGAATTGCACTTTAGCTTGTAAATCCACTTGCAGCCAACTAGATTTGCACCTTCTGGAATTTTCACAAGCTCCCATGTTTGATTCTCCATCAATGGCTTCATCTCATCTGTCATTGCTTGAATCCACAGCCTCTTTTGATCACTCTTGATAGCTTCTGCGTAGCACTTTGGTTCTTGAATGACTGAACTCACCACGTTCATTTCTTCAATAAATTTCTTTGGTGGAATTCCTTTGTTGGCACGTTGTGATCGTCTAACAGTTTGTTTTTCATCTTCATTCTGAACGTGATATTGTACTGGATTCTCTTCCTGAACTTCTTAATCGACTAATTCCTTTTGCACCTGATCGTTTTCTGCATCTTCAAAGTTGTTCAACTCTGAATTGACGATAACTTGTTCTTGTTGATAATTTTCACTATGGACTTGATAGGTAACAAATGGCCCCTTTCGACGAAGTGAACATCTAGACTAACTGTGACTCGATCGGTTTCCGGATTGTAACAACGATATGCATTTGATTCGTAATCATAACCGACCAGCACTCCTTTCACACCCTTTGAATCGAATTTGCGCGTTGTTTGGTAAACGATTCTGGACATAGTTAGCCATCATTACAGCTTCGCCCCAAAACTTTTTCTCTAGACCTGGGTCAATTAGCATGCAGTGAGCCATTTCTACCAGCGTTCTGTTTTTACGTTCCGCTGTTCCGTTTCGTTGAGGTGTGTATGCAGTAGTTCTCTGGATTTGAATTCCGCTCAACTTTAAATAATTCACGAATTCATTACTGATGTACTCTCGTCCTCGATCTGTACGGATGCACTTAGGTTTCCTTCCGAATTGAACCTTTACCACCGCAATATATTCCTTGAATTTGCTGTAAACTGATGATTTATTTGCGTTAGGTAGCTGACTGTAAATTTTGAGTAATCATCTATGAATGTCACAATGTAACGATTACCTGATGGTGTGGTCGTTTGCATCGGACCCCAAACAGCCGAATGAATCAGATCCATGACTGCAACTGCTTTATTACTCGACTTGACCGGAAACTTTATTCGAGTAATTTTTCCTTTGAGACACACTCTGCACTTGGAGTTGATTTCGCAATCCGCTGTACACTCGCTAAACTTGATGCCTTTAACCATATTTCGTATCGCCAATGATTTTACAACTTCGATGTCTCTATGGCCTAAAACCGTATGCCAATAAGGTATGCAGCCATTTGATTCCTTTTCGACCGAGTAAACTTTGTGAGGTTCCTTTAGTCTGTAAAGTTTACCGATGACTTCGCCAACTGCAATTTGCCGACTGTTTTTCCTTATTTCACACTTGTTGCCCTTGAAATTTACTTGATAACCTTTTACAGTTAGCTTTTTCACTGAAAGTAAATTTCCCTTGATATCTGGCATTAGCAACACGTCTGTGATTTTTACTGAAACACTTTGATTTTCCTCATACAGAAAATCAACTTTAATTGTGCCTTTACCCGCAGCTGTTAATTGTTGACCACTTGCAACGCTTACTTTATCACTACAATTCATGTCGATATTGACGAAAATATTCTTAGAACTGGCAATGACATGTGGCACCTGAATCGACAATCCAGCCATCACCTACTTGATGTGTCACAAACAGGTTTTCTGATTACTTCCTCCCTGTTTGTTGAGCCAGGCTTTGTATTTTCGACAATCCTTTTTGATGTGACCGCTTCTTTTGCAAAAATAGCACCCATACTTTTTATTTTCACCTTTTTGACCTTTCGTTGCTTTTGATGTGTCAACTTTTAATGCAGTGTCATCCGTTGTTCCGCCTCGATCCATTCTTCTTTTAAATTCCGCAAGAACCTTTGATTTGATCATCATGAGTGTCAGTTCACTCTCTTCTTTACCTTCGAGCGCTGTTACCAAACCGTAGTAGCTTGATGGCAAAGAAGCCAACAACGTAGCACTCATAAAAAATTCCGGACCAAAATCTGCACCAAGCGCCAATAATTTTCGAAACAGCTCGTTCATTGAGTTGACGTGTTTTTCCGCATCTCCGCCTTCATAAAGCCGCTGTTGCATGATTAACTTCAAAATGTGCACACGATTGCTTGATGTGTTCGATTCATACGTTTCCTTAAGAATTCTCAATGTATTTTTTGCTGAATCTGTACTGATGATATGATGAATTTGATCGTCTTCTACATTCAATGCAATTGTTGAATGTGCCTTTTCATCATTTGCTGTCCACGCTGCTGTAACTGGTGATGGTTGTATCTCATTGATAACTGCCCATAAACCTTTTTACTTAAGAAGCATTTCCATTTTGTATTTCCATACAAAATAATTTGTTCCGTTTGGCTTTGAAATGCTGTATCTTGATTCTGCTAACGTCATCCTTTTCCGTATGTGATTTTCACAACACAAAAAAAAAAAAAAAAATTTCACTCTATCCAATTAGCCTTCATTTTTTTTCGAAATATCCGTATTCTTCATCCACTGGGCCCATAACCTATTGGAATATTACTAAACAGAGCTGGAAGCTCGATTAATAAAACACGAATTATTTTAGATTCATTTTATATACAGAAGTAAAGCTTTTATTTTCTTCATCAATGTTGTGTGGATTTACATAAAAAAAATGTAATTTTCTGAAGTGAAGTTAGCCACAATCTTTAACTACAGTGAAACATATTATAAATGATTCGAATGCATTCAATGCTTATTTCCAATAAGTGAAACATGAAATTCATGGATTAAATGGTCAATTTCTTCTTCATCAAAAAGATACTTTTGAAGGGTTTCCTCAATTTTATTAGGTATGAAAGAACTCTCTGTCGGTGATAAATCAGGAGTTTTAAAACTATTAAGGGCTGAGGATTTAATACTGGGAATCCAGCATTTTCGATGTCATTTAAATAATCTGATGTAGGTGGTTCTGTAAGTGTAGTTGAAATTACATTGTTATCACTGATTATATGTGGTTTAATTGATTTGGAACGAGTAAGAATATCACAATCAGCAGGTATTTCCACGCTAATATTTTCTTTGCTTTGCATTTTTATTTTGCGACCCAGGTTTATAGATTATGGTATACAATTGTAATCGTCTAAACGAATTTTCCAACGCATAAGGCGAGAGGATGGGTTCCTTAAAGAACAAAGCTAAATTAAAAGGTTATGGTCAGTAATAATTAAAAACTTTCGTCTCTATAGATACGGGCGAAAATGAATGAGAGTCCACACGATTCCCAATAGCTCCTTTTCGATTGTGGCATAATTGATTTTAGCTTTATTAAGCACACGACTAGCATATGCAATTGGTGTTAAATCTATCTGTATCCGGTGAGAGAACTGATCCGATTGCTTGGTCACTAGCATAACAAGTTAAACTGAATGGTTTAGCGAAATCTGGCAACCTAAGAATCATTTAATATCTGTTGTATCTAGTTGGATTCCATTTGAAGACCGGTGTGAAGTTTTTAACACTTTTTTTTAACACATTTTACGCAGGTGTACATTAGTTTAACAGTGTAATTCAAGTTATTAAACACATTTTTTAACAATTTTTTTAACTCATTTTATTTAACACAATTTTTTAACATATTTTACGCAAGTGTACAATTGTTTGATAGAGTAACTCAAGAAAAACTTAATATATGAGAAACAAGATCCTACCATATGCTAAATAACACAAATCTCAGAGATTAGCTCCCATAACCGCTATATAGAATAGAAAGAGAATACATTAGGCTTTCCAAATCTGTACTTGGTATTCCATAATTTAGGGTTGGGCTCTTATGCCAAATTTTCAAATATTACCAAATCATCGAATATATGAAAACTCATGATACACCACATGATACAGGTTTGGAAAGCCTAATGTATCCTCTTTCTATTATATATAGTGGTTATGCGAGCCAATCTCTGAGATTTGTGTTATTTAGCAAAGATTAGTATCATGATTTTCGATATATTCGATCGTATTGGTAATATTTGAAAATTTGTTATCACAGCCCAACCCTAAGTTATGGAATACTACGTACAGATTTGGAAAGCCTAAAGTATCCTCTTTCTATTCTATATAGTGACTATGCGACCCAATCTCTGAGATTTGTGTTATTTAGCTAAGTTTATTATCATGATGTTCCATATATTCGATGATTTGGTAATATTTGAAAATTTGGCATCAGAGCCCAACCCTAAATTATGGAATACCAAGTACAGATTTGGAAAGCCGAAAGTATCCTCTTTCTATTCTATATATAGTGACTATGCGAGCCAATCTCTGAGATTTGTGTTATTTAGCAAAGTTTAGTATCATGATTTTCCATATATTCGATCGGTTTGGTAATATTTGAAAATTTGGCATCAGAGCCCAACCCCAAATTATGGAATACCAAGTACAGATTTGGAAAGCCTAATGTATCCTCTTTCTATTCTATATAGTGCTATGCGAGCCAATCTCTGAGGTTTGTGTTATTTAGCAAAGTTTAGTATCATGATTTTCCATATATTCGATGATTTGGTAATATTTGAAAATTTGGCATCAGAGCCCAACCCTAAATTATGGAATACCAAGTACAGATTTGGAAAGCCTAATGTATCCTCTTTCTATTCTATATAAAGGCTATGCGAGCCAATCTCTGAGATTTGTGTTATTTAGCAAAGTTTATTATCATGATGTTCGATATATTCGATGATTTGGTAATATTTGAAAATTTGGCATCAGAGCCCAACCCTAAATTATGGAATACCAAGTACAGATTTGGAAAGCCTAAAGTATCCTCTTTCTATTCTATATAGTGACTATGCGACCCAATCTCTGAGATTTGTGTTATTTAGCTAAGTTTATTATCATGATGTTCCATATATTCGATGATTTGGTAATATTTGAAAATTTGGCATCAGAGCCCAACCCTAAATTATGGAATACCAAGTACAGATTTGGAAAGCCTAAAGTATCCTCTTTCTATTCTATATAGTGACTATGCGACCCAATCTCTGAGATTTGTGTTATTTAGCTAAGTTTATTATCATGATGTTCCATATATTCGATGATTTGGTAATATTTGAAAATTTGGCATCAGAGCCCAACCCTAAATTATGGAATACCAAGTACAGATTTGGAAAGCCGAAAGTATCCTCTTTCTATTCTATATATAGTGACTATGCGAGCCAATCTCTGAGATTTGTGTTATTTAGCAAAGTTTAGTATCATGATTTTCCATATATTCGATCGGTTTGGTAATATTTGAAAATTTGGCATCAGAGCCCAACCCCAAATTATGGAATACCAAGTACAGATTTGGAAAGCCTAATGTATCCTCTTTCTATTCTATATAGTGCTATGCGAGCCAATCTCTGAGGTTTGTGTTATTTAGCAAAGTTTAGTATCATGATTTTCCATATATTCGATGATTTGGTAATATTTGAAAATTTGGCATCATAGCCCAACCCTAAATTATGGAATACCAAGTACAAATTTGGAAAGCCTAATGTATCCTGTTTCTATTCTATATAGTGACTATGCGAGCCAATCTCTGAGATTTGTGATATTTAGCAAAGTTTAGTATCATGATTTTCCATATATTCGATGATTTGGTAATATTTGAAAATTTGGCATCAGAGCCCAACCCTAAATTATGGAATACCAAGTACAGATTTGGAAAGCCTAATGTATCCTCTTTCTATTCTATATAAAGGCTATGCGAGCCAATCTCTGAGATTTGTGTTATTTAGCAAAGTTTAGTATCATGATTTTCCATATATTCGATCGTTCTGGTAATTTTTCAAAATTTGTCGTCAGAGCCCAACCCTAAATTATGGAGTACTACGTACAGATTTGGAAAGCCTAAAGTATCCTCTTTCTATTCTATATAGTGACTATGCGAGCTAATCTCTGAGATTTGTGTTATTTAGCATATGGTAGGATCTTGTTTCTCATATATTAATTTTTTCTTGAGTTACTCTATCAAACAATTGTACACTTGCGTAAAGTATGTTAAAAAATTGTGTTAAATAAGATGTGCTAAAAAAAGTGTTAAAAATGTGTTTAATAACTTGATTACACTGTTAAACAAATATTCACTTCCGTAAAATGTGTTAAAAAAAAATTGTTAAAAACTTCACACCTGTCATTTGAAGTGCTAAAATGCCCCAAATATTGTATTTTTGAGGATTTATTCTTTGTATTTACCACCTACAACTTGGTTACAACAGTTTTAATATTTAAATGAATGTGGCTGTGTTTTAACTTTTATTTTTATGTACATTTTTGTTTTAAGAAAAATTGTATTGAAAAAATCTTAATTATAATGACTTACCACTAATTATTACTTAACCCTAATATGTACTAAAAATATATATCTATTAGGAAAATTATTAAGAAATTAAATTTCTAATGCCCGAATCGATAGACACAACTACAACTTTTAGTTGCAGTCACTCTGTTTTTCGAAATTGATGTTCGAAATTCGAATACGGTATTTTTAAACCAGAATAAAACTGAAAATTTAATCAGGAATCTAGTACAATTTTCAAACAATAAATGTTTCTAAATAAATTTTAACTTTTTAAAGGGAAACATCACAATAAAAATAATCTTAATTGATAATTTATTGCTAAATATAGGTATTTCGTTTATTATTATTTATTATGACCTAAAATAAATAAATTTACATTGAAATTAGAAATGATAAATTCCATTTTAAACGTCAATTGTATTCACTGTTTGTAGTCGCCGATATCCACCACTACAACTTCAATCTACATTTTGATCTGTGGTTTTCGTGAGGTTTAAAAATACTAAAAAAGATAATTTAGTCGTAGTTGCGAATTAATTGTGGTTTGTCGATTTGGCCCTAATTATGTAACTATAGTATTTTCTGAAAACAGAAGTGACCTAGTTGGATATGGTCTGAGGTTTACATTCTGAGTGTAAAATGCTTGTTTTATATCTCCTTGGGAGGTTTCTTATGATGTGTAGACAATTGTTTCGAACAATTTTCAGCCATTTTCTGTGCGAATTAGCAGCATATTTCACGATTTGGCTACCATATGTAATTTTAGCCCAGATTATCGTTTTATATAATCAATAATTTGTTTTTCTCATTAAGTTTGGAGTTGCAACATAGTAGTGGATATAGAGTACTAATTAATTTTTGAGAGCGTTCAACTACGTAACCTATAAGTGCTTTAAAAGTAATTTTTTGTCAAACCATATGCCAAGATATTTGATTTTACTACAGCAAGGGACTGGTGTATTATCAGCTAGTAAATTAAGATTAATTGGTAAGTATGTTGCAGCTCTTCGTCGGGTAAAAAAATTGCTTGTGTTTTTGACGGGTTTATTTTATTGTTCCATTTGGTGCAGTTATCAATCAGTGAATTTATATTAGATTGTAAAGTTGTAATAGTAGTAGGTTCTATATGGACGATGTTGGTTCTATATGGTGTATTGGGCAAATTCAGCAGTAAACAAATTTTGAAATATCGGAGAGAGCACGGCACCTTGAGGAACTTCCGAATGAATTTCATGCTTGGCGGATTTTGTTGCCCGATATACAAATAAAAAATTCTATGTTTTTAAGATAATTGTTAATAAGTTTTATTAGATAGGTCTGGAGTTTTATTTGAATCATCTTGTAAAGTAGACCTTTGTGACAAACTCGATCAAACGCCTTTTATATATCAAAAAGAATAAGGCCAGTAGATTGCTTCCGGTTAAATGCTGTTTTAACATGTCTGTATATTCAGAGGGCTTGGTGTTGTGTATAGATAACTCGTGGCGAAAACCGAACTGTTGTTCGGGCAGGATGTTGTTAATATCAATAAATTTATCGAGACGCTTTTTAATCACTATTTCGAAAATTTTTCCTAAGATATTTAACAAGCTTATTGGTCGATAATTGTCCTTCCCTGGTTTTATAATTGGTATTACTTCTGCCGTTTTCCAATACTTAGAAAAATGTGAGTATTTTAAAAAAGCGTTAAATATGTATGTACATATGTTACGAAAACAATAGCTTTTCTGGGGAGATTTTTGATTAACTTACCATTAATAGTGTCTTCACCTGGAGATTTAGAGGATTTAACAGATCCTAGATAAATTTAATTTCTTTTGGAGTGGTCATGGTCAGATTATCTGGGGATATTAGCTCTGTGTGAAACGTTAAAAATTATAAACTTCTGAAACTAATTGTTAAAAAAATAAAGAGGTACTATGGTTATTTTGAATGCCTGCAAATCTGTGTGCTAGCGATTCACATTTTTCTTGGTTCGATATCAAAGTACAATTATTAGTTTCATCATTGAGTGGTGGAATTTGTCTACTTCGAAAACGTAGATATTTACTGATTGCCCACAGTTTATTGGTATTTTGATCGTTTTCAAGATTTGAAATTCTGTACTTATACGTTTATGTAATTTACTTACGATTGATTTTAGAAATGTATCTCAGGTTCTCTGGAATTGTCGCCTACGCGAATTTCTAAGTCGTAATATCAATTTTGACTTTTGTTGATTCGGGGATTTCGAATTCAATATTATTAGTTATAGTTCTAAGGAATGGTATATACATTGTTTTTAGTTGTCAGGATTAATTTATTTAAATAAGTGATCAATATCTTTGTATGACTGAATATTTCTAATTTGAGACGCACTCACTATTGCGATTAAGGATAATTTTCTAATGTTTCCAATTTGCTGCAGAGTAAACTGAAAAGAACCTGGAGACGGTCAGAGCTAAAATGCAGTTAGTAAGGGCTTAACAATAGTGGAACCGTATTTCGAGTTATGATTTTAGTGGATTGGGGAGTTTAGAAATATCACTGTAAATTTATCAACTAGCATTAGGTTGTAGAAAACGGAACCCGCTCTCTTATTTTTAAAATAGTTTCATTGAGGATATTTGGCATTTAAATCGCCTCCAATAATACATTTTTAACTGATTGAAGTTAGATATTCCATATCTGATTTGAATTGGTTTAAAAAAAAAGGTTTTAATTCCACCTTTGAAATAAGCAGCCATTAGTATGATCCTTCTACGGTTTATGCAAATATCAATTCCAAATGGCTCAATAATTTGGAGGTGAAAATAAGGTAACAAGCAGTGTTTAATATTTCTCTTTACTAATATTGCAACTTCTCCCTTTGCAAAACCTGATTTGCTATTTAAATTATAAATTTTCTATTCTGGATCAAAGAGGGATGTACCGACTTTCAACCAAGTTTCTGTAATCAGAGCCATATGAACGTTATGGTGTTTCATATAAGTAAACGTTTCTTCCGCTTTATTTATAATACTATTGTTATGATTTGCTTGCAATGGATACATCATTTTTGTACATTACTGTATAGATAAGTTACTGTGACGCGCGTTATTACTTGAAATTTTTCAAATTTCGTTTTTCAAAAGGAAAGACTAGAGAGCATGTCACTAATTACCAATGATAGTATTTCGTCGTATGATAATAAAGAGCCTCACCACGTCTTTGCTCATCTGTGTTAGATTTCAAATTAGTTTTGTTATTGTAAGTGTAGGTTTCGGTTGCTGGTTAAACGTTGAACGCCAGTCTCTTTTTTTTTTGGTGTTTGTTGTTCTTAAATGTAACCTAATTTTAACATTTTCCTGGATGAGTACATACTCTTTTAATTTCGGACAATCAGGTGAATTTTCTGCGTGATTTCCATTGCAAAGACAGTATTTCAGGTTGGCTTCGGGTACTACAAAATTTTAAGTTTCATGATGTTCACCATATTTAAAATACTGTAAAGTTTTATTAAAATGAAGTTCCATGGCCATATACATACCACATCTGCGGGCGTTCGTTCGCAATGTGAATATGCGTCATGTGTGTGGTCTCCCCACTATGTCCCCACTATGCTAGTCATATTAATAGAATCCAAACGGAACAAAAAAAAATTCTCAATTTGTATGCGTGGAAAACCCACTAATTTGATCATCGTAAGGCACGGCGGGAGAACGTTAGGGTTCTGCCTTATTATGTCGATTGATGCAAAACTTTAAAGGTTGAGCTACTTGTAATTCGCCGTCAGCATGCTGGTGCCATTTTCATTTCCGATCTTTTAAATGGCAATATCCAGAGCTCATTCTTATTAATAAACCTTGGATTATGTATATGCTCCGGAAAGGAGTTTAAGAGCTCGATCCCTTTTGAAAACTGAATGTTATAAGACTAATTATGGAGACAACGGGCCTTTGAATCTAATATCTAAATCTTATAATGAATTGAGTTAGCCTTGTGATTTTAATATGAGTAAATGTGAGATCAAACGATCATTGAAATGAGATTATTTCAATAAAAGATCGCTAAATAATTCTGTAATGTTAAATGTTAAATTATAATGGTACTAGAACTTTTGGTTTCTAATTAGTTTTCTATTAAACAAAAATTAAATTAAATCTTTATAAACTTTGAAAGCTTGAACATAAAAATTTCAAGCGGGGCAAATATATTTTCTACATGAACTCGATACGGACTTTCGGAGGAGATTAGTAAAGTTAGAGTCTAGGATGTATGTGAATCTAATTTTAACTACCATATGCTAATTGCATCGATTATACCGATTAGTCCAATTAGAGATTCAATTATGAATATGTAGATGTACATATTTTATCTATTATGAATATTAGAAGAAAAATCTAGTTAATAAAAGGTCATTTCTTGCTCCTCCCAGCAAACTGTATACATAATGTACACACGCGATGTTTAAATATCACCCACCTTGAGAGTGTAATTGTACTCACTCTTCCTTCTTTTCTTTATCAAATCCATCAAGGGCTTAGCAATATCACAGAAATATGAAATAAACCAAAGATAATATCCGGCGAAACTTAAGAACGATTTAATATCTGTTGTACATTGAGGTATAGGAAAATTTTGTATCCGTGATTTTTGATTCATCTGGTTTGATTCCATTTGAAGTGACATAATGTATGCCCCAAATACTTAATTTAATGCTACAAAAATTGACATTTCTGAGGACTTAATTTAAGAATAAATTTTCTAAAACGCTTTATAACTCAAGAAGTTGATCATTGTGTTCTGTTAGACTGCATCAAAGATAGCTACATCACCTAGATACGCTAGACATTTGATATTGTTCAATCCTGATAGTGTACAATTTATCATTCGCTGGAAGGTCGTAGAGGCACCTTTGAGACCAAAAGGTATACGAACAAACTCGTAATGGCCATCATCTGTGCTGAATGCTGTTTTGGACCTATCATCTTCTTTAAGTTCAATTTGATGATATCCACTTTTTAAATCCAATGAAGAGAAATATTGAGCTTTTCCAAGATTGTCCAGAATATCAGATATGTTGGAAAGTGGATAAATGTCATCTGTTGAAATACGACTTTTTTGGCACGACCTACACTGGGAAATTCCAGGGACTAATACTGTCTTGAATTATAGTCTGATCGAGTATCTCATTAACTTGCTGCTTAATCTCCGCTTTAATCGAATGAGGGTGACGATATTCCCTAGAAGTTGGGATTTCGTGTATAATTAATTCTATAGACGTTAATACATCGCTTTCTAAATAAAATATATCATTAAATTGATGTACTATTAGGATTAGTGTCTTACGTTCTTCTTCGTTTAAATTAGTATAAGGTCAACATTTGACTCAAGATTTTCAATGCGTTGTTGAATTTTGTTATCCTATTTTTGACATTCATGAACTTCATATTCAGAAATAGGTTCAAACTTAAATTTTAAGTAAGGTGTTGTATATAGGAAATATCAGGTAGATTTAAAATTGGTAAAGTGATACAATTATTCCGAACATTGTGAATTGAATTTGCAATAAATACTGAATCAGTTATTTCCTGAGAAAAACAAATGAATTCAAAATTATTAAAACCATTTAGTGGAATCGAAATTAATTTTTCAGAGCGAGGTGCAATAGTAATAGATTTTTTGGGGCTCAACTCTAATTCTAAGGGAAATGATACACTATTATTATGAAATGAAATATCTAACAATAAATTCTGAAAGTTTATTTTACATTTATAATAATTTAGGAAATTTTGAGCAGTTATTTCAAATGACTTTGGAACGGATAAGGAACTATTTGAAAGGTAACTGGTATAAAATGATCGTCTGTACTAATAATTCCTTTTTATATACTAAAAATAGAATGCATTTCAATTTGCTTTGCTCTACTAAAAATAGAATGCATGTCAATATCTATATAAATGTATTTATTAACATTGCGACAAACACCCGATATAGTGTATAATTCATTTTCGTCCGATTTTAAATTCGACGGATCATTATTTGTTACTTCTTGTATTTCATTTTGAACAGAGAGGTACCGTAGATGTGTTGGAGATTCAAAGGAGCCCCTCGATTTTACTTTAATAGTCCGTTAGCATTTCCCGTAGAAGAAGGATTGCCACTTTCGACCTAAATGCTAGAAATATTTTTAAATTGGTTGGGGTAATTACCTAAAAAGATTGATTGGTAATAAAAATATTGATTGGTAATATGCCTCGATTTTTTACAATATTGGCAAACTTTTGGTTAAGCTCGGGCTCTATTTTGATTAGAAAGACTAACGAAATGTTTAAACGTAAGTTCTATTTCGCACGCACGGTTTATGGTTTCTTGTAAAATGGTATATCGGCCTTTACGATTAATTTTATAGAGCTGTCTAAACCTTCTTGAAATACTTGAAAAATTTGTATTACATTTTTTAATGGTTTCTGCAGCCTTTTATCCTTCATAAGCAATATATGCTTCATTCAGATCAATTCAGCCTCATTAATTCTATTAATTTAGGTTTATCACCTTCAAGCATCGTAGGTTGGTTTTCCAGTTGAGAGCGCTTCACAACTGCATTTGCTTTTAGCTTTTTGGAGTTCTTTACCCTTATTCGTTGTTATTCTGGTACCCCAGTCGACAATTTTTGGCATTAAAGCCTCCTCGTTTTCCTAGTTTACTAAGGAACTCGAGATAATCTTTTTCTTTCGGTAACTCTTCATTGTGATGAATAGTTTTTCTAAACAGCACTATCTTATTTAGCAGTGTTTTCATGATGAGGCATACATCGATTTTTCCTATGTCCAGGACCACCTGCAATTCTTGTTGATGTTGCATCAGTGCAATGGCATTCCAACATACATTCTAAGATCATTGGCCATTTTCCTGTTTAGGAATGGCTTCCTAATGTGTACTCTAGTTTCTGTAATCGCTCATCAAACGTATTGAGCTTGCTTAAAATTAATTTAAGTGATAGATTTCCATTACTCATCGTTACTTAAGCATGAATCATTTTACCCAACTATCCAGCTCTAGACACTTTATACGATTTACTTCGGGTTGGTTCATTTTAACTGGTTGATTCCTGAATAATCTTGGATTTTTAGCAATCACGTTCTTATTTTTGATGTTTTGCAGTTAAATATCAACGCTGCATCCACTGTAGTTAGCCGGATGGTTTTCTCCACAGTGAACGCAATTAGGCTGAATATTTTTATCTTTTACACAATTTTTGGTGTGATGTTTACCTAAACATTTGACACACCTGGGTTCCCTGTTGCGATATTTTCGTGTATGTCCATAGGCTAGACATTGTTTGCATTGTGGTAGAACGTCTTAGAAGCTGAATAACCACTTTACACCCCAAGATGTAGTACATTTGATAATTTTTTTCGATTCATCACATTATTGGTCTGGTTTCTGTAAGTTTCACTATCTTCCAAGTTTATTTTGATGGTGTTTCTGTTCATCAACTTTGCATTAAACTACCAGTAGTAGTTGTTGTTTTTATTTTCTCATAGAGTAAATCGTAGTCTTTGATTTTATCTATTACCATTGGAGGTGGTGGAGGTATTTTTATTTATTTTTGTGTTTCTGGATGGTTCGTTTTCGTCCATATGGAACTCTTGGTGATTTGTTTTCTGGTTTAGGAGTAGAACAGTTGTGCTTCATAAGTTGCTGTATCCATGCAAAAGTATCATTGTAAAATCAAGTTGATAAAAGATTTTGGGAGAGAAATTCTCGAAGGAGGAAAGTGATGCTCTATGCGAGTTCCGCAGTCATTAATTTCATGTTATGTGCTTATAGAAGTTTTATACATTTATTTGTATGGGTTGTTAAGACCCTTACGCTTATTCATGAATCATGTCGACAGAACTAAACGTTAGTTGTTCTCTTGGTATGCTATTTCTTCAATTTATTTGATAATTTGAATAACAAAATGAAACAAATTTGGGAAATATTGGAAGCTAAAAGTTAAATTTTTTATTAGAATACTAACTTGACATGAGGTTTCAATGTATTTAACGGTACAAAAATAATCGATAAAATGCTAACAGTGAAGAATAATGAACCCTCAATTTTACCCAATCCAACAAATTATCAAAGCTTTCTGATTTAATATGAAGTTTTAAGCTTGAAACTTGGGAAAACATAATCTACTTCAATATCTTAAAAAATGCTGAGAAATTTTTAAAATTGTACAACATAATTTTAGGTGAAGTTTGCAGTTATTATGTAAATTGTATTTAATTGCAGTCAAGCGTTACTATTTTACAACTTTCGTTACTCAGGCGGTTCTATCTGACGTTTTTAGATTTCATGTAAAATGAAAGTAACTAAACAAGAAAATACTTATAAGTAGAAGCTCCTCATGTAAAAATCTATTTAATGTTAAAAGTACCGTCTAAGCTCTAAGCAAAGATAATTTTTAATAAATTTCGAAATTTCATGCCCACTATTATCACATATAATATTTTTCACAAACAATAATCTCTGGAAGATCTATAGTTTACTTGCTGAATATTAAGATTTAGTTACTCAAGATAATGGAAGCGATATTATTTGTATGTGAACCTATGATTTTGATAAAAGATGATCCTGCCTTAAAATGTCATAATTCTATATTTATATGTAAAGCGATGTCTTCTTAAAAAAACACGGAATGTTAAGCTTTCCTTTGACCATACTGATAAATATTAATAAATTAGCTCTATCGCCAATTGGATTTTTAAAATCTTTTTATATGAAACAATTGAACTTAGTAAAACGTATGATAAAACCAACAGTTGGATAATCGAAACTTTTATTAAAAGATATTAGAAACTTTTACTCGAGCTTTGATCCAATAACAGCTACAAAATTATACCTAAAACACAGGGTTAACCATAAAATCCAGAATATACCTTTAGCAAATTGTTAACTTTAATTTTTCACTTAGCTTATACTGCATCACTGGAAATTTAAGTTTATTTGTGTCCAGTAAAACGTAGGTTTTCTACTAAAATACTGCAGCACTATGCAATGCAGCAATGCCAAATAGTTGGAACTCGTGAATCACATAAAAGCTCCCTGGAGTGCACTTTAAAGTAATAATTTCTTAACAAATTTAAACAATTAGTTAGAATGATTAAATTTTAAAGCTAATCCTCCTTGTAAAACATAGACCTGGGCCCGAATTCCGGTTCGATGACAAATGATAATGAGAAATGATTAGATTTTTTATTTCAACTAGTCGGTTGCATTTTTCTTTAGAGTAGGCGAAATAAAAAATCAAGTCATTTCTCATTTTCATTTATCATTGAACCGGAATTCGGGTGTTGAATTACGTAACTCTGGGCAAGTCTATTTAAAGTAAATAGAAATGAGTGAAAAAATATTGAATGATGCTAATGGATCCAGTTGATTCGATGTTTGATAGAATAATATTTGACACTTTTAACATTGGATTCCCAGATCCCGCCGAAATTTTACCTTTGTTCAATGTTACTTGCTTGTTTACTAAAAAGCTCCTTTAAGAATTTGTTGCATAAAACAACATTTGTAGCATTATCAGAATACATATCCGAAGGAATTCCACGCCTTCCAGTGAATCTTCTAAGTACAGCTAAAAATTCTTGACTTGACAAATCGGTTGCAACATCAAGATGAATTGCTTTGGTCAATAAACAGATGATTATCACGATATATCCTTTGGGCGTTTGGCGACATCGTCCTTTTCTTAGCTTTAATTGTATCGGTCCCGCAAAATCTATGCCGCTGTGAAAAAGAGGCCGGGAAGGTTGAATTCGGGAAGCTGGCAAATCTCCCATAAACTGATTTATATTATGCCTTTTGTATCTAAAACAAGTTAAGCATATGTGTATATAGCCGTCTTCACTGCTCTTTTACAATTCACAATCCAGTACCTTTGACGCAGAACTGTTATAAGCGATGTTGTGTTAGCATGTAAATATTTAAGGTGATAATGATTTATTAATAATTCGGTGTAAGTTGACGAATACGGTAGTATGATAGGGTGTTTAGTCTCTGCACGTAGAAGTGTATTGCGTAACCTTCCTCCGACTCGAAGTATTTCTCCATTGATCAAGGACGGATAATTGTGATTTAGATGGTACCTGATGGTTTGCTTTTAAACACTTTATTTCTTCAGCAAAATGTTGTTGTTGAATATGTTTAATATAAATATTTTCAGCGTCTCGTAGCTCCAGCACTGTGGAACATTTCGATTTTACAGATTGTGACCCTTGTTTGAATATTTTGATGAACCTCATACACATTACAGTTATGTTTATTAATTTAGGCCATGACGAGAACCTTTTTATTAATGATTCGTGAAAAGAGCCTTGCAAATTCGAGTCCGAAGCTACGATGAAGGTTTTTAAGTTGCGTTTTTCCCTTTGAACTGTTTTGGAATCTCTCAAAATAGCGTTAGTTATCGGCGATTCATTTTCACTTCTCTCGAGCCAATGCGGTCCACACCACCATGATGTTTGTGAAATGATATCTTTAGGATAAATACCTCTAGTGGCTATAGGTCAGCTGGTTTTTCTGAAGTTCGGATATGGTTCCAATGATGTCGGGGCCAAAAGTTGATGATTTTTGAAACACGGTTGCTGACAAATGTTTTCCAAGTTTTAGGAAATGATTCTAGCCAAGTTAAAACTATCATTGAATCGGTGAATGCGCGTATTTGAATATTTGGAATATTTAACGAGATTTTTACAGATTTCATTAACCTGGTTAACAGTAAAGCAGCGTTTAACTCTAAGCGTGGCAAGAAGATGGTTTTTATAGGTGCTACACGTGTTTTAGAAGTTAATAGGTTAACTTTTATTGATCCATCTTTGTTAAAACATCGAACGTATATGACGGCGCAGTATGCGAGTTCGGAAGCATCTGAAAATCCAATTAATTCTATAGAACTTTCATTCGTGAAAATGTTACGTAGTATTTGAATTTGTTCTAAATAAGAATATTGTTTTCGAATTTTTGACCATTTAGAAGCAATTCCTTCTGGCAGAGTATCATCCCAAAATACATTTTTAACCCAAAGTTGTTGAAAAAGAATTTTCACAAAAATTGTCACTGGAGCAAGCCATCCTAAAGGATCAAAGATTCTACCGGCTTCGGAGAGCATTTTTCGTTTAGCATGTTCTTCTAGGTGCTCCACATTAATCTTGAATGAGAATGTGTCTTGTTGACCATTGAATATCTTGTTGTTGTTCCATTGAATATCAAGAAGTTTAATATAAGTTGGATCTTCATCTATATTGAGAGGTTTTATTTCTTTGTCTTCGGTTGGAATATCCTTGAGAAAGAGAGCTGAAATAGAAACCCATTTCCGAAGATGCAGCCCACCAGATTTCAAAATACTGTTTATCTCGTCCCGGATTTTTTGCGCTTCAATCAAGCTTGCAGCGCCAGTCATTAGATCATCCATTAAAAATCATTTTTTATCATGTTGGCAGTAACTGGATAATCTGTTTCTTGCTCAATGGCTAACTGATGTAGTGACCGCGTAGCTGGAAATGAGGCAGAAGCTGTGCCGTATGTAACAGTCATTAGACGATAATGTGTGACTGGCTAATAACCATTCAAAAATTGATTTTTGAGAAACGGGAAAATCGTTTTCAGAAACTGTTTCATTTTCTAGTGTTTTAAAGAAATAATTCGATCCAATAATTATGTCTATACAATTAGAATTGTAGAACATTGGATCAGCTAGTTCGAGAAATTGTATACTCTTTCATCTCCAAGAATCGAAAGTTCGCGATGGTATCATCGACGTTAAATTTGGTAAAACTAGCGCATTTATCGTGATTCTCTTGTTATTGTATCGC
The DNA here is from genome assembly GCA_963556165.1 of Tipula helvola. Taxonomy (NCBI): domain Eukaryota; kingdom Metazoa; phylum Arthropoda; class Insecta; order Diptera; family Tipulidae; genus Tipula; species Tipula helvola. The sequence continues at coordinate 304,097,989 of OY744482.1, forward strand.
GATGATAAATCTACCCTGACTAGGCCATTTGTGGTTCCTGCTTTCACTGATGCTAAACCCGTTACTGGAATTCTTGCATTAGCTCTCTTTAATCCGAGTCGGTTAACACATTCCTCTGTAATGAAAGAGGCTTGGGAGCCCGAATCGAGCAAAACCCGACTTGTAGATTGGGTACCAAACTTGTCTTTGACGTAGACAAGAGCTGTTGGCAATATGCATTGTCTTGTAGTTAACAGAGAAGTCTGGGCAGATGTTACAGAAGGAAATGATTGCTGACTATTGCTTATTGGAAGATTATGTTCAGTGAAGTTTGACGGTAACTTGAGATTGGTTTGTTGATTGGAGTGGCTGGAAACGGATTGTTGATTGAAGTTTAATTGTGGATTAGGACATCCTTGTTGATTGAAGTTTCTTAGTTGATTGGTACAAAAATGTTGATTGGTGTTTGGATGTTGAATGATACTGCATTGAGTTGATAGCTGTTTGATATCACAAGATGAATCAGTCATCGCTTTATCTTGGGTGATCGGTAATTGCTTTTGTGATATGCCTTGTGAGATATTCGAAATTGATTTCGGATAGAAATAATTACCAGGAGAAGGTTCGTGTTTGTTCGCTGGTGGATAATACACCTCGGGCTGTTCTGGCGATATGTGGTATGAACCGGCTTCGGCTAATTTCGGATCAGAAAAATTAAGTTTTCTTTGATTGTATAACAAAGTGTGATGCTTCATGGAGCATAAGCGACACACATACATATTTGGATGTACAATTATTTGTTAAATGCCCAGAATTCAAACAATTATGGCACAACTGATTTTGTGCGAGTTGTTGCAGATAATTGCTTAAAATCTGGACACCGATATAAGAAATGTTGTTGTGAACATTTAATACATTTATGTAGGGTGGAATTGTGTACCCATACAGGTTTGATTGACGTGGAATACGATTTTGATGGTAATTGTGCGCTTTCCAGTTCAGCCGCCCTATTATTTAGAAATTTAAAAAATGCTTCTAAAGTGGGCATCGTGGAACCTGTGGCTTCTCTTGACCAAAGTAGTCTGCTTTCGGGATCTAGTATTTTCAGTAACAAATATATTACCCCTTTTTTCTGCTTCCTTACTTAGAGCACGTAGGCCACGAATTGCTTCATCGGCTGAATCGTAAATTCTTTGAACTTCTAACGCAGAAGACCTTGTTGTTGATGGTTGGTTGATAAACGAGTTAATGTATGAAAAGGCTATTTGATCTGGTTTATTGTACCGAGAATTTAATTTTTCCCATGCTTCATCGCAGGTCTCGTTAGAAAGCGTCAATCCATCGATTAATTCTAGCGCCTTTCCTTTCAGACTTTGGATTAAATATTGATATTTTTGAATTTTACTTAAGTTAGAATTTTTATGAATTGTTGTTAAGTAAAAATCTTTGTAAGCTGGCCAATTCTGGTAATTAGTTCCCTCAAAAGTTGTTAAGGATAATTTGGGAAGCTTAACATCTCCCGTTGTTTTATTCCCAGTGCGATTATTAGTATCAGCAACAAAGAGCATTGCTCTAAACATGTACGTTGTTGCTCAACTAACTCTTTTAAAATCGGATTAGATTCCTCCACTTTTGGATTATTATTGCTTTGCTTCAGTTGCAATTTCAATAATGTGGCTCTGATGGTTTCATAATTTTTTCCGATTTCAGTTTCTAGTGTAACGCATTCTGCATCATCGGGCAGGCTAGAAGCAATTGAACGAAAATCAGTCCATATTTCAGCTAGTATTTCAATGTTCACTGTTATGTCCGTTATATCCTTATCGCCCGCTGAATTTGCATAGCTTGGAATTTTACATAATCGCTCATTTAATTTAGTTAATTGCCTTACGAATCTTGACATAATAAAGATTTATTTAAATTAAATAGAGCAATAAATTATTAAAAATGAAAACAGTCGAGCAAATTGGAGAAACCGTTTATATGTGTGACTTTGAAAATACTTATTACGAATACTGTATTATCGCGAATTTCAGCTGTACCGTTATTCTTACGATTACAAATTTCGATAGATGCTAATACTAAACACTAATAGCACTAAAAAATACACTCACAAGAAATAAATTTGTACTGCTTTTGGTAGATATGTAGCAAGTCAATGTACCACGTTAAGAATATTCACTTATCAAAATAAATGAAATTTAATGAATTAAAGCTAATCATTTTTGAATATATCACAATTTCAAATATGAATTTAAATGTTTCACTATATAATTTTAATTTTAATTAGGAAAAAAAGACGTTTACTTATCTTAAGTTTTCTTGATCGCTGATGTCAAACCGTTAAACCAACTGCATACGGCTCGAAGTACCATGAAAAAATATTGAATGTTGTTAATGGATCCTGTTGACTCGATGTTTGATAGAACTGCTCGATCTTTTATGAGAATTAGAAGAATATTCCACAATTCCAGATTTAATGATTATATCCAGCGAATTTGGATAACAACAAAATAAATAAAAGACACTACAAATTACAAACGTTATAATATTTCTGATTTATTAATTTTTGTGCAAAGGTTGAAGCTCGAATGAATCTTAATTTTTTGGCAAACCAAATTGACAACGTTATTTTACATTAGTTGTTGTACATATATATATATATATGTATAAGAGAAAAAGACAATATATAAAAAGGGTTAAATACAAATAAATTAAACGCGTAACAGTTTTAAAAGTACGTAAAAATATAAATAGAAAACAAATGTTTGTGTAATTATGTACATAGATAATTGAAAGGCTATATATTCTTGATGATCAGCAAATTATGCAGTATGTATGCACATTTAATATTGATGACTATTGTATGATTATTTGGTTGGTTCAAAAGTTTTGTTGGTTGATAAGATTGTCCAATGAGCTTTATGTTTATTAAAAGCTCTATTGAAACAGCGTATGTGATACAATTATTGACACTCGTAAGAAAAAGTTGGAATTAATCAGCGTTTTATTACATAATTAAGCATATTAAAAGTTTCTCTTCTGAAAAAGTACAATTATTGACCAGAAAGAAGTATACAATTATTGACATACTTATACCTTAGACCATTTAGCGAAATAAAAACTTGCTACCTAATTGTTTGTTAATATATTTTTAAGGAACTTTATATTTTCAATACATAGCTCATTGTACATAAGTCAAACGTTTCATTATCACAATTCACATTATAAAATAAAAATAAAATATCGTAAATTCGTTTAATATAATAAACTTAAAAATAAAATAAATAAAGATAAAGCGATTCTGAAGTCTTGTAGATTATAGTTCAATATTAAACAAATGTCGGAATGTAGGCGAGTCCAATCATTTTAATGCACGATATATGGAATTCCCTTGTATATTTAGTACATTTTATTCCTAGTTTTTTGTTTAGCGAAAACGTGCATTTGTAACACATGGAGCCGGATGCAATTCTATTTTCTCCGATGTAATCGTGATTTTCAGACTCTTCGAAAAGATTTTTTATTTGGTCCTGTATCATTCCCTCCATTATTCAGAGATTCAGTTTGAACATCAATCGGTACGATTATATCTACGTGAATGATTAGGTCGTGTAATTGCTGTTGCACTTGTAGCAGAATTGGAAGGCAAAGATCCGGGTCGAGTTAATTTATTCGTTTTTTTCTTACTAGTTTTTGGTTTTAATTTGCTCGGACTTAATCCACAATGCATCGGTAATAACAAACGGTTTTCGTGGTTTCATAAACTTAATACCCTGCCTTTTAGGTGGTATCGGCTTTTATGTGGTACAGCGGTCAGCTTAATTGGAGTTACTAGGGCTCATTTATATCCACTAGGTCAACGTTTTCTGCACCTTCTTTGGCAGTTATTTCCTCGCTAACGAATAAAAAGTCATTGATTTATCTATATGATTGAACGATAATATCGCACATTCCGAAAATGTGTTGGTCTTGTTGACTAACCAATCAATTTGTGTTTTTGGAACAAAATCATCGGGTTTAAATTAAATAAATAATGTAAACATGTCTTTCATCATCCGACCAATTGGACGTAATGCTTACACTATTGCAAGCTTTCTCAAATTCGTTGATATTTGTTTTACTTATTATTTGTTCGAATTCTCCATAAGACATACTTTTATCGGTTGTAGTCATTGATTCTTTGAATCGATGGTCGATTGTGGTTCCCGATCCCTTTCCCAAACAACCAACGAGAAACATCAATTGAATTATAGTCGCAAGGGAAGATACTTCAGGCCCGAAAACCATGTTCAATAGTTAGAGCAGTAATACTTTTTCGCGGTGCGAATTCTTGCTTGCAGTTAAACAGTCTATAGGATTTGTCGCCGCCATTCATTTACATTTTTATTCTATCCGTTTTTATTAGGCTTGAACACACTTACGTTTGCTGGTTGTAATATTCACGTTGCGTTTAGATACAAAGCAATTAACACAATTCCTAATTAATTAGACGCAAAGTTTGTTAATTGAAGTGTTTGATGTGTGCTGTGGCCATCCACGAAAAATATTACGGGGAATTTCGTTTCAATCTTGATAAGGTATGGATGGAAAACTTTAGAAATATATTCATAAAAAACTTCTTTGGTCAGCCATCCATTATTACTAATCTCCAAAGCCCAGTCCATTGGTAGTGATTTTTGAATGTCCTCAAGATTTCGTTTGTATGGGTAAATTACCATAGGGGGGACGAAAGCTCGTTACTAACCCTTGGTCGACTTCATATACATATATGTCTGGCTCCTCTTGCTTCTAATACCGTCTTAGTTTTGGAGAACAACTGAAAGTTCGTTTCGTCGCCGTTAAAAACTCTGTAGGATCGTGCATTATTTCAAAATAATTGTTTTCCTTTAAATATTTTTCAATTGAATAAAACAGGTCTTAATATCATTTTCGCCGACTGTGGCACCCGCAGCTGTCACCGGAGCTGGTGTTCTTAATGAGATAGTCGGGTGTCTTTTCAGAAAAGCTCGAAACCATCCATTATCTGGTACATTATCAGTACCAAAATGATGTTCTCGTTACGTAGATTCGATGAATTCTTTTACAGCGTGCTGTAGGTACATCTCCTTTTCTTTTGGAAAATCGTTTTTTCTGTGGAGTGATGATCCATTCTTTTAAAATATCTTCTTCTTCTGCGATTAGCACTGTCGAAGGGTCCGGTCTAACTTTCTTGAATTTTTCTCTCATACGAAATATCAATATGGATCAGGAATTACCATAATATTTTGCCGCTGCTCTGCTGCTTGAAGATCCTCCTCGGAGTAATTATTATTTGTCTTAGGCATTTTTGTACTAAAAATAAATTTCCGAAACCATTTTAGTTATTGTCAATCTTTAAAACAACAACTATTGACATGGTGTCGATTATTGTAATCCAATAGATTACAATTATTGACACCCTATGACAATAAATGAATATGATCAACAGATTAGCCCAATTATTGACACCCCTAATATCTCGTTATCTTATTTAAAAAAAATAAGGTTTAGATAGCACATTTGTTAATTTTGTTATTAGTACCACATAATTTATTGAGCTTACTATTTAAATTTAATTATTAAATTAATAGGAAACAAATTCTTATTCCACAAGCGTCTTTATACCACGCAAAATTCACCAACAGACTAAATTTCTAAACAAAAGAAAACATATAAAAGAGAAAGAGAATTGAGAAATATTTTTAAAAATTTGATGTATGGAGAGGATGTACATATGTATATAAAATGATTTTGCTCAATAATTGTATCGTTTACGCCACTTTTTGTTTTTTCACTGCATGACGTTTCAATAAACAAGGCTTCTTTCCGAAGGATTCTTCGGACCGAAACGATTGTATTTGTTTCCAATTTATTTGTTAACGATATTTGAGTTGGAAAAAATACGTAAAGTTCTTTAAATTACAGCTTTTACTAAACTATTCCAAAGTAAAAAAAAAAAAATAATTTCTAAATTGTAATTCCTTCTGCTGTCAGGCCTTTTCCAAATACGAAAGCAAAATAAATTTCAATTCAGTTTAATGCTGTAAAGTTTTTAATTTAAAATAAAGCTGCAAGTGGGTTTGTCAAAGGAATTGTTTCTCACATAGAAGAGCTACAACTCGCTTTAAAATCGTATTTTGTTAAAAATATTTCGTATTTGTATTTAGACTAATCCTACTGGTTTGCTTATTGACAATCATTTGAACTGCTAAGAAAATACCATTCTAACCCAATACGATGGTTTGTTGAATATTGAGATAGATTGGAAAATAACGTTTTCATTGTGGGAAGTCATTTAATCATTTTAGTTAACAAATGGACAAAACTGTCAATTATACAATGTAACAAGCTTATAGTTACAAATTAATTAATACAGCTCAAAATGTATTTAACATTTCCTGTCTTAAACAATTTGAACAATACATAAACCCTAATTTTACATCAGTTGTAACTCAGTCAGAACTCAAAAATTCAAAACATTAATCATTTAGTTCACACACCCAAAAGAGGACATCAATCAATCAAAATTAAACATTTAAATGTATACGAGTATATGCAAAGAGAAAATTGATTTTGTCCATTAATCAAAAAAAAAAAAAAAAAAAAAAAATATTCAAATTAATGGTAAGACATTTTCCGCATTTGCGCCCATAAAATCTATATTTGGTTTGTTGGCCACCCTATTCTGCAAATACAACAAAAATTTTGTATTGACCATGCATATAAATTGGATAAAATAAAATCTGTATAAAACCTTTATAAAATCTGATACATTCCAAATTAGTTTTTGTTGCGAATCTCGTATCGTATCAAAAGCATTAAACATTTTTTTTTTCATCCTAGCTACTTAAAACTTTTTAATATCTTGAAGCTTTACAGTGATTTTTCCACAAAAAAAAATAGCAGCATAAAAAAATACAGAAATGATCAAATAAAAAAACAGCACAGTTCGTTGAATTTAATAATCTCCTTAAAATCATTTTCGTTCCCAAATAATATTATTATACCGTATACTACTACGTACATGAACAAAAATCAAAGATTTTACCAATTTCATGAAAAAAAAAAAAAAAATTCTCCTCTGCTGAGATACTGTGTGTGCTTTTGCTGTTCATATATATTTTGGCAATAAGAATAAAAATTTACGGGCAAAAGTTTTGTAAAACAGAAATAAAGGATGTAACGAGGATTTTTTTATTTTTTTTTTTTTTGAGTAGCGAATCGTATTTTATTGGTTATTAAGGAAGGTAATCATGGAAATCTAATCAATGATTTGTATTCGAATTTCCTGTTCACGATTCAATTCACACCATGTATACGAAATCCTTTTCATCTTTTAAATAACACACAGTTTGTAATTATTACGTGTAGAAATTGGACAAAGGAATACACAATTTTGGCTTAATGGGAAAACCGAATTTTAAGGTTATTTCCTTAATTTACAACAAACATTTTTTTTTTACCAGTTACTCATCGACGCCATTCCAATACATTTTGTTCTGTTTCTTTAAAATATAAATTAATTTTCTGCATCATTGAAATTTATTATATGAACATTTCGAAAGAATGTTTCATACAATGATGACTATGTTCATCCGTAACACATAACACACAAGAGTATGTACATAAATCTAAACACACATACACACAATAGATTTTAAATTAATCCCGACGATGAGTACAAAAAAATAAAGGATGTACCCTTTAAAAATAAAACAACTGTAATAACAAAAGAAACCTTGAGTTAAAAAATAAAAATAATAATAATAATGAAAAAGCTCCAGCGAACGTTTTTTTCGTGCTTAATTTTTTGTTTTACTAGATGAGATGTGGAAATGGAAAAAAAATTTTGTACGTATATCGTAACCCAATTTGCGGTATAACAATAAAAGAAAACACATTAAATTGTTCTTCGTGTTCCGTCGCACACACACACATTCAAGTATGCACCAACACACACAAAAGCAATAAACCGGAATAGGAGGATAAAGAAAACTTGCGTTTTTATTTTACATAGTGAATACCAGAAACATTTCTTTTTTATCATTTTTCTACCTCCATTGCGGTTATAACACGAATATTGTCTGTCCGCGCTTATACATATAAAGGTACCGTATATTTAGACGATTTCGGAATATGTCCCATGTAACCAGGAATCTCGATTACGCTTATCACAAACCACAAAAAAATGTACAACAAAGTAGTAGCCAGATAAAGATTATAAAAGCTTTACACGCATTATATGAAAATATTGATAAATTTGTATTGGATTTGTATACCATAATCAGGTGATGCACACAACAAATTAGTTAATTTTATAATATTTAATCCTATTCCAATGAAACGTCTGTAGAGAATTTACATTTTGTTATTTTACTGCTATTTTATCCCTCCCGGTCGTAAACATGCTACTCGCATGTTGAAAACAAATATTTTATTGTAGACAAGGGAAATTTAATTAGAAAAGTTGCTGTTGCTTTTGTTCTATAGAAAATACTATTTTATACAATGTATGTATATTTGGCCTGAAGTGTTATAGGTTACGTTTATTTTAAATATTGAGTTTTCTAGAAGGTTTGAAATTGTTTCTGTTTTTAACAATATTATATGATTTTTCGGCTTTGTTTATAGACAATTATATTATTTTTATTATAGCATTCCAATATTTACGATTTGGTGAGCTATTGAAAGAAAGAAGTCATCTACTCATAACATATCTACTCAAACAAAAAAGTAGAAATATCACCTCCCATATACCCTTAAAAAAAAAAAGACTTACCTTATGTTTTTTCCTTAAAAATAAAAAATAAAATACTGCGTCGGCGAATACTGAAGAGACACCCACTGAAACCACCCAGTTGAAAATTTATGATCCTGATTACGACATAAAATATGTACGTAAAATGTGCAGTTTTCCCGGCCCAGTTTGAAGACATAAGTAATTTACTCAAAAAAATAACAATAAAAAGCTTTATTAGCTTAAATTCATTAATTTATATTATTTCTATGACAGAGAGTGTTAGAATTTGAGCTTAAATTTGTAGAATCACATATTTTAATGCAAAAGTGACCAAAGTTGAAGCCTAGCATTCACGTGATTTTAAAGGGAATTTCTAAACACTATTATTTTGCACCTTGCAGAACATGTAAATTTTTCTTAGACTCTTCTAGAGTGACAAGCTGGGCACCCAGTAGGTAAACCTAATTCGAATACGCAGTCCCATATTTCAAAGGAAGTCCCTCCAAAGTAAGTTTTTGAGATATCGCTTTCGACATGATTTGGCTCAGAGTCAAAAATTTGTCAAAATATATACTCATTTTCACGTTGATAGCTCTTGGACCTGCTCTTGGACTCTGTTCAGTTTCTTTTTTATAGACTTATTTGGAAAATTATTATTGGGTCATTCCGAAATTTTTAAAGTAATTTTATTCTCTTCCTGTGTGACACATTAGTTGCGCTAACCAACTAAACGTTTCTAGGCTATAATTACTACATTAAACGAATTGATTATTTACGCGATTATAGTACCGAACATGAACGGTACCATTTATGTACAGTCAATAATTTTTTTTGTGCAAACATTATTAGCTCGCACCGAAATTTTAAACATTATTTTACCTTTGTATGTGGTTCTCCTGACTTTTTGTATACAAATAATAAGCTAAAATTGTACATGTTTTGTGCGACTGCCTACTTTTGTCGTCGCTCCGCTGTAAAATCGACTGTCATTGGCATATTATTATTTATTGTAACTAAAATTGCACAATATGTGGTTAAACTGAAAAATATGTGGTCAAATTTTGAAAAGAAACCCAAAACTAAACCTTATATTAAGAGGATTTCAATTCACTCTTTAAGAAAAGACAATTAAGTTTTTGGCTATAAAGTTGGATAAACTAACTCTCCTGGGTTACAAAGTACTGGAGGAGTGGTCCAAAAATGGTTCCACATCCAAACACTTAATAATTTAGACTGGTAAGCGATACTTACTTCAAAAGAACACCGTGATGGTTGAGAATAAAAGATTCACTCTATTAAAGCATGTTTTAAACTAAGAAAAGCTAAATTACGCTTGTATTTTTGCTAGAATTCATATTCTTTTATACATCGTGCTGATACTAAATAATTTTGTTGTTTTATTGAAATCACGTTTCGTATTACAATTTTTACTAAATGCAATTAAAATTAAGTTTGAAATATCAAAGTTACACTTTTCGAATCATTTTATGATGAATGCTGAAATTGAATTGTACATTTTGTATTTTAAATTTCACTCAAAATTATAATTCAATTCCACCTTCAATTTTGTCAAAGAATCTGGTTTGGAACTTCTGCCCTTTCCGAATGTTATACTTATTTACTTATTTATGTTAGCGAGGTAACTTAAAAAAAGTATATTCCTATTCCTTTCTTACAGAAAAGAATCTAAAATGAAAACAAAATGATTTTTATTGTACAGACATACTTATTTTAAGTTAGCTCACCCACATGCTTATAGGTACATCTAAATAAATATTTTTTTTTTTTTTTTTTTTTTTTTTTTTTTTCAAACTATAAATTAGCTAAAACCAGCTAATATATTTATTTAGTTAATAAAATAGTTTCTAAATATTAAATCACAATAAATTTAATTAAAATTGTAATTTGTTTTTATATGCTCAAAAATAATTAATAATTAGTTTGCAAAGCAAAAACCAAGCCCTACTTACACAGGGGCCTAAATAAATATTAAAGTACCTAATATGCTCTAAGCTCTCTTAGCATTTTTTGCTATAAATAAACATAATTAGGTATGGATTATTTTGGAAGGTTATTTTTTTCTTGTTGATGTTGTGAAGTGGTGAATTCAGAAGGGTCAGAGAATTCGGTTTAGTTTAGCATTTCTTTTATTTCTTTAATACGTAAACATTTGCCCCTTTGGCAGAAGAAAAACCTCACACTTAAATAAGTATAACTTTCGGAATGGACATAAGCCTATTTGTATTCAAAATATCACAAAATTTCTTTCTAATTGCAACCAAATGTTTTGAATTTAAATCAACTTTTTCTCAGAATTGTGCCTTCATTAAACATACAATTTTGTTTAAATCTATTTTATAATTGTAACTTAATCTTTAATTTTTTTAATTACCGTTACTTTTTTGCTCAAGTTCAAATTGCTATTTAAATTCAATTACTGCTTAAAATTCAAATACTTCGATACTTACTCAGTGTTCTGTTCAAAATTCTGATTTAAATTTAACTAATTTTTTGACCGATACTAGAGTTTTAAATCCTACTTTAACTCTGCATTTCTAATAACACTCAAATTTTTCTTAAATACACTTGCAACTAAAGCTGAAGTTGTACTCCAAATTTCTAATCAAGCACATTAAGTTATCACAGAATTGCTAGCTTAATTTCAACCATATCTTTGTGTTAATTAAGTTTAGAAGTCAAATTCAAATTTTAAATATTTTTTTTAATTAAATCGCATTCAAATTTTTGCCAAAACCCTCGATTAGATTAAAAATGAATTTTTAGTCAAACCTATGTTCAAATCTTTCTTTACTCTACTGCTTGCTAAAATTTTGCTCGAATAATTTTAACTAAATTTTTAAAATTCACTCAAACTGTTATTAAAGGCAGTCTGGATTCCAAACTCAAGTTTTAAGCTATAATAAACTCTATTTCTAATGTAACTTCCTACTTACGATTTTATTTAAGTTCAGTTCCTATTTAAGATTTTATTCAATTACGGTTTAAAATTGAAATGCTTCTATTATAAAACAAAAAGCATTCAAATTTTTGCTAGATTCCTGATTTTCTGGTTGACCAACAAATTTGTTGAAATCGTATTTAGAATTTAATCTCAGTCGCATAAAGTGCATTAAATATTTTGCAAAAATTGCTTTCAAAATGTGTTTACCAAATGCAATATAAAGAAGACAATTTCTACTTAAAATTTCATTTACATTCATTATATCTAGTTTATAATTCAAAATAATTTTCTGTCTTTAAAATTTCGTTCTCTTAATCAATTTCCTCTCTCTCTCTCTTGAATGCATTTGTCCAATTTAGACTAGAATTATGTTGAAAATTCCATTTATCGTTTCGTTCAACTTCGAAAAAAATTTGAAACTAAATTTCGGACTAGAAATCTTAATTTTTTTTCGAATTAATTTTGATTTCAAAATCCACTCAGTAGATCTCAGTAGTGAAATCAAAATTCGAGTTGTTTAATTTCACAAAAGATTTTATTTGGTTTGAAATGCCAAAACCATTTTTTTAAATTTAAATTTTTAATTCAAATTTCACTTAAAATTTCCGATATAAATTTCTAAACTAAATTCAAAGGAAATTTGTTGTTTGTTTGAAATTAAATCTCGTATTGCAACCTATGTAATTCTTACCTGCTTGCAATAAAAATTATGTTTAAATCTAGTTTGAAACACGAAATTTATACTCACATTTTTGCTCAACACCAAATAGAATGTCCTAATTTCTAATATAAATTTCCAAATAAATTTTTAACCCAAGTAACACTGTACAACAATTTGTACTATTTGAATGGGCATGCTTGTAATAAGAATATTCGCCGCAGTTTTAAATGCAGCAAGCATGTCACATATTCGTATAATAAGGTATATGTTACATATTCGTATAATAAGATATAATTAATTATATTAAAATGATACCCTATCACTTTCTTTCAAAAATCCATTTAAATTGTAAATCGGTAAACGTCAAACTTTATTGTAACCTTTACCAAGACGGTAATGACATCTGATAAGCTGAAACAAAACAAAACTATTTCTGTATGCTTCATTCCATGCAAAAATTAATTTAATACAGAAACGTTTTCTTAACTTCTATTTTAAATTTCACTGAAAATATTGTTGGTGTCGTGATTCGAATTGTAAAAGCTAAAAATTTCAAGCTACAAATTATTGGTTTAACAACGGAGGTTTTTTTTTAAATCCACTCAATATTTAGTTTAGCCCTGGTTGGAATTTTTATTCAAAGATTGGAATTCAAACTCTATTTCTAACTAAATTTCTGCTGAAAACTATGTTGTTCAAATCTAGTTTGTAATTCAATTTTTAAATATAATTTAAGTACCTACTCCAGAATTTATTCAGTTACATTTGAGAATTCAAATTATCATTCAGATTTTTGGTCGAAATTCTGATTTTATATTCAATATGGTTAAATTCACAAACGTTGACTTTTCTTACGTAAATAGCATTCAACAAATTACTAAAATTCAATTTATTATATTTATTTCTCATTTCTAAATTCATTTTAAAATTTTACCTAATTATTCTACTTCAAATTTCATTCAGAATGATTACGTCCAATTCAGAATTAAAGCTAGTTTTGTTACCTTTAGATTTCCGTATAATTTTGGTCAAATCCATCGTGTTTTAATTGTAATTTGAAACCGATTTCAATTAGCGAAACACACATAATAATCAACTTTACATTCAACATTTCCCTCAAACGTATAACTTGGAACTTTTCGGATTAAAAATTATTTTCGCCCATTTTGAATATGAATAGCATTAAAACTGTTTGTCAAGTGCATAAATGGGGTAGAATTGCATTTGCTATGTTTTTATAGAATGAGGAATTTTAATGCTTTTCTGATTCATTTAAATTCCGTTGAATTATTTCCATATTTTGCTCTAATCAGATAAATGTCACAACGTGGATTGTTTCATTTTTGATAAACGCACAAACGTTAACGAATAAAAACAACAATCGCATATTCTGCTTTTCTAGAAGAATTTCGGATCGTCAAATAATGTGCAGTAACCTATTGAGATATTTTTATTTTATGTGTATTTTGTTCTTAATTTATTGATCTAACTTAGCAAGGTTTAGGCCAAAGTAAAACATTTTTAATTCTAAAAAATATTTGTTGGCCTTAATTTAAAAGTTGGCTTATAAAATATTTTTGCTTTATGAAACTTTAAACTATGAAATTCGAATTAGTTATTCTTGAAGAAAAATTAAAAAAATTTCGAATAAACCATAAAATATGTGGTAAAACGTAAAATAAGTGGAAATGTGTAAAAATATGTGGTAACATATAGGGCTCATTCGCTTTTATTTGTTCTAAAAAGATTTTTGGTTTGGATTTCCCAAAAAAAATATTTTTTTACCTAAGAATACTACACCTAATAATCAAAGATTAAGACTGGTTACTTTAACCACTTTTAACATACATTTTACTGAGCAACTGCCTCTCTGTCGAAATGTTGACGAGGTTTTGGTGTATATTGGTTCAAGTCAAATTCTATGAAAATAAATTTAATACTTTACAAGGGAATATTGAGAAAAGTTGGAAATTATGTGACGAAATTTTAAATAAAGAAAAGAAAAATGAAGTGATTGAGTAAATTGTAGTTAGGGATAATTATTTTACAACTGATCAGTACGAAATTGTTGATATATTTAATAAATTGTTCGAAAATTCGATTCAAATTTTGAAGAATTCTTCTAATTATTTATTTTATTTTGTTTTAATTATTTATTTCTATCATGATTTCTTAAAAAAATACAATATTATAGATATTTCTAGAATAAATATGTTACAAACAGTAATAAAAATATTAAAGATCAATTATTAGAATTTAACATTAGGAAAATCGATAGTAGCAGTAACAAATGGTCAAGGCCACAGGCTGTTTCTCCTTTGACATGTAGCAAAAAAAGACAAATACATTTTTCCCCTTTTTTCCTTTTAGTTGGTAAGGGTGGTGGTGTTACAAAAAATAAAAATAATTATTATTTGCATATAAAAATGCATTGAACTTAAAAAAAGGAAACTAACCAACAGCTTTAAATATTAATATAATTAGAGCCTGAATATTACGTGATTGAATTGATCGCAAGTAGTCGTTGGATATAACAGATGTTTTTTTTTTTCGCGAGAAAATAATTTTCATATAATTTGAATTAAAATAAAATTGGTAATTTTGGGTTATATTCAATTCTATAATTCAATTACGCGGTTACAATCGATTAGTTTTAGTTGGTGCAATAATAATTGATTTATGTGTGTTCTGTGTTATTAGTGATTTATCGTACATTCAAATAAATATTGTGACAGTTCCTGTAATTTTCGTGCTACGAAACATACACTAACATAGTTAGAATGGTGCAAAGTTGTGCAACATGCACCAAACCGGTTAATGGTCGCGAATCGTTGGTTTGCTTTGAACAGTGTAAAAAGCATTTTCATCCATCTTGTATTGAGCTAAATTTTGAGAAATGGGCAAAATTATTCAGGGACAGTCAATTCGCCAAGTTCGTATGCGGCAACTGCCAGATAGATGTAAAAGAGGATCTGCGTTCAGAAATAATGGACCTTAAGAAAACAATCGTGGATCTAGTTGGCCTGTTAACTATAAATAACTCGGCGCTGGACACAAAAATCGAAGAGTTACGGCAAAGTTTTCTTAACACCAATCTTCATAAGCCACATATCACCCCCCACATCAACTCGACGGATTTGGGATTAATCAACCGGAATTCTCCATCACAGCTGTCAGATCCAGTACTGTCTCAGGATGCAAATGCAATTTCAACTATATCCAGTGATGACCAATCGTATGCTACGGTAACAGCTTGCACAAACAATCATGATGAAGGCAAAAGGACAAACCCACCAAGAAATAAAATTATTCGTGGACAGGATCTATCAACGGATTCTCTTAAATCGGTACAAGTGCCTGATAAACATGTGTTGTATGTAAGCAGACTACATCCAAGCACAACTTCGGAACAAATTATAGCGCATGTATCAGCAAAAATTGGCGTTGATATTTCAAGTGATCTCATTTGCAACGCACTAATCCCTAAAAACAGGAGTATTGAAGATCTTTCTTTTATATCGTTTAAAATTGGAGTAAATACCAATGCGCTATCAAAGGTTTCTGATCCCTATATTTGGCCGGAAGGGATAATAATTCGGGATTTTACAAATCGGCCACGGGTACCGTCGAATGTGATGCTATCTGCTCCAAAAAACGATTAGAACACTCAGCTCCAACTCAACACTCAGCCATCCTGCTGTCCAGCGGTTTGTATGCATCACCAACCAAATCACCTTCAGTTTCAGAAAAGAAAATTAAGTCTAAATTATTTATTGTACATCAGAATATTCGAAGTTTACGTAAAAATTTTAATTTATTTTTAGCAAATGTGGCTGCTCTTGAGATGCTGCCGCAAATCATTTTACTATCGGAGGTGTGGATTAACCAATATGAGCTGGAAAATTATCAAATTCCTGATTTTCAAATCCATGGAAACTGTAATTATTTAAACAGAGCCGGTGGAGTGGTGGTATACGTTAAAGAGGAAATTATGTGTAATGCGATTTCTTGTATTCGAACTGTTAGTGCTGACATTATTCAGGTAAACATTAAATTTAACTGTGATTTGTTCTCAATCATTTGTGTGTATAAACTCCATACTTCAAATACGACAGTATTTGTGGATGAATTTAGTAATGTTTTGGCAGCTAATAAATCTAAAAATTTGTTGGTTATTGTTATTGGTGACATGAATATCAATATTCTTAACAAGACTTTTTCATCCGATTATATTCTTATGATGTCATCTTATGGCTTGAAGTCTTTGATAAATGAACCTACTCGTATTTTAAACGACTCGTCTACTTGTTTAGATCATTTGTATTTTAGGCATTCTGGAAAATTCCTTTATGATTATGAAGCTGATGTTCATGATCTTCACATCACTGATCATTGCATGACTTCTTTTACTATCGTACCTAATTCCATTTCTAAAGATTTAAATTCTAGGCGATCAACTAAATTCAAAATTAATAAGATTAATTTTTCAAAACTGTTTCATGATTTAGGGAATGAAACTTGGTTTTCGGTTTATTCTAAGACTGATGTTTCTGATGCATATAATTGTTTCATTGACTTATTAAAATTACATATTGATAACAATACTTTCCTTATAGAAATTAAAAGCAAAGATAACCTTTTAAAACCATGGATCAGCCAAGATTTGTGCTGAAAAATCAGACATAAAAATGCATTTTCCAGAAAGTTAGCGAAACATCCAAATAACACTGATTTGAAACTAAAAGTTTGTGAGCTAAGTAAATCAATTAAAAAGGAAGTGAATATGGCTAAAACTAAATTCTATGATATAAAATTTAATAATGTCAAAGGCGATATCAAAAAGAGTTGGAAATTACTTAATGAACTTTTAGGAAAGGGATTTAATCATGTTGCTATTGACGAAATTGTTGTTGATGAGCATCACGTGGTTACACAAGATATTGAGAAAGCTGAACTCTTTAACAAGTTTTTTGTTAGTGTGGTTCAAGATCAAAAAATTAATGGTTTAAGCGGAGATATTTATTGTGATGATTTATTTGCCAACAATTCTCAACTTAAATCTTTTGCTTTTTATGATACTTTTCCGTTAGAAATTCTACAAGTTATTTCATCACTTAAATCAACAAATTCGTCGGGCAATGATGGTATTAGCAATTATACAGTCAAAAAAATTGCCATTTATATTGTAGATGTTTTTTCCTATATAGTCAATGTTAGTTTTAGTTCTGGAATTTTTCCATCTAGACTAAAAGAAGCAGATGTAATCCCGATATTTAAAAACGGTGACAAAAAAATTATCTCAAATTATCGTCCAATAAGCTTGCTTTCTGTCTTTGCCAAGATTATAGAGAAATTAGCTCATGTAAGACTTTCAGGTTTCTTAAATCACACAAATTTTCTACATAAAACGCAATTTGGTTTCAGGAAATCCAGAAGTACTGAAAATGCTTTGCTAGAGGTTACTAATTTTGTGTATAAAGGTCTCGATGTGAGAAATTCTGTAGCTACAGTTTTTGTTGATTTGAAAAAGGCGTTCGATATGGTATACCATAGTGTGTTATTAAAAAAACTATTTTGTGCTAGATTTCGTGGAGCTAGTATTAAATGGTTTAGTTCTTACTTGTCGAATAGAGTACAGAGTGTAAAAATTAATGATTGTGTTAGTCAAAGTCTAGTGATTAATGATGGAGTTCCACAGGGATCTGTATTAGGACCACTGCTGTTCCTGATTTACCTAAACTCCTTATTTAATATTGAATTTAATTCTGTAGTGGTTGCTTATGCAGATGACCTAGTATTCATGTACAATGAACCGAATAAGTTTGATACTATTAACCATATTCATTTTGACTTAGGATTGCTCAGGAGATGGTGTGATTCGCATTCCATGTTGCTGAGTACAAAAACCAAAGCTATGTTTTATAGTCTAAATGGTACTGGTATTTCGGATCACAACATCATATATCATGAATTGGAATGTAATCAGGCAACATGTTCGAATGAATGTCTTAAAATTGAATGTGTCCCAACATTTAAATACCTTGGACTCACTATTGATAACTCTTTAAATTGGAAATGTCAGACTGAAAATCTCCATAATTATCTGGTAGCTGTGATACGTAAAATGTATATTTTAAGATTAATTTGTCCAATTGAGGTTTTAAAAAATGTGTATTTTGCACTTGTAAACTCAAAACTATCTTACGGTATAGTTTGTTGGGGAGGCACGTATTATGTTAGGATCCAGCCACTAGTTACTGCACAGAAGCATATATTGAGAATTATGAAGAGTAAGCCAAAATTAACTGAGTCTTGGCCACTATTTCAGTGTTTAGAAATTTTTCCACTAAGACATTTATTCGTGTTTAAAGCTTTGAAAGAATTTTATTTAAATACTAGTAATAATGCCGGTGTTAACAGTACTAATTATAAACTAAGAAATAAGCAACTCATCCATCTACAAAAATTTACAACCACCAGCTTCCAAAATTCATTTTTAATTTTGGCTCCAAAAATATATAATAGTCTTCCAAATGATCTAAAAACATGTACAAAATTGAATGTATTCACTTCGCGTTTAAAATCTCATCTTTTATATTGCTCCAGTATAAATGATTTGTGGCACTTCCAAGTTTAGAGCTTTAATTGTTAAGTAATATTTTAATGTTTATATATTGTCATTTTTACCTTTATTTCCAATATTGTATTATAGTTAATTATTAAGTTATTATATGTACATATGTAAATATATACAATCGATACTGGATTTGTAGGATCCACAGATTGTTCTGTTAAATTAATTAAATAATAAAATAAATAAATAAAATAAATATTGACTGGACAGATAATTAAGCAGGGTCCAAATACAAAAGATCTTTTAGATCGCAGTACGAGGTGGCTAAATACCCTCATGGCCCTACAACAATAATTATAATAGTTAAACTACTAATGTAAAACAAACTTAGAATTTATTTGTTGAAGCCTGGTGGAAAACATTTAACAAGAACGTAACATCCTTACAGTTCATTAAACATTTTTTAAGTTTTCGTAAAACTGTTTCGGGCGTTAAGCTCGTTCTCAAAATTGATGGCAAATTGTTAAACAAAATAGGAGCAGTTACAAAAAAATATTTTTTTAAATGAGTGGTGTGAAGTAGTTCAATAGCGCATAAATTATTTTTCCGAAGATTGTAGCTCTTTAGTACTATCGTTAACCTATTACCATTCATTTAAAAATATAGCCTCAAAACCCTAAATAAGAACAAATGTTGTAATGGTAAAAACCCCTTTGCCACAAAAATTTGCCAAGCTGATTGACTTGGTTTCTTAAATTCCATTATCCTGTATCCGTTTTTGTAATTAACCAATAGGTTAATTACAAAATAGGAGCCGTAGTTACATCATATGCACAACCCTAGAAAGTGATCCAGTAACATAATTTAGAATGCACTAAAGCATAATAAAACATGTTTAGTACATGTTTAGGAACCAGAGTTCTCAACTTAAAAATTAAACTAGTAACCATGAACAAATATATTTTTTGCATGGTAGGGCAAAGTGGGGCAGATTCGCCACTTTTTAGTAAAATCTCGGTAGAAAAATTACTATTGATATTTTTTTAAATCAGTTAACGGTAATAAATACTTCCATATTTTCTGAACCAATTGTGAATGTAAGGATTTTTCCTTATTATTACAAAACATTTTTTTTTAATTTCTGCTGGAACTCCATAGAAAGATGAAAGTGCCCCGGCCCGGGGTACTTTCGCCAAATGAAGGGGCACTTTCGTCTACGTAACTATTTTAGTAGAATCATTAGTAATACACATTATAAATAAAATAATTTTTTTAAATAAATAAAATAAAAACATATTTATTCAATAAAATATTAAATTTAAACTTAAACGTATAGGAGGATGCTCTGGTGTTGGCAGCTTCATATAAGCATAATTTCTATAAATTAATGAAATGTCTTCTTTGCCTGGTTCAACAAATAGTTGACTTGTAGCATTTCTGCGCAAGAAGCTTTCGATGTAGGAGTTATTAGCTTCTACTTCGGTTATTTTACCCACGTTTATTTTATAAATGTGGCACGGTCGACAGTATTAAGGGCATTTATCAAAGACGAAACTGCCCCGTAACAACTTGGCGAATGTGCCCCAAGTAGCAAAAAAATATTAAATAAAGAAATTTAATTAATTATTTTTTATTGATTAATTCACACACTAACACTTTATAGATAATTAATTTATCTAACTATATTCAATGAAACACTCAACAAAACTAAAAAAATTCTTAATAAAAAATCTTACGTTATACATACCAAATATTACCCAATACTGGTGAAAAACACGATTATACGTGTATTCTAGTTGCGTTTTCAATGATGACTGTCAAAGTACAGAGAAACGTTTGAAACAATAATGGCATGATTCAGTAATTTTTTCAGATTTTTTAAACGCTGTGAAGGTAGCTAAACATAGCTTGACGAAAGTGCCCCGATGACGAAACTACCCCACTTTACCCTACAGTGCCTTTTCCAATTCAACTGTGAGTCCAAAAATAGTCCAAAATATTTGTAATTAGAAACTTATTCAATAGAAAACCATTTAGCAGAGCATTAATTATTATCGCAGGAACTAGTGTGGAATTTAATTTCATGGTCATTATTACTATTATGCAAACTTTTAAGTTTAAATTCTATTGCTTTAGATTTACTACTAACAATCTTTTGATGACTATTCAACCAGGATCGCAATATGACTATGTGAAAATCGATATTTTCATTAACATTCTGGTAACTCTTATCAGAATACAAAAATGCTAAGTCATCAGCAAATGCTATTAATTCACCTTTAAAATTTACCTTGAAAATAGAATTCAAATAGACCAAAAATAGTGCAGGGCCTAAGACCGAACCTTGCGTGACACCTGTATTATAAACTTGTAGGCCACTGAGTATGCCTTTAATCTTAGTTTGGTATGGCCTCTCAGATAAGTAAGATGAAAACCAATCAGATACAATACCACGAGAACCTAAAGTATTTAAAATCCTAAGTAAAATTGCATGATTGACGGTATCAAATGCTTTCATAAGTCTATGAACAGCGCCATAACATTATTCTTACTGTAAAGCTTCACATGAACAATATTCATTAATTTTTTTAGCGCAGTTTCCGTACTTACAGATTCCCTAAACCCAAACTGATTATCAGAAAAACATTTTTTTTGTTTAGAAAAATTAGAATTTCATATTTAACTATTTTCTCAAAAATTTTTGAAAAAGATGAAATAAGACAGATGGGCCTATAATTATTTAACTCTGTTTTACTACCTTTGTTAAAAATTGGAATAACTATACCATGTTTAAAAAGTAACTTGGAAAAATTCCAGTTTGTAAGCTAATGCTAAAAAAATATGAGCCTACATATCATATACATATGTTGGTACTAACCATTTTTAAGGTATAGTTACTGACACCTTCTAATGAGTTGGAGGAATACTTGTTCTTTAGGGTTTTAATAGCGGTTGCTACTTTATCTGGTAAGTTAGGTTCAAAGACCATTGATGAACAAGATATTAGGTAATCAAAAACAGCATTTCGAGTAACATTATGTGGTTCAAAATGCGATTCGATCAAATTAGAGGCAATATTAGCGAAAAAGTTATTACACACAAGATATTTGAGCTGGATCTGTAACATCCTTGTTATTAGTGTCAAAGATGCTGGTAATAATTCTTGCTTTCACCTTGTACATCATGAAACTTAGAGTTTTAGTATACATAACATACACATGGTTTTATATTTCAACATTTAAAGAGCTCAAGAGTTTTTTAAAAAGCTCGCTTAGCCTTTTATTATTAGGATATTCTTTAGTAAGCGCAGTTAATTTATTTTTGGTATTAACTTTATGTAGAATTTGTTTATTCATCCAGGGTCGTAATGCCTTTTTTTTACTAATCGTTCGTGGTTACTACTCGCAAAATTGAGGTATTCCTTAACAATTGAAAGCCTGATTTGGGTTATTTAAGGATAAAACATATGTCCAAGTTTTACAATTTAGGTAAGAATTCAACTTATTATAATCAGTTATTTGTGGATTATATATGACTCTATTATAAGACTATCATTTATGTGATTTATCCGGAATGACAGCAGTGCATGTGATCATAGAGTAATTAGGAATACCATAATCAAACACAGTGCAATTAACAAAACCGACAATAGAACCCGAATGCAGTTTAAGTCTATAAAAACTTACTATAACAATTCTTTGATCCATTACAACAATATTATTAACGGGATATCGGCATTATTTGTATTAAAGCACATAAAATCACTTTTGATATTATTTTTTATAAAAACTGAACCCCCCCCCCCCCCCCCCCCCACATTTATAGTTGTTATTACAATTAGGCCAATGGCTGTAGTTTTGAATACTATAACCGTTAACTTCCTAATCAAATATATGAGTATTGGTTAGTATCATCACATCAGGCTTGCCTAGAAGAGAAGACGTATTAGTTAAATACAAATTCTAATTTTTCCGAATACTTCATATGTTTTAGTGAGAAATAGTAGTGCTATTATGGATATTGGGCCCGATTCTGCAACGTTAAAATTCATGTTATGTTATTTTATTTCCCCGCTTCCTATTTGAATTTGAATTGAAAAAACAAAAATAACATAACGTAACATACAATTTTGGAAGGCAGAATCGGGCCTATTAATAATTTATTAATATATTTCTGTTATTTAAACATTTTTTCGATTTCATTAAAATCAGCTAATTTATGTATATACAAAATTTTTCCGTTCTGTTCCCTATATCATTATTTTTGCATCAAAAAAGCAGCTTTTTATAGACACTGATTATTTATAATTTATTTATTTGACGAACTTTTCGACTTTTTAGTCAACTTCAGTGTCTTAATAAATTAAAAACAAAATATTATTAAAAAAACCTTACTGATTTTGAAAAAAAATTTCTTTTCAAATATTTAAAAATTTAAAAAATATAGTATTGTAAAAATAGGAATGAAAATTACACAACACAATCTAAATCATTTTTTAATAATACTTTATTTTTAATTGATTAAGACACAAAACATGGCTAAAAAGTCGAATAGTTGGTCAAATAAATAAATTATAAATAATCACTGTTCATAAAAAGCTGCTTTTTTGATGCAAAATACTAAAAACAGACAGTTCGAAAACCATACTCAGCATTATTTATTTATTTATTTATTATCATGTATAGCCTACAGTGATTACAATCGGTTGTATAACATGTTAAAAAAAATTATAAAAATAATTTGTAAAAATGAAATACAACACAAAAGGAATAAAAGATAGATAGAAAACGCCGACTATTTAGTTATTATTAGATAAAAATTTAAATAAATCTTTCTTAAACGACTCTCTGGACAAGTTGAAATCAAAAACATCATAAACTGAATTAAACTCTCGCGATGCTCTCAAAAGTGGTTCCGAAAGACCGTAATTAGTTGATACCTGGTTAATGAGTAACAGTCCATCGCGTGGGCGCATTTGACGTACCGGAGCGTAAAGATTTAAGCGTGAAAGCAGCTCAGTACAGTCGATTCGAGAGCTGAAAATATCGCAAATGAACAATGCCGATGCTACTACCCGTCGACGATCTAATCGGTGCAGATTCAATAGGTTACAGCGATCTTGGTATGGAGGAAGAACATATTCCACAGACCGTGTAGACGGTAGACAACGAAGTGCATACAAAACAAACTGCTTCTGAACACTTTCTATTCTATCCGAGTGACAGTGGTAAGAACGAACAAAAGAACCGTACAGTGATGTTAGAGTAATCGGGTCTATGAAGTCCTTACAGTTCCGCTTAATAAAACCCAACATAATGTATGCCTTATTAATAATGGTGTGAATATGTCTATAGTAAAGATGGCATCAGCTGAAACAATTATACCCAGATCAGATATAAACTCCACTCTGACTACATCCTCACCATACGGACGATAACGATGGGACAGAGGTGACCGGGTACGATAAAATGAAACACTCTTACACTTACTCACGTTGAGTCCCAATCTATTGCGAATAGACCAACTGCAAAATTTGTCCAAATCATCTTGCAGCTTTACGCAATCGGACACGCTGTTGACCCGGGCGAAAATTTTCATATCATCGGCAAACAGGAGGCAGCTGGCAAACTCAAAGCACTCAACAATATCGTTGATAAATAATATAAATAATAAAGGGCCAATATGACTTCCTTGAGGTACGCCAGATGTGACGCGAAATAGCTGTGAACTAGAATCCAAAATCCTACGAATTGCCAACGGTCGGAAAGGTAAGACTGCAACCATTCAATTGGAATGCACTGACAATTTAAGTTCTTTAATTTAGAGATCAGGAGCGAGTGGTCAATCTTATCGAAAGCTTCGCAAAATCAGTATAAATAACATCCAGTTGCTGCCTGGAGTTTAAACTGCTAAATAACTTGCCACAAAAAGAAACCAGATTAGTCACTGTGGATCTGCCTGGATAAAACCCATGCTGAGCAGAAGAAATTAATGATTTGGTATGGAAAACCAAGACCTTGTGAACCATAGATTCAAATAGTTTGGGTATAACGGAAAGAATGAAATCCCCCGATAATTACTTACTTCGTTTCTTCTACCCGCCTTGAAAATGGGATGGAGGCATGCAATTTTCCAAGGCTCAGAAAAAATCCAATACGTAAACTTTCATTAAACATGAAGGTAATTGGGCGGGACAAACTCTCGGCACAATGCTTAATAAGGATCGGCGGAATACCGTCGTGACCAGCGCCCTTTTTAATATCAAGATTAAGCAAGCAATCGCAAACTTCCTGCCTCAGTAAATTTAAAATAATTAAATTCCACGAAACTGTTAGCGCATGAAGGAATGGTAGGGGACATCGTGGCTGGTTCGTATACTGAGGCAAAATAGCTAGCAAACAAATTACAGATCTCCGCGGGTTGACTAGCGACGGAGTTCTGGTAAGACATAGGAGTAGGGAAACCAACCACTTTTCTCTTACTATTCATAAAACTCCAGAACTCCTTTGGATTTGATGTCAATTCCTCCTCGATTCGCACAACGTATTGGTTATATAAAAACCAATTTAAACTTTTAAACTCTTTGCGAGCGTTATCAAATTTGGGATAAAATTGGACCCCGTACCGCCTGTATAATGAATGGAACTTATTGCGGCGATTCTCCAGATTTAACAATCTATTGTTATACCAGGGCTCCCGAAAGCCGGTTTTTTTTTTAACCAACGGAACGTGTCTTTCAATACCACTTTTGAGAATGTCGTTAAACATCAAAACGATGTCATTTAAATTACCGCCGCGTTGCAAAAGTCCCAATCAGAATTGCTGAGGAACTCGTTTAAGGAAGCGCAGTCGGCATTTCTGAAATTAAAATAAAACTTGTTAGAAAAGGAATCAATTGAACAATTTATATGAAAAATATTTATCGTAATTGGTGTGTGGTAGATGCTCTGGGAGCCGGTGAAATCTAAACATGATGAAACCTCCGAATGCATGACGTTATTGGCAAATAACAGGTCCAGGAGTTTCCCTTGACTGTTGCTAGTACGATTCAGCTGCTTGCTTGAGATGCTAGCAAAGTAGTCAATAATGTATAATGCCCTTTGGTCAGTGGAAAGCGATGTAAAGACACCATCAACATCAAGCCAAGCTATGTCAGGTAGATTAAAGTCGCCACAATTACAAGTTGATCATTAGGACGCACTGACGGCATCACAACTGAGTCGATGAAATTGATTATCCTTTCAAAATATTCCAAATTCGAACCATTGAGAGCATACACTGCGATGATGACGATAGATGAACTGGCCACCTTAACACGAATAGCAATGACGTCAAGACTAGGATGACAGACAACCAACTCATTAGGAATGGAAACTTTAACCGCAATCAATACCCCACCCCTCGAAGCCTGGTGTCAAAATCATACCTGTCTTTCCTGTGAACGACATAGTCCGGAGGGAAATATTCACCAGAATACATATTGACAGTAAGCCAGGTCTCACAAATTATTATGATATCATAATCATTGTCCAGAACGCCTAAGCGAAAATTCTTGGCTTTACCTCGGATGCTAGAGGCGTTGTGGTAATAAATTGAGTAAAGCTGGAACGATCGGAGCTTACTGGCCGGATACTTCCCCATCACGGAACCACAGACATTTAAATTTATGTTGTTCCTCTAACTGTTTTGCATATCGTAGAATATCTTGTCTCTGCTCGGTTAGGCTGTAATTCACATAAATAAATCCAGCATTTCCTGGGAAGAAATTTTTGGCATACAATTTTTGGTTTCGCATTGTATTTAATATTCATGATTTTCTGTTTCAATTTATATGAAATAAACTTCATTATAATTATAAATGTCCATTTATCGGTGCTTTTGTTAGTAAATTTAAATAATTTACAGCAATCAATGTAAGTTTCTTTTACATTTAAGTTAAATACTTCATTTATAACCTTCAATGCAACGTCACAGCTGTTTAATCCTAGGCAATCCAGAAATTGTAACTTCATTTCGGCGTAACTGTGGCTCGATATCTTTCTAATAACATCTGATGTGAAATTATCAAGTTGACTTTGTATGCTTGTTAGCTCTTTAACTTTTATTTCATAGCCGCCTTTCAGAATTTTTAAGTTAATATTGTTTCAACTCGTTTTAAGACAACACTATAAAGCCGCTGATTATTTTTAACAAGGCGTGCACGTACTTGTTTTTTTTCTTCTTGAATATCTAACAGTTTATTGAAAATACGCTCAATAATTACAGAGTACAGACAGAGTGGTATTTTCACTTGAATTATTTTGTTTTTTAGTATCACTTCGAGTAATTATTGGACATCGAACGCAACACCAGTCACAAAATGTAGCCACAAATTCACAAAATTCTTTTATTTAGAAACTTTTATTTATTTTTCAATTTAATTACAAAATAAATATATCTTTTAAATCTGCACAACAGATATACATTTTTTATTTAAGTAGTTAGTGTTAATAAATTTAAATTTTATTAAAATATTACATACTATGGGGTATAGCCCGTCCTAGGACGGATACAATTTATATATAATGAGGATGTCCAGCGGCCGCTGCTGCAATCACCATTTGACCATTTGCTATTTGATTAACCGTTATTATTTAGCCGAGTAGGGGTAGCTCGAAATTAAAGGCTTTTAGGAGTATTATACTTTAAATATATACCATAGACCAAAGAGTAAGGGCTTTTATGCATGATTTTAAATGTGTTGGGGCATCACACAAAAACCTTACAGAACGATAAATAGCGGGAGCTGTGGTTTTCTTCAAAAACAAAATTCGAGGTGGGCTGTGTCGTCTACACGGCCGTAGGTGTTATGATTGATAACGTTTAGGTTGAGATTAATTATTTTAATTTATATAAATTATCTGCGACAGTTTTTTACGCACAAATAAATGAGGGATTCTCTCCCTACAGTGTCCTCAACTATTGTAAATTGCTGCTTGCATACATATTTTAATTTCAATTAAAATTTATGTGGAGGTTAATTATTATAATTTAAAATAAATTAACCACCACTGTTTCTTTATGCAAAAATTGACTTCAGAATTGCTCGGATTGGATCATGTTCGCGGCGTAGCTTGCCTAAGGACCAACCTAAGAAATCATACATTTTAGGTAAAGATAATGATTACAGTTGATGAGCAATTGCTCACGACCAACGGTTCACAAAATTTCGTGTCAATTTGCTGCATATGCGGTGTAAGACGTGATCACGTCCAAAAAATATAAATTGAAAAAGAAAACTGAAATACCGCGACCACTATCGAACCCCAGAACTCAGCCGCTCTAGTACAATACGTCACTACTAAGCAACGATCCAACTTGAGAAAATGTATTTAATTTTATTGTTATATTGTTCAAACATAGCATGCTATGAATTTATGACAGGAAAAAAATTTTACAGAAAAATTCTCATGGCTTACTACAAATCATAATATAAAAGTTTTAAATAATGTAAAGTAGTGTTCGCATACATTTAGGCGCATTATAAAAGCGTATTACGTATTTTCTTGTGTAATTACTATGTAATAAGAATAACAATAAGCGTATTTCCTTGAAAAATTTACAACAACAATTGCATAGGATAAACCCTCGCAAGAATAACATTAACCCAAAAAAATATTGGGTTAAAATAGTCGTATTTCCATGAGAATTTTACAACAACAATTGCTCGTGATACGAATTAAATAATTCAAACCAAAAATTTGAATTATTTAATTCATTCCTAATTTTAGTTATGCCACCCGACACCAGACGCCAACTTGGTCTTTCTACTTGTTGTTTTATTTCAATTCGAAAAAATAATTCGCGACTTGTTTCCATGAGAAAAAATAATTCAAAAATAATTTGAATTCATTTTTCTCATGGAAATACGACAATTAAACCCAATTCTAATTTTTGGTTATGATACCTGCCACCAGGTTATATTACATAATAAATTTATATTTTATTTCGAAAAGTTGGCTTTTGCCAATTAAATCAAATTGGCTATTTTCTTGGGAAACAAATAAACCCAAAATAGTTTGGATTCAATTTTGGTCAACAAAATACGCTATATGAAGCGGAATATTTAATTTAAAGTAAAATATTTGGCCATTATATGAATACTAAAAAAAAAATAATAATAAAAATAATATTGGATGGGAATCGAACCGAAGACCTTTGCCGCTCTAGTCCAGAGTTTAACCACTACGCCACAAACTATAATACAATTCGCTTTTAATTTGCATTGTTAAATTGCTTTATTTTTTCAAAGCGTTCTACAGCCTCGCTAGCTAAATATATTATATTAATTATAAAAATTATAAACGATATTAAAATAAATATTTTCACTACCAACGCTATACCACATGAATTATGAATGAAAACTTAATTTTCAAAAAATCTAAACTAACATCTGATAAACACTTTAATTCAAAAATATAAATTCGACTGGCAATGATGATATTAGCAGTTTCCTAAAGTTTCTGTTTACATTGTGGATGGCTTTTCATATATTGTGAATTTTAGTTTTTCGTCTGATAATTTCTCTGCTAAGATAAAAGAAGCTCTTGTTATTCATTTATTCAAAAACGGCTAGTTTTTCAATAATTTTGCTTATATTATTGAAAAACTAGCTCCTTTAGTTTATTGAATAGTATATAAATATACTTTTTATCGGTTCTAGAAAACTAAGAAGTACTGAAAATGCTTAATTTTAATTTTATACAATTAAAAGTTGTGAATTTAGCTAGAGCATTCAATATGGTAAACCACAATGAACTATATTAAGTCTGCAACAACTAGGAGCTAGAATAATGAGCCGAGATATTATGCATCGTATACCGGCCGGCAGAGTTATCAGGTTCAGTAAGAGCCTGAATATTGACTGGACGGCTCATTAGGCAAGGCCCATGCCCAAAAGATCTTCTAGGTGGCAGTGCGAGACGGCTTGAACGCCCACATGGCCCTAGAGTAATAATAATACCGATCATATAATAATGTATATTATGGTGTGAAAAATGATCAGGTTGTGTTGGAAATAGCATATTGATACTCTCCGAGATAATTGTAGTCTTACTTTGGCAATTTTACAACAACAATGCCGTGTATTTTCATTCCGGAATGAATAATTTCATTCCGCTGAGAAGTAGGTATAGAAAAATTCTCTTCTTCACGTGGTTTTAGTTTTTCCCACTAGAGTAAATAAATTACATATATTTAGTTTTATGAGTTGGTATCAAATAACAATTCTCAATTTTTTGATAAATAAGAATTTTAAATTTTGTTAATTATAATTTGAAATTATTATACTTTATTCAATAATTTGTCATCACTATTTTATATTTGTTAAAATTCTAAATAATAAATTATATTTTAGAGCTTGGTACCAACTGTTGAAAGTATAAAAAAAAAATTATTCTGAAGAAGAATTGCTCTTACTTTGGGAAAAATTTCATTCCTATCCAGTTTTACCAAAGCAAGACGGCAAATTTGTCATCAGTTTATAAAGACGTTGTTTAGTCTTTATTAAATTACGGGATTCGCTTGATCTCCGTTTACACCAGTTGTGGTGTTTTAGGATATTTCCGTTAAAAGATTAACACCAGAAATTTAATTTCGGCCACACAATTTGGTCGCTATGTGCCGTGAATTTATTTACGCCATTTTTGTTGTTGAACAAGTAATTGGGGGACTAATTGTCAACACCACTTCGCGGACGCGAACTTGATTTATGTTGCGAATTAAATTCACAAAAACTATAACGCAACTTGGTTATTCTTCACTGGATATTATAACACGGGAAATGATATATTAATTATATTCACGCACTTGAAAAGATTTCCAAAAAAATATATAAATGTAATGGCGACGACGTGTAGCATTAAAAATCAGAACGAGAGTACTTTTTTTATGTGAAAATTGCGTGTGTCACAATTACCATTGCTAAGACTTTTCAGCAGTTAAAAACTTAAGACTGAATTTTTGTTTAAGCAAAATTGTATTTTGCTGAATGAGTTTGAGGATGACGACAATAGGTGGTGGTAATTTCGGTGTTGCATTAAATTTATCCAAGATATTAATTTAATGCAAAATAGTGAACTGTACTCAAATATAGGGAAATATATTTATTGAGTTGAGCACAGTAACAAACCGTAGAATATTAGAAAGTTAAAATTCTGGAGGTGTCACTATAAGCCGAAAAGAATTGTTCAATTACAATTATATTTGAAAGTTGAAATGCGTTAAATTTCAAATAATTGTGGCGATAAACGAATTAAATTTAGTGATTTAAATGAGTGAATCGCTACAAGTTATTAGAAAATGTATATATTAAGAAAAGTATGTTCCGCAGAATTTCTATAAAACATTTATTTAGCACATTTTGGTTCGAAATTATCTTATAGTTTAGTTTGTTGAAGTAACGTTTCATACAAATAACTAGCTTTATTCTAGAATTTATCCACTTGTTATTGCTCAAAAATACATTATTATCCACTTGTTATTGCTCAAAAATACATTAAGGTTAAGTATAGGGTCAAAAAGTAATTGAAAATTATATAAATATTTAATGTTAATCTTTATTTTATATATTTTTTATGTATTATATGCATACGAGATATGCCCTTTTCGAAATTCATAAAATATAAAGTAAATCTAATTAAAGACACAACGTATAAACTTTATGAAACTGTTATCATAAGTATCAAAATCACTTCAGCGACAGATAGAGATATATCGCTGTCGCCGATTAATAAAATGCATTAAATTCGACAAGGGCACATCTCCAAGAGTTGTGACCTTTTCGAAATTATCTTTATACAAACCGACACTGGTGGCCGTATTAACATTAGAATTGTGCCTGTTTGTAACCAAATATGTAGGTGCGGGGATATATTTCCATCACATTAACGTGAAAACATGGTTTTGTCAAAATTTTCGAGATGTGGCCTTTTCGAAATTACATATTCAATTAGAAACGATGGAAAACCATACTTTTCATATAAAATATATCAGAATTCGCTTTTTTCCTAAAACAAATTTTTAAATGAAAACGCTTCAAATTTTTTATTAAGGTCTCAGAGATATTTTCATAATAGGTCTCAGAGATATTTTCATAATTCTTTATATTTCAACATATATGACGGTCGGTTAAGATTTCATGTTCTTGTGGTAGGTAACTGCTTTACTAGAACTAGTTTTAATAGTAATTTCCCATTTTCTACCCTGAAAATCGTTCACAAACACAAAAACCTTCATAATCTATGAATCTCGAACAAAATTGACTCTCTCCTTTTTTTTATTTGGAGTGTAAAAGCTAGGACATAATTAATTATACAAACAGAATATTTTCAAATCTTGCTCAAATTCATCATTTGCAGACTTATTTCCGAATTCGGGGACAGACACGTAAGACCTCACATTTTAATATTGACGTCTATAGGTACAAATTTCAAAAGTGGTAAAATTAAAAAGTTAACTTATCGGTGTGAATAGATTATTTTAGAATGCGGTTAAAATATTGGTGTTGAAATTCCAGTTTCTATAGTCAACATTAATGAAAATTAACATTTCATAATAAATTACTCCTCTAACATCCCTTAAAATTCACAAATTACCAAAAAAAACGAAATATTTGCATAATTGATTAAAAGCTTTTTGCAAATCAAAATGTTTAACCTTAATGTTTATTTTAGATTTTTGTACCAAATGTCTATTTTTAGTCAAAATGTATATAACAAATACAAATTTATAAATAGGCTGGCATAAAGTGTATATACACAAAATGTCACCGCAAAGATCAAAGTGGAAAATTTATTTTCCCTCTTTATACAAAGATGATAATTGCTAAAAGTGTTAGATACGTATTTTTATATTATGTATATGTCAGCGTGTTGATTTTATTTGCGAATTAAAATAAATATTTTCTTGCTAATTATTTTTATTTACAAAGAAATTTTTCGTAAACGATGGCATATATAAATGTAAACAGGATGTGAGGTTCTTTGGTATAGCAAAATGCAAATAAAAATAAAAAAATGTCAATTTGTTTTTGATTTTTCAATTAATCACAAATTATTTGATCCGGAAGATTGCGCGGAGATGCTGTTTTTTTAATAAACAAACTGTTTATCCTGGTAGTAAAACATTTTGTAAAGCTTCAAATATTTAATATTCAACCCTCTTGCGCCTTTTATATTTTTTATGTTTAACAATTTTGTTTTTTTTTTGCGTAAAATGATGAAAAGTTTATTTTATCTTATTCGTTTTATTGCGTCAATCAAAAATGTAAATGAGGTTCCTAGAAGTTGAAATATAACCTAACTATTTATTATTAAGTGCGACAATTTAATTTTATTACGGATTTTGTATATTATAAATCCGAAAGGTACTCATGGATGGATACTTTTAGATAGAACAGATAAAAATTATGTGCACAATTTTTTTTTACTAAATGTATAAATATGTAATTTATATTCATTTCACGAAATGTTATCCTTTTTTTTTGTGTTTGTCTTGTTACTGAACAATCCTTTCTAAATAAAATTAAGTGAAATTCTTCGGCCATTATATTATTGACATGTTAATAGATAAAGACAATTTTGAATAGGAGATACAGAATAGCTGTATATAAAATGGTCGAATTATGTAAAAAAAATATTTTGCCGTAATTCTGAATCTCATTAAAATTTAATTAGCTACTTCAATTTGCGAATAATTGCAAAAAATGGATAAAGTTTTTAGTACAAATATAAAACAACATATTCGATTACATTAAGCATTTAATTTTAGGTATTTTTGACACATATGGATATATAAAGGACAACCTTTTATGTTTCACAACACAAAACAAGACAAAAATGTGTTCAGTACGCGATATCAATTTTAATATATAAATTCAATGACATTCTGTCTCCTTCGCATATAAACTCTGCAAATACAAAATTGATTGTATATTACAAATACGAGCTGCTTATATGGGGAGAATTTATATAAAGCGATGAAAAGATGAACATTCCGACGAAATTCGTTCAAAACCAAGTGGAGAGTGAGAAAAATAAAAATTAATAAGAAAAATGGAAAATCGTTATAGAATGAATACCGTATAGTATATACACTGGTAGAAGACTGTTTGTTATATTGTTTTGCTACTTAAATTTAATTTGAAAATGATGAATAAAAGATTTCCCTGTCTCTCGCGTAAAATTTATCAACATGCTGCACACATAATATATATATCCAACCTTAAATTTGTTTAAGGTATGGGAAGATTAGGGATTTGAACTTAAATATAGTATGTTGAACTAATTGAGTGTCTAACCAAAATAATTTATCGTTGTAGGACATATTTTGTTTGCCAGTCACGTTTTTTATTTCAAGTTATAAAAATTATTTGCGTGAAATGTTCGTATTTTAATGTGTCGCAATACTCTGGTGAGAATATTTTTGAATACGAGAATTAAAGATTACTTTAAAAAAGTTTCTACGTAAGCCAATTTTAGTATTTTCAATTTTTATATTGTTTTGCATTTTTAAAATTTAGAATGTTTCGGAAGTTAATTAAAAATTAATTAATTTAGGTATTTAAATAATTTGGCATATTTTAGGATGATTCTTAGGATTTTTATGCCGTTAAATATTTTATTCAAAATAATTTGCTCAATAATATTTTAATATTTAAAGCAAATAGGCTTGTGAATTTCGTGAAATGCTATTATTTATGTACTCAAAAACTATTGATTGTCGAAAAGTAATAAGTACCTAAGGAAAAAGTGTGCTGGCGTTGATTAGCAAAGGTCGTTGGTTCGATCCTAGCTTTTAGGAGTGGTATTTCTATTTTTTTTATTTTTTTAATAAAAAATATTACTTTATTGTATTTACAATTATATCTCATATCTCTGTATACAATAACGAAACAAATAAGTTTTTTTCGTAAACTGTTCCTATAATTGTTTGTTAAAGACAGCAAATCCACTTTCACCAAATCAATCGATGACATCAAGAATAACCTAAAAATAAACAAGAAATTAAATTAGAATTACATTTTGTATATAAAATTATATCGTATTTAGCACTTATTTTATTATAAATAGTTTATTTTCAATAATTTAACACCGTAACCTGTAAGAATTAATTATAATTAATTTATTTCAATTTAATTTAAACTTAAATTACTTAACTTTAATTGTTTACATCTTTCACACTATCAGAAATGTCACACATAAAACATAAAAAAAATCTAAAATGAAATCAAAATCATTATAAATGTTAGACTAGGAAAAACCTAACAAATGTTTATCTTTATATTTAACCCTGTAAAAGACATAGTCTAATAACAGAAATAGGACATCTGTATTAAATTTTAATAACTAAATTGTAACATATTGTAATAAAAAATAATTTTCCTTCTCTTGATCGCTGACCACCGAAGTGAAAACTTCTATTAAAAAAAAGCAACCAAAGTGAAATATAAATTAATAATTGAAATCATTTTACAATTGTTTTATTTCTAAAAATATAAAATTGTTGGAATACCAAAACCATACAATATAATCAACCAAAAGGAAATTGTGTTATTGAACCACCATTTTACATCAACTTCATATATTGTTCGTGGTACCGAAGTTTGGTGTAAAACACTGGTCCTTCGAGCCGGATCCAGCCATATTAATAGAGAGGATTGAAAACCGCATGCCTAAATTTCAAGCATTTTTATCAAATCGAGAGTAAAGACCGAAAAACGCAAGTATAAACATTTTATTAAATTTAAAAAAAAGTTGAACTACAATAAATACAAATTTATAATTTATAAAAATATACAATATAGCTACCTACCTCGTGTTTCAATCATAAAAGTGCACTAACAATAATAATCTGGTTTAAAGTTTAATTCTTTCTGAAAGCTTGCAAACATTCTAGTGTAACCTAACTTTAATTAAAACTTGCGAACATTAATTCTAACGGTATTAGTGAAAAGTGAAAAGTGAATAAAGAAAAGTGATAAAATTCAAAGTGTCGGAGATTACTGCATTGAAGAAAAGACGAGCCTCCATTAAAGGGAGTATGACGAAATTATTAAACTACATTACCACTATAAATAATTCTACCAACTCTGAAGATATAAAAGTGCGATTGAGTAACGTAGAACGCTTCAGGGGTGAATTTATAGAAATAGAGAACCAAATAGTGGCATTAGACAACAAAGAGGAAATAGACAACGATTTGAAGATAATTACTATCAAACAGTCGCAGGATTAAATCTTGCTCTAAGGAAAAGGAGCGAACCAGTGATCTCCTTAAATGACACAACAACAGATTCTTCCACGCTACGTGCTTACGCAGACGTCAAACTTCCAAAAATCTCCATCCCAGCTTTTTCAGGAGAGTATACTGAGTGGCAGTCATTCCACGACTTGTTTTGCTCAACAATACATGATAATCCCAGATTGACACCATCGCAGAAGCTACAATATTTAAAAGGAACACTCAAAGGTGAGGCATCTGGATTATTAAAATACTTTAGCACAACGGATGCTAACTATATAGAAGCCTTGACGAAGCTAAGAGAACGTTACGACCGGAGAAAGCATATCATTTACGCTTTTATTAAGAATTTTATGCACCAACCGCCAATAACCACAGCAAATAGCATGAATGTAAGACGTTTATTGGATATGTCAGATGAAACCATACGAGGCCTTAAAGCACTAGGAGAAGATGCGAAGTCAAGAGATCACTGGCTAATTCACATCATGATTAGCAAACTAGACGATGAAACAATTAACTTATGGGCACAAGCATCAGCAGAGAACAAATTACCAACCTTGAAACAATTTTTTGATTTTCTTAGCAGACGAATTGATGCACTTGAGTCACTAAAAGGCCAGAACAAACGTTCCCAATCACAAACAAACCCGTCAAAACCTGTTATCAAAAGCCATGCCGTATCAAGTTTGCAAGTCGAAGCGTGCGTGATATGTCCAACCGAGAATCACAAACTGTTTGAGTGTATACAATTTAAGGAGATGCCGCTCAACGACAGAAAAACATTAATCACCAAGGAAAATCGATGTTTTAACTGCTTCAACAATAACCATGGTGGGTATACATGCCGGTCCAAATTCCGATGTAGGCAATGCGGTAAAAAACATCACACGTTGCTACATGAACAACCAACGCTAAAACTGGAATCAGGAGAAACAAAGCCCACAAATGAAAAAAACGAAGTTGGATCCTCATCAAGTTATACCACAAACAATCAAATAGCAAGTTCACTGTTACGCACCGCTTTAGTACGTGTAGTTGATGGACTAAACCAAAATCAATTTTGTCGAGTATTGCTAGACTCTGGTTCACAGGGTTCTTTCGTTACGGAAAATTGTGCACGGAGGCTGCAGTTAAAACGAAGCTATGCCAACAAAACCGAACCACGTCTGCAAATTGAAGCATTTGTTTTTCCTAAATTAACCGCAAGACCATCAACCATTCAATCCATCAATGCTGAGTTCTTTAAGCAGTACGAGTTAGCCGATCCTTATTTCTTTAAAGGTTTGGAAATCGACATTATTATCGGAGCAGACACTTTCTTTGAATTGCTTTCTGAAGGAAATATATTTACTGCAAACCAACTAGTAATGCAAAAAGCGCTATTAGGATGGGTGGTAGCAGGGAAATCCAATGGAGAACCAGGGAAACAATCAATTGCGGTAACATTAAGCAATGCAGAAGATAACGTGGAAAATCTACTAAAGAGATTTTGGGAACTAGAATCAGTTGAGGCACCACAAAATATTTTATCAAAAGAAGAGCAGTTCTGTGAAACCCATTACAACAAAACCACAGTGACAAACAACTCAGGTCGATTCATAGTATGACTTCCATTTAAACAGTCACCAGCTATACTAGGCGATTCTTATCGTTCAGCACTTCAAAGGATGTACTCCATGGAAAAACGATTTACCAGAGACAAAGAGTTTGAAAAAATGTACAAAAGCTTCATGACCGAATATATACAGTTATATGAAGAAAGCAACACCGGTTACTACTTACCTCACCATGGCGTAATCAAGAACTCAAGTAGGACGACCAAGTAAAGAGTTGTGTTTGATGGCTCTGTCAAAACCAATACGGGAAGATCATTGAACGAGTGTCTCGCGGTTGGCCCGCGGTTGACAGTTCAATCGACACTATATAATATACTGTTACGCTTCAGAAGCTATAAAATAGCTTTTACAGCTGATATTGAAAAAATGTATAGACAAGTTCTTTTAGCTGCGGATGACACAAAGCATCACAGAATATTATGGCGAGATACACCAGAAAACCCACTAAAAACGTATGAGCTTCAAACTGTCACCTATGGAACAGCAAGCGCATCATATTTAGCAACGCGAACACTTATTGAAAGCACCGAAAAGTACAAGGAATCATCTCCAGACGCCGTTAAACACATTCGAGATGATATGTATGTTGATGACCTAATGGCCGGTGCCGATACGATTGAGAGTGCGGTTCACCTAAAGGACGAAATAACCACAATCCTTGCAGCTTTCGGATTTCAACTCAGGAAGTGGTTAACAAACGAGAAAAAAATATTCACAGGAACCACACTACTCACCAGCTCTACGGATATCCTGGAAATTGACGACTTCACTTCGATTAAAGTATTAGGACTATATTGGAATCCTAAAAAGGACTGCTTCCAATTCCAGGTAAATCTGATGAACGAGCAACCAAATTTAACCAAACGAGGAATTTTATCGGAGGCAAGTCGCCTATTTGACCCTCTGGGATGGCTTTCACCTATAACAATTAAAATAAAAATATTTTTCCAAACATTGTGGGTTAAAAATCTGGATTGGGATGATCAATTACCTCATGAAGTAGCAACCGAATGGCTGAAACTGCGTAATAAATTACCAAAAATAGATACAATCGAAATAGAAAGATATATAGGCACAAACTCCCACAGTAAAATAGCATTACATGGATTCTCTGATGCTTCTAAATATGCTTATGCAGCTGTTGTTTATGGTGAAATAACAATAGCAAACGGCGATAAGGTCATTTGGTTACTATCCTCAAAAACGAAAGTGGCACCCGTAAAACAAATTTCTATCCCACGGCTAGAGTTATGTGGTGCATTGCTTTTGAGTAAACTATTATCAGCAGTAAAAGAAGCTATAAACTCCGAAGTAACAAAAATCACTACTTGGACGGATTCTACAATCGTTCTTGACTGGCTTTCTGCACATCCTAGCAAATGGAATACTTTCGTTGGAAACCGAACTGGGGAAATACTCACTAATATGAACAGATCCCAATGGAGACATGTGCCATCCCATGAAAACCCAGCTGATTATGCGTCCAGAGGAGTCGAGCCAGACAAACTACGAGATCTAAGTTTATGGTGGAAAGGTCCAAATTGGTTAGCAGATTCAAGTCGTTGGCCAGAAAATATATAATCAAAGTCAAATACCATGCAAGAAATACGAAGCCAGTCTCTACACATCCAAATCCCTCAACCTAACATAATAGATAATCTGATCGAAAAAATTTCTACATTCCCAAGTATCTTGCTGCTCCACTCGTGTGAATAACCTCCGTGCCCATCGTCATGGGAATAATAATAGGCATCCTGCTCTTGGCAAGCATGACAATCTCTATGTTACCACGGCGATATCGTCCCCATAACCCCCCAAGGATACATCGTCCGGCATTTCAAGCCGGAGCAAGCCGTCGTACAGTACGTTCCACAGATCTGGAGCAAGAATCGAACCCTGTGCCACTCCGGCAGTAATCTCTTTCCTTTCAATTCCACTTGCCGTCTCATACAATAATCTCCTGTCCCTCAGGTAGTCATACATCATCCTCAATAGGTAATTCGGGACGTAGCGGGAAAGTAGCGGGAGAGTAACGTATTCGGGAACGAGCCACCTCCCTGGTGGCTCGCTCTGTCCAACCGAGCAACCGCGCTGGTTACCTCCGTAATGGCATTGATGGCTGAGTGACCTTTCCGGAAGCCATGCTGCCTTGGAGAAAGTTCACACGCAGCTCTTATGGCTGCGTCCAGCCTTATCTTCAGCAGTTTCCTTAACAGTTTCCCCATCGTGTCAAGCATAAAAAGAGGCCTATAATTCGTCGGAGAGTCAGGATTCCCTCCCTTACCTTTCTCGATCATTGCGAGTCTGGCCACCTTCCAACGTGCAGGGAATACCCCCACTACTAGGCAAATATTGAATAATTTGAGCAGTAGCTGTGTGAAACCCCCGCCCACAACCTTTAATACCTCCCCGGGAATGCCATCGGGTCCTGGGGCCTTCTTGTTTTTTTAAGGATGCCACCGCGCCGGCCAGCTCTCCCTCCGTGAATGCGGGGACAATACCAACCTCTCTGGAGTATCCTCTTCTGTCCTCAAGGCATGAGTTGGGAACAGTGTATTGACGATGTTTCGCATCACCACTGCATCCATCGAGTTGCATAAGTTCATGGAACCCAGCCTGCTCGTGACGAACTTGTAGCCTTTGCCCCACGGATCAACATCCACTTCATGGCAAATATCCTGCCAAAATCGAACCTTACTAGCCCGTGTGGTAATACCGAACTCTTTCTTTGCCACCCTATACTGGTCTGATCTGCTTATTGCATCACTTTTGTGCTCGTTGAGCCCTTCGCCTAAGTTTGAGGGCGTTCCTCCTAAGTTTCGCAATTTCGTTCGTCCGTCGACCATAGGCCTGCTGTCTTCCGCTCCACTAGTTTTCTCCGAGGCATTACTGCGTCGCAGGCTCGCTGGATAAGCTGCACGATTTCATCAACCTCAGCCTCAACATCACTCCTGGTTATATTGTCCTGCAGAATCGGTAGACCATTTCCAAGGTTTGTCTCCAAAAATGCAACCAGTGCTTCTCCCTCCAGCTTACTCGTATTCCAGCCACGTGAATCCTGGATTCTTATTCGCTGCGCAGGTCTATTCTTGAGCACCATAAAGATGATGTAATTATGATCACTGCCCGTGTAGTCCTGCATCACTCCCCAGTCCACCACCTTGGATGCCAGCCTTAACGACACTAATGATATGTCGGGAATGGAATTTCCAAAGCCAGGCCCTCGATATTTCGAGACTGAGCCCCTAGCTTGCCTCTGGTGCCCTGCTGCGGCATACCCCATTCCAGAGCGCGCGCATTGAAGTCGCCGGCTACCACCAACTCCCCCGCTGTATCGCGAATTGCATCCTAAAGTTCGTTCAACTTAGAGCGAAAATCCGCGATTGTGTCATTCGGTGAAAGGTATACACTAAAGACCGTCACGCCCCACGTATGTGAAGTTATCCCAGGATTTCATCCCAGTAAATGAAAAAACTTGAATCAGGCAACCCTAGAAAATTTAAAGCTATATTTAATATTACGTGAAGTTAGCCCAGCCCAGGATTTAATTAAAATTAGGCTAAATACCAAAACTACAAGTTATTCAATAAAATAAAATAAAAACAATATACAAAATTAATACAATTTAAACCTTCACTGATATTTTTTATTATTTGCAAGATTTTACCTTTGGTTCTACCAAAAATATCAGTGAAGGTTTAAATTGTATTAATTTTGTATGTTGTTTTTATTTTATTTTATTGAATAACTTGTAGTTTTGGTATTTAGCCTAATTTTAATTAAATCCTGCGCTGGGCTAACTTCACGTAATATTAAATATAGCTTTAAATTTTCTAGGGTTGCCTGATTCAAGTTTTTTCATTTACTGGGATGAAATCCTGGGATAACTTCACATACGTTCACGCCCCCGACTTCTAACCCAAACATATCTGTTGCCTGCGCCGTGATCGATAATGCGAATAATACGGGCGTCAACCGGATTACTGTCAGGGGATTATTGTCTCGATACTGCTCGCTAACGATCACTATCTGAGCTTTCATCTCACAACCTATCTGCGCCAATAAATCATCAGCAGCCCTACATCCGTTCATATTTCCTAGCAGGACTTTCATTCTCGGAGGTCTTTCCACTTGTCCCACAGAACCTTTTTAAAGACCCCATATGTGCTTGACCCCTGTACATGATTTACGTTCAGAATTCGACTGTCACCGGAACTCTCTACATATAGCGAACACTTCGATTCGGAAATAGAATCTAACGCCTTATGCCCTTCGTTACCGCGCTTCCAGCAACTACCACTGTGATCGAGTCCCACGCAATTTCGCCAAAAATGCCCGTATCCAAGACAT
Source organism: Tipula helvola (assembly GCA_963556165.1). Lineage (NCBI taxonomy): Eukaryota > Metazoa > Arthropoda > Insecta > Diptera > Tipulidae > Tipula > Tipula helvola. Next base: position 304,140,175 of record OY744482.1, read on the forward strand.
CTATTGCATTTCAGGACTTCCAATGTCTTCCTGACTCTCCCATAAACTCTACCGATCTTCAATGTTCATTTTTGTAGCAACTTTAAGGCGGCACGTTCGTTGAGTTCCACGACCGCTTTTTTGCCCGCGCTTGTCCAAAAGGAAAAGGGATACCTTAATATCACCGGTGGGCTCCTCTCCAGGTATACGTTCGACTACCGTCTTGATCTCTTCATTCGTTGTGAGACCATCCAGATTCAGAACCTCTATCTTCAGACGAGGTATTAAACCTTGGACCTCCACATCTTCGCCTACTGCTGCGCGTATAAATTCTTGCACCTTGATAGGATCTTTGCAGCGACCCAGCTCTAGCTAGCCTTCAATCAGCTATAAGTATTCCTAATTTGCTGAATTTCCGTTTCCTTGTTATCCGGACATGCATTGCCACGGACGGGAGCTCCCAACACGTCGGCATACGTCTTACCCGGGGCTGGTTTGGAAATCATCTCCAGCACCTCCTCCAATTCCAGCAAGCCGTTCTTAATCCCTTGCACCTTCGAAACTCGCCATCCTCCTGCTCGCTCATCTTTCCGGTGATCTCTCTCGATTCGTTGTTTGGGTCGCTCCCCTGTACTCCTCAGATGCTAATCTCTGCCTCTGATTGTCGGCCGCTTTTGCCTGGGTTCCCTCTTTGCTTGCAGTACCAGCCTCTATTCTTAGTATTGCTCCATCGTCTTGTTTTGTTGCTGTTGGAGAGGCATATAAAAGTATTCATAAATTTTATTTGTTTGTTTCGAATTACTATCCATTTCTGTTCCCACGAGTAGCACGAGAAATAACGGTCACCTATCACAGAGCTCTGCGTTATCACAGGAAGGCTATGGGTTAAAATCGAATGTCGCCAAATTCGGAGTTTGCATATTCACGACTAAGCGCCCCTGAGCCATGCAGCCATCAGCGTATGTCGTGCCACCTTAGCTTGGGTGTGCCAGTTTTGGGTCCGCCCCGGGTATTTGATTTCCCCGGTGTACCTGCCATATCTACCCGGAGAGGCGCCTAATGGGGAAACTAGCAAACCCCACACAGTTTATGCAGGATTACCACAGCTTCAAATCAACCCGGTGGTATCCCGTCTCTATCAGGTTCTTGGTATCCTGCGAGGCATCTTGATTTTAACCTTTGTAAGATTTTCCCTCGGTAGAAGTATCCCATTTTATCCTAAAGTTTACGGTTTGTTGCATTACTGGTGCATCATTGTACTACTATCCTTCAATGTAATCATTAAACAATCAGCCACAATTATACTGTTTTTCCATTATTATTATCTCGTCACTAATATTCATTATCGATTAGCTCAATTCACTCGAGTACTGTCATACATGTTTCTTTGATTTCAATGAAAATTAGAAATTAATATTAACTGCAATGCAATATGATAAGGTTGGTTGTGCATCGTGATGGGTGGGTGGGTGATGATTTTTGCTTATGACGAGTATACAATCAGTGTTAGAGTTAGTTTTCTGGATTCATTATTCTAAACGCCCATCTCGTCTACCATTTTTTCTGTCATCTTTCGCAAGAACAATATCTACCCGCGAATGTATCCCAATTTTATGTTCTTAATTACTCGGCAAATATTCATTCTTGGCATAAGGGGAGATAAGCTCACTTTGATTAAAATCAATAATTTTTTCATCATACTAACCGATGATAGTGTTGTAGTTTTTGCCCATAATCAATTCATGGAGCCGCCCCTGATTATCCCCTGATTTCGGTTTAAATCTTAGATAAAAGTTTATCAATCCTCGGAATTTTTTGAGTTCGAGCTACTTCTTATAGTTTAAATTATTGGTAATATTGCTGACTTTATCCAGAAGTGGGTTAATTTCCGGTGGTACCACAAGATAACCCAGCAAATTTGTTTTTCCATTTTAGAATTCTCAGCTTTATTTATTGATAGATAGGAGCATTTTGGAAACCGGTTTTCGAAAAACATGTTTTTTTTTGTGAATTAATAAATGCGTAAAATCTTGCAGAAATGGTGAAAGGTACCTGCCAAACCGTTTAATTTTTTTTTTGTTTAAAGCTCTTTAATACGGCAGCCACGAACTTTCCAGTTCTTTACCCATATTTATTGGGCTGGGCCTTCTAGAAGCCTGAATCTTGGTCAAAAACTGGTTCAATAATTGGAAATTCAAATTTACGACACCAAGATATTACTTGGTTTTGATTAACAATAACATATACTTCGTTTTCGAAATATTCAATGACAATTTATGAAATATCAACGTTTACTTTTTGTACTGCTTCTTGATGAGTTGGTGCCGAAATAGTAATTAATGTATCGTCCGCAAGTCTGTGACGTAACTATAAATCTCACCCCCCCCCCCCCTCCGGCAACATTTTTTGTGGGCCCCTAAAAATGCTAATAAGGTCCACCTATGAACAAGTAACGCTATAAGTGAAAAATGTATTCCTTCCTATTGTCTAGTCTCGCATTAATTAAAAGTATCTAATTTCGAGAGTAGATGACACGAAAGATCTTGCAACTGAATGCTCTGATGTTTTCTAAATATATCGATAAAGCATCACAAATTTCGAATATAATTTGAAAAATATCAATAATTTCGAAAAAAATTCGAATTTTAAGTATCTTGCACATTCTTGTAAGTTCTGAAATATTCAATTACCCGTAAGTTTGGTTAAAAAATGGTATAAGCATAAAATTTGTATCTTTAAAAATTGTCAATTAGTTTTAAGTTTGATAATTAATTTAAATAAGTTTGGGTTTTAACTTCACTTTAAATGCTGAGACTTTTTCATACTTTTAGGTTTTTGCTAAAATGTTTTATGTATATGCAAAAAATCTTGAAATTTTAATTTTATAAGCTTTTAATTATCAGAGCTTTCTTAACCAAACCATTTTACTCAGAAGTATGATTTTAGTAGCAAAATTTTGGCTAAACTTCATAAACAATCATCAAAAGCTTTTAGTTTTAAAAGGTTTTCAAACAAAACCATTTTACCACGAAACTTGATATTTTAAAGTAAAGTGGTATTTGCAGATAAATTTAGAATATTTGTTTTCAATGAGCTTTAAGCTTGATAATTAATTTATACCTTTTGGGTTTGAACTTAACATTTTGGGGAATTATCATAATTTAAGGTTTTTCTTGTAATGTTTTATGAGCAAAAATTATGTTTTGTAAAAATGTTAAGCACTACTAGTTTAAGTGCTTTTAATTAGGAAAGTTTTTAAACCAAAATATTTTACTCAGAAACTCGATTTTACATAAGGAATAGGGTAACGGAATTTATGGATAAGTTAATATATTTGTTTTCAATGTAAATTTTCAAGAGCTTTTAATCAAACCAAACCATTTCACTAGTAAACTTTGTATTGTTATATTCTTTCGTTTATCGAAGCTTTTTGAATCAAATCGTTTTACTCTGAAATTTGGTATTAAAAAGAAATGCGGAATTTTGTGATAAATTTGGAATACTTTTACAATGAGCTTTGGGCTTCATAGGTATAAATTAATATTATGTATTTGGGTTTAAACTTAACATTTCTTCGACTTTTAATAATTTCAGTTTTTTGTTACCTACACTGTTTTAAGTGCAAGAAATACGTACATATTTGCAAAAAGTTTCAAGGGATTTTAGATATTTTGAGAGCTCTCACTGATCGAAAAATTTTAAACAATTTATCTCAAACTACCCTTTGTAACGGAATTTTGGGATATATTTAGAATGTTTGTTTTCAATGAGCTTTAAGATTGATAACTAATTTATGCTTTTTGGGTTTGAACTTAACATTTTCGAGCCTTTTAATCATTTCTCGTTTTTAATAAAATAGTTAATTAACATGAATTATGTAGTTGAAAAAATTGTCAAGAGCTTTAGTTTTAAGAGCTTTCACTTATTGAACCTTTTTAAACAAACCATTTTGCTTCAAAATTTCATAAAACAGGGGATATCAGAATTTTGGTTAATATTTAGTTTATATTTGTGCTCAATGTAAATTATTAAGAGCTTTAGGAAGGTTGTATTTGGGATTAATTTAGAGTTTTTGTTTTCAATGAGCTGTAAGCTTGATAATTTATTTATATTTCTCGGTAATTTTTGTATATTTTCATCAATTCTGTCTTTCGTTAAAATGTCTTAAGAGCTTTCACTTATTGATGCTTTTCAACTCAAATCGTTTTACTCAGAAATTTATATTACAAAGGTATTTTTTGGAAACAATTCAGACTATTTGTTCTCAATGATATCCTTTAACCAAAATGTGTTTCCATTTTTGAGCGTTCCATGTGTAAGGAAACCAATTGGTTTACTCAGATTTAATTTTGTGGACATATGCAGGCCATCGTTCAAAAGTAGATGAAACAAAATATGATACATTTTAATGTCCGCAAATAAAACGAAACATCTTGCAAGTCTATTCTATGACGAGTTCTAAATATATCGAAACATCACAAATTTCGAATCTAATTTCAAAAATATCAAGAATTCCGAAATAATCTCAAACCTGTCGGATTTTTAATGTATCTTGTACATTCTTGAAAGTTCTCATATATCAAATTATCCGTTGTTATATGCAACCAAAGAAAATCCCATGCGTGCTAATCACTGCCATATACAACGTAAATAACCTGGACATTTCACATTCTTGAATAATTTCGAATAACCTACAGGAAATCGGAGGAATATCAAAATTTTGACATAATCTCAAAAAATCTTTTAAATGTCACCATTTAGATTTATATGTGTAGCTCTGCAAGTTCTTAAAATTACAACTCAAAGCTAAGCATAGAACATTGCCTTACAAAATTCGATTAATTTCCTAAATCTTTACAAATCTCGAATGATCCTATCAATGTCGAAAACTTGAGAAATCTAGAACAAACCGTAGAATAATTTCAATTACCCCAGAAAAATTCGAGAAATCTCTATATTATGTGGACAATTTCAATAATACAAAAAAATCTGGATATTAATGAATCGTATCGGAAAGTCTGTAAAAATCTAGAAAACCTAAAATTTGGAATTACATAGTTGTCAAGTATCTTAATGTAGCTAATACTACTAAGCAAGTTAAGGCTATAAGCTCAAGAAACGATATGCAATAAGAATAGAACCCCCGGAGCGTATCGGATAATTTTTTAAATATCGAACAATCGTATTTTTCAAATATAGGCTTTAAAATTCTCGAATAACCTGGCCCTTTCAAAACACTGAATAACCAATTAAGTTTCAAACATAACAACCGGGAAGCGAGAATTTCCAAAATTAGGAAAACCCCACTAAATACAACCAGAAAAAAAACACTAGTCGCTGAATTAAGTTGGCCTTTGCATTTTCCTTATATTTATTTAAAATAGCTTTACAAAACAAACCGCTAATTTAGTTTTTATTTACGAACGCTAATTGATTATAGAGACTGATTGGTTTGGCTCAAATAAAGGAAAAAAAATTATTTACAGTCACGGTTATGTGTTTTTCTAGTTTCTTCTTAAGTTTTATGAACATCATAATGATATACCAGCTGCTAACACCAGCAGGTTACTATATAAGCTCCCTTTTTCAAATCAAATTCAACATTTTCTTATTAAAACTTGTAAGAAAATATTTTAATATTTTATAGCATCAGGAAGAATTTCTTCATTTTCTGAAAATTAGAACACGGCCTTTCCTAAAAATGTAAAGTTCTGCAAATTTGAAAATGTAAGCCTAATCTGAGCTATTTAACTATTTATTTGTTTGAACTAGTAAAGGAAATCTCGTGGTCTACCCCCCCCCCCCCGCCCCCCCCCCCCAATTATAGTTTTAGTTACTTAAACAATTTATTTTTTTAAACTCTGGATTTTATCCAGAGCGATATTTAAATTTATTTTATTTTTTATTTAAATGAAAACTACAATGATATCTGGATGAGTACAAAAATAATAATGAATTTAAAATATAATTTTAATGTATGGCAAATTTTACTCGTGCCTAATTTAGCAAACTAGGCAGAATGTATGGGGTCATGTTATATGTGGTAGTTTCCCAGTATAATAATTGGTAGACACAACGTGATATGTTATTTTGTTACATCCATCCGGTTGTGTATTGTGTCAGCTACAATTCCGAAATCATTGATTTGGTGTATATGCAACGTGACATCAAATTGTTTGGTATTTTATGTTTTAGCTTCATCAGCTAGAATACGGAAGTGGATGTCGGTTCGTTGCAGGTATGTATTGGTGTTGGTTCGTTGGATGTATGTAACTCCCCCCCCCCCCCTCCCGCGCAGCTGCCGGTACCTAGTTATGCCACTGCCGGAAATATATTAATTAGACGGTTTTTTATAGCATCTACTATGTCATTTATATATTTATATATAATGGTCCAAGCATTGAACCTTGTGGTACTACGGGATTGTTTTCTATCCACGATGATGTAAAATTATCAACTTGTGTGTATTGCTGTCTCCCTTGAAGATGATTATTAAACCATTCAAGATCTTTTCTATCTATACCTTAATTGCATAATTTTTGGAGTAAGATTTTGCTATCTATAGTTTCAAAAGCTCGTTTGAAATCTAAACAAACTGCGATCATTACTTTATTTTCGTTTATTTAAGTTTTCCATATATCCAACATAAGATTTAAAGCTGTTTCACAGGAATGAAATTCTCTAAAACCAGGTTTTTGATCTACTAATATATTGTTATTAGTAATATAATCAACCAAGTGTTTTCTAATAACTCGTTCCAGTACAGCTTATAAATTTTTATAGGGCGCAGCTCTTCAGGTGTGGTTGAATTGGAAAAACTGTTGATATTTTCCATGAAGTTGGCACTACACCTTCCTTCAGATATCGATTAATTAAATCTGTAAAATGTTCAGAGAATAAGTGATTATTTATCGCTCAACTGCGAATCTAACAGGGCTGATCGGTATATATTTTATATCAGTATACCAATGACCCGCTTTACGAAATGATTAGTTTCTGAAGAAAAAAATAGACCGAAAAGAAATTTCGATTTACGCCCAATTTTTCGGATACTAATCATTTCATAACGTGGGGTATTGGTGTAGCTAGCCTTTAAATAATTAGGAGTGCAATACACCCATTTTATTAATTGACGGCTCATGCCAAACGATTTTGCAACTTAAGTGTAGGAAAAATATAACGACTTTCGTGTTGTTATTATTTTAACATAGTTTTGTTGGCTTTTCGTTTTGACTTTATGTTGGTTTTAATTAAGTTGCACGTCAAGAGATAATAAAATGGTTTGCATACTGAATTTTTAATTATGTAAACCAAAGAGACACTGGATACCGACGAAGAAAAAAATACTAATGAAACAAAATATTTAGAATAAAGCTCAATTGCATAAAATATAAATATTTTAATGAATCTGTTCGTTTGGAGGAATGCAAAAAAATTCAAACCATATGGTTTTAGTAAATTAATTTCAGATTTAATATTCCGTTTTAACATGCAGTATAAAAGCCCGCATATGTGACAGACTTTTTGCAAACTTTGTACATGTACGAGTATCTATACAAAAAATGTGTTATATTTCTCTTTTATAGATATTCATTAACTTACTAAAACACTAAATATTTAATTGCATTCATTGGAATAGATTATAACGAATCACAAACAATTTAGTATATTAAAAAACCGCCAATCAACCGCAGTGGAAAAATCAGCAAAGTGGAAAAAAAACATTCGTGGGGATTTTTTTAATTGTTTTGGTTTTTTTTGGATTGCACCGGGTGGGTATTTTACATCAAAGAGAAAGTGATGGCAAACAATTATTTTGTACTAATTTCTAACATTGTTTTTACCTTATGGTAACTATCACAATTTGCATGTTTAAAATAATGTACTAGATTTACTAGATTTGTGACGTAAAGAAAAATTTTTTTACTCGTATAGCTTTTAACGAAAACTTTGTACTTATATGATACGATGTTTAAAATTCAACAATAATCAATAAGCATACTTCGTCTGAGGTTTAGGTTTAGCTGAGTCATTTAGTGTAAAAAATAAAATAATTTTACTAGTGTAGGATTACAGAATATTTACTTTTAAGTACCTTTTTGGTTCGGGTACAACGAACTTTCTGTTCGGTAGAAAATATATACTGCAAATTAATATATATCTGTGGTATTAAACAAAAACAGGATATCTGCAAATATCAAAGTTTTGAGAAAACGCATTTAAAGTTTGAGTTGAGTTTTTTTAATAGTTTGAATTATTTTACGTATTGCATAATGTTAAACTTTTTAATTACATTGAATTCAATTATCAATTATGCATAAAATGTATTAATTAAAACAGTAAAATAATCCAAAATATAGCTTTAATCCAATAATTACTAAGATACCTAATTTTGCCTTTCCACATATTGTTTCGAAAATAATCAAGATTTTGGAAAATTATTTAGATTATAAGGTGACGCTTCAGATGCTGTAACGAACAGCAGCAAAAACTGAAAAAGTGAATTTTTGCAAATATCTTGTTTTTGTTTAATACCACAGATATATTTAGCTAGCGAGGCTGTAGAACGCTTTGAAAAAATAAAACAATTTAACAATGCAAATAAAATAATTGTTATTAAATTGTTTGTGGTGTAGTGGTCACGCATTGGACTAGAGCGGCAAAGGTCTTCGGTTCGATCCTCTTCTAATTTTATTTTTTATTTTTTTTTATTATTATTTTTTTTAGTATTCTTGTAATGACCAAATATTTTACTTTAAATTAAACATTCCGCTTTATAGTTACAGTAATTACTAATTACACAAGAAAATACGTGGTCCGGGTTTATGATAAAACACTACAACAAATTATTTAAAAAATTTTATATTATGAGTTGTAGTAAGCCATGAGAAATTTTCGGTAAAAAATTTTTTTTCTCTCATAAACTTCAAAGCATGCTATAACAATATAAGAATGAAAATTAAATAAATTTCCTTAGGTTGATATGGCTTAGTAATAATGTTTTCGACTAGAGCAGCTAAAGTTCAGGAGCGGAATCATGGAGTTCGGACGGTGAGTTTTAGCGGTGGCGAACAGTTCTGTGAAAAATTTAGAGTGGATTCAAAAATGGTTAAAGTTATCCAAGTTGTTTTGTGTGAAATTGCGGATGGGTGAAGGTTTATCGACAAATTTTTATGCGACAGATATTTCGTATCGATCAGAAATTTGCCGTTAAACCTGTGCTGAGATGTTCTAACATCACTTTTTTCGATGTTCGGTAGTATTCATGTCTCTCTTTTCAAGAATAAAATTGTATACTATTTCGACTTTTAAATTAAGCTTTTTCTATTGCGATCTCAGCATGCTCGCATAAAACATCATTCTATTTCTACTTTCATTCATCACTCTTTATCACAACAAATTTTGTTTGTGATATTTTATCGATGTGAAGAAAAGGAAAAGTATATACTGAGATCGCATTAGAAAAATTGTAATGAAAGAAGAAAATAGCGTACAATTTTGTCCTTGTTACAAGAAACAAAATACTATCGAAAACGAATCGAAAGTGATGTTAGAACATCTCAGCACTGGTAACGACCACTAGTTTTCGACGGTCCAGGTGCTTTTATGCGCGGATAGTACTCGCCTGATAGGGGGTTCATTTGTCGAAAACTTTTGTCATCAGGATCGATACAGTTATATTGAACCTGGACCAATCTCCACATTAACCACATGCCACTCCATCACTAACCTCTAGATTACATTAATTACGGAATAAATACGAAATCAGAATTAAACATACGTATATATAAAAAGGTTTTACACTTGCGATATAAAAAAATGATTACCAAAATTTAGAAAAATATCGAATGCGAAATATAATCCAAACAATCAATAAATATAATTAACAACAAAAAAAAATACTTAACCATATACGCCCATGACCCTCAATCGTCAGTACTTGGTTGAATTCGTTGCAGCTCGCTGAATTATTCTCAATTGGTACCGTTATTTATCACCAGAATAGTCCGGAGTAAACCACGCTGTAAGCGGCCGTTGTAGTTCAGGAAATAGCAATAACGTTGATGCACTCGTATTAGTAAATCAAAACAATGAGGCGGCCCCGTTGACAAACAGCCGATAAACAAACAGCCGATATGAAAAACAGCCGATATACTAGCAAGTTTTCTTTTGCCTTGGTTATACTTGGTAACCAGCTCTTGAATGCGCCACCCAGAAACCGGGATTTAATAAAAACTGATGACACTTTCGTTTAATTTTTATAATTTTATTATACAATATCAAGAGATTGATTTTTTATTGAAAACTTTATTTATGGTACAGTTCACGTACACGTGGCATTTTGAAAATGTTTACACATAAAATCAGATTTATTACCACTATGACAACAATCAATCAGATATAATTTTCTTCGTAATTTTTTTGTTTACAATAGTTCAACATAAACTAATTACGCTAATTTTATCATATTTATTGTTTACTATTAATAAGTTACACATTCGTAATCACATAAAGTTTTGGTTAACAGAACACTATTCATTTATAACCTTTTCATAGTTAACTACTTGAATAATCCCGATATCTACTTTAGATCAAATAGGATTTTCGCACATCCACAACACAATCGGTAATTTTCAGCGAAAAATATCCACCAGAATTTTTCTGGTTTACTTTTAGTGATACAAAAAAAAAATATATAAATTTAAAATATGTACCCTTAAACAAGTGTTTTGCACGGTAACTCACAATCGAATGACTTTTCATCTTCAGAAAAAACCAAAAATAAAAAGTATTCCCGTTTTAAAATATCCGCCAATTCTATACCCAATTGCTATTTTTATTTTAGTTTTTTGTTTAACTTGGTGAGGAGAAAGTAGCCGATTCATAATAAAAAAAATTTACGTTATTTAAATCATTCATTGATCATTTATTTTACAGACTGCATCGCACGATCGTTACAACCTTCACTTATTTGCAATTTCATGCAGGGTAGCTTGGGTAGCTTTGACCATTTTTTGAATTTGTTCTGGATTTTTCATGGAATTGTTTGCTGCCGCTGGAGTTTGCCGTCCGGATTTGATGATTCTGCCCCAGGGTTCGATTGTGGCTAAGGCATTTTAGTTTTGTTTTTCGATTTATATTTTTTTGACGTGATAACATCTTACACCGCATGTTCAGAAAATTGACAAGAAATGTTTCCCTTGGTTGTGGGCAATTACTAGGGCATCCAAATTTTGGCAAAAATGTGATTCCGGAATTATCGAATTTGATTGCTCTCGATTCCGGAATTCCGGAATCAATTCCGGAATTGATTTTTTATTAAATAATCTTTGATTAAAAATTAAAAACTAAAATTTTACAAGAAACAACCAAATTTTTTATTTCATTATTTAATAATTAGTTGATTGGAAAATAAATTTTTTCCTGTTTTTTTGCTTTTTCTTATTAAACCTAACGCACCGAGGGCTGTATTAAGGCAGGCTAGAGTTTTAGTGGCGATGTTTCCTGCTGTTAAATACGCTCTTTCAGGCTCGATACTGATTGATGCTAAATTTTCATAAACATTGTGAATTTGTGATAAATTGGGCCTCGAGCGCACCGTAATCGTCCCAAAGTTAATATCCTTTGCGAAACTCAAAAAAAACGTTGTTACATACGCCTAGTTCGCTAGTCACAATGCAAAAGCTTGTACCTTCGTTTTTAATATTTTTCAGGAAGCCTGAAAAACGTGTGAATTTTCCTTAGCAGAAACACTAAAATCAAACTAACAAAATTGAATATTTTTTCACTATAAACTTTTGCTGTCACAAATTTAATTTAAAAAACTAGCAAGCACTAATTATCTTAGCGGTAAATCAATAAAATAATTTTAAGAAATTTTGTAGATAGATACACTTTTGTGATTTGTTTATTTTTTTCGTAAGAACTAATCAAATGATATGTGTTGAAACAATGTTCCAGCAATCAGCATTCTGGGCTAAGCCGAAAATTATCAATTGTTTAGATAAATCATCACCGTTGGAGCTTGAATTGTTCTCATAAAATTTATACCGGAATTGTAACGACTTTCTGAATTTGGAATGAATATCTTTCCCATTAAGTATATTGTTCTTAGCCGGGCTATATACGGCGCTGCGTGGTTATTACGTACAAGTACCTTTTGGTGGTTTTGAAAACTAAAAAGCCATATAACACTTATTTGATAGGTGTATTTTAGGGAAGGATAAACAGTATTTTTTAGAGACCAGCATTTATTGTTTCGTAATCCGTTTATTAATAGTGTCATGTCCTAGAAAACGCAAAAGAGAAACACAGTAAAAGTTTCAAAAGTAACCAATTTTGAACAGCTCTCTAAATTGACCACTTTTTATCAGTCCCTGAAAATATTATCTATAACATTTGTTACAAAATAATTTGTTACAATTGAACAACATGTTTCTATCAGGCAAGACTTTTAATTTTCAAATTTATTGGACTGCTTTATTCCTTGAACTGACCACCTCCATAATGTAACCAAAACTTCTGCAACTCAGTGGTCACTTTAGAGATGTTTGCAGTTTCTTGATACAAGAAATACTATAATTACATAAAATTATGTTGAAGCTACTTAAATTAGTGTATGAAATAGAATTTTGATAATTCCGGAATTAAAGTTTTCAATTCCGGAATAATCAAAACTGAAATATGGGCCGGTATTCCGGAATACCGGAATTCCGAATTCCGGAATTGGATGCCCTAGCAATTACTAATCAACTGTAAGCATTACCTTTAATTTAAATGTATGATATCTTAGGTTGGTCCTTAGGCTTTATGCCTCACACATAATATTATCGAATGATTTCGCGCGATTTAAATCTTTCAATAACTATAGTGAGAGAATGGCTCATCCGATCCGAGCACTTCTGAAGTCAATTTTTGCGTAAAGAAACAGTGGTGGTTAATGTTTTTTAAATTAAAATAATTAATCTACACATTAAATTTAATTTTAATTGAATCTACAAAATAGCGATTTACAGGGATTGACCGCACTATAGCGAGAGAACGCCCCATCTGACTTGAGTCTATCTGATGCTAATTTGTACATAAAAAAAATATGGCAGATAATTTAGTTTAAATAAAAATAATTAATCTCAACATGTTATAAACGTTATCACGCAAAACACCTACGGCCGTGTTGATGACACAGCCCACTCCGATTTTTTAATTTTTTTTCTGTCTGTAAGGTGTTTTGTGTGATGCACCATCGCATGTAAAATCGTCCTTAAAAGCTCTTACTCTTTGGTTTAAGGTTTATTTAAAGTACAATAATCCTTAAAATCCTTTAGTATCGAGCTATTCCTGGTGTAAAATGGTCAAATGGTGATGGTGGCAGTGGCCGCTTGACAGCAACATTATATATAAATTGTATCCGTCCTAGGACGGGCTGTACCCCCTAGTATTTCAATATAAATCTAGGAGGCTTTCACTCATATTTATTATGATTCACGAGTCGATGAATAATCGAAACGGCTTTGTGTTATCTTTTCTCTAGAGCGAGAAAGATGCCTTATATTCCCGCTATTTTGTCTGTTAACAAGTATTAAGTCGAAAAGTACTTATCCGATTTTCATGGAACAGACAGATTTATAGACCTTGATCAGATAAGAAAAAATTGGTAAGGCTAAGATGTTTAAGTCGTCGGGTTTCAAAGTTATAGATGCGTAAAGATTTCCTTTGCAATACATTCACGTAAAAAAAAAAAAACTAAAAGTACATAATAGAATACTATGTTCAAAATTTTTTTTTTTGACTTTGAATGATTGAAAATGATTTTGTTTGAATGTATATAAAGTAGTATACATGCAAGTCCAATTATTACGTAATATAAAAGTTTTGTTTATCCTTCTTTATTGTAGGGTTGGTGCCTAATGGTATATATATATAGATATTATCTACATAGAAGGCATTGTTGAGATGACGGTAATGCGATTACATCCTGTAATTGGTTTCCTACTTTTTTCATTTGATATTAACAATTTGAAAATTTAAAATGTAACACAAAGTCGTGTCGATTGTCGATCAACTCGTCAATCTTAATAGGGGTTATTAATTCGATTGTTCGGAAGAAATTACTTCGGCCTAAAAAGACCAAAGTATTGAAATCCAGTTAAAAATGACGAAAAATTTGGTTCGTACAAAACCACTTCCTCGACCTTTTGAAAGTCCCTGAATCTGAAATGAAAAAAGCAAAAATGTTTCAAAAGTGTTCTACATATCCTTAACAGCAATATACAAGAAGGGTATATTGGTATTAAGTAAATATTAACAGCAGAAATGTTAAAATTAATTTATTTCTAAAATATATTTTTCGAACTTTCATTTTGAAAAATACATCAAAGTTGGCTCTGACGAACTAAAATAATACTTGCTAAATTTATCTTTAGTTTTACTAGTGTACGTTAGATGTCTAAGATTTATACAGAAAAATAAGAAAAAAAGTTGTTACCGCCCAGGCCAGGCGTAACATAAACGTGCAGTTTACGAAAAATTTGTTATACTAAGGTATTTGTTAACGGTACGCTAAAACTGAACGGAAATGTAACGTAAACGATCATTTCGTGAGTCCTTTGTATGTATTAGTATGTATAAAAGTGTTCATAATGTGTACGCTTATACGCAACGTTTCCGAACTGGTTATACGTAACTTGTGCGAATTGCCCCATTTAATTTTAAAGAATAAAATAATTTTTTATAACTCGGATTTTTAATAAATAGCTACATTTTAATAAAAAATAATCAAAAAATTAATAAAATACAATAATAGAAACACACTTTTGTTTGTTTTTGTACATGCATATAAGTTAAATTAATTAATACTAAGGACTTTATATTCTACCTTATTAGAATAAGTATATCTACGAATTCAATAAAAAATATTAGGTGTATAAAAAGTTATTCAGTCCGTTTGAGTTGTTGACGACGGCGACGGTCTTTGGCATACTGGGACCATTTTTTTATGATGCGTTCCACATCACAAGACCGAATCGTTTGAAATTTTTTCAGTGATTCTTCTAAACTGAAATAAAATTCACACATTTTTAAAAATTTTTTTTTTTTAAAAACACTTGTTAAATATTTCGCAAAATTACAAAAGGTTTAAAAAATCACTCGATCGATGATTTCGGCTTATTAGGCCATCATCAGGATTATCTACTAAACTGTAAAAAATAAAAATGTAGTTAGATATATAGGTATATATAGTTGGAAAAAGCAAAAAGTGAAACCAAAATATACCAATAAAAAATGTGGGAGTGGTAAAAATAAAATTGGTGACAGCAATAAACATTAAAAATTAAAAATTAAAAAAGGGGTGAGTTAAACACAGGTAAAATTTGTGAGAGCAATAAACATTAAAAAATAAAATTAAAAGGGGGTGAGTTAAACTCAGGTATATGATTATTGATTAGTCAACGGTCGAATAACAAAATTCCAGATGTTGATTTTTTTTTTTTTTTTTTTTTTTATAACCCGATGAATTAGTAATTTTATGGTATGGAATGAGCATGTGAATAAAACAATGCGGGGTCGGTAATTGGTGAGAAACGGATTTCTCTCTGTTCGTTGAGGATATTTTGGTTAAGAAATATAGCTTTTCGGATTTCGTAAGATTCTAAGTTGTCTAAACGTCTGATTTTTGGTTGTACATGCAATATTTCTAAATTGTTTAAACTGGATGTGTGATTTTCTAACGTTAAATGATTATAAAGGGATGATTCATGGCTACCAGATAAATGTTCTTTAACTCTAACTTCAAATCATATACCTGAGTTTAACTCACCCCCTTTTAATTTTAGTTTTTAATGTTTATTGCTCTCACAAATTTTATTTTTACCACTCCCACATTTTTTATTGGTATATTTTGGTTTCACTTTTTGCTTTTTCCAACTATATACATATATATATCTAACTACATTTTTATTTTTTACAGTTTAGTAGATACTCCTGATGATGGCCTAATAAGCCGAAATCGATCGAGTGATTTTTTAAACCTTTTGTAATTTTGCGAAATATTTAACAAATGTTTTTAAAAAAAAAAAATTTTTAAAAATGTGTGTATTAAGTGTGTTTCGCCAAGTGCCTACGGCAGAAAGTGTAAGAAGTATGAAATAAAATTATTTAATCATTTATTAAATAATACTAATAATAACTCGAAATACCTTTTAAAATAAGCATCGTCGTAAATGACTTTACGGGAATGTTATCGTGCTGCCCATGCCAAGAAAAATCACAAGCTGTTTCATTAGTTATCATTATTTTTAGGCAAGCTCGAATGTATTTTTCGTGTGTTAAATCCGACACAGTCCTCAGATATTGTAACTACGAAATTTTTTAATTGAATTTAAATAAAATTAGGAATTAAGTTTAATAAACAACTTACAAATATTTTTCCTTTCGAGGTTTCATTTTTAACATCTTTTTCCAAATTTACAAATTCTTCTACTGAAGCAGCCGGTATATTTAAAGTTGTTTGACCTTTATCTGGGCTACAAGAAGACATCGTGCACTTGCATCTGATGTCTTGCACCTCTCTCCGCAATAACTTCATTTCTTGTACCACAGATTTCATTAACAGTTTCAAATTTACTTGTGATTCTGATTCAATGGAAGATTATGCTCTTGTTGCATTAGTTGAATGTGAGGTGGATGAACTTTGTATTGATGTTGAAATTGTACCAATATATTGTGAATCTATTGTTGTTTCAATAACCAAAGGTGAGTGAGATTGATTTTGTTCTATATTGTTGCAGTTGTCGATTTTGCAGAACAGGTCAACATCATTGATTTATTTATTGGTTCACTGTTAGAGATTTTACTGTAGCACCCAGAACTTATTGAAGGAATAGTTGACGAAATAATGGATCTCGATGAGCTTGCTGAATTGATACAGACTGCCATACTAGGATTCGTAGATAATTTTTTATAAGCGAATTTTTGTGGAATGATTTGTTGAGTGGAAACCGCGGGGTACATGTTGCTGTTAATTTTTAAAAATGTTTTATAATTTTTTTCGGAACCCGGTCCAAAATCTTCCGTATCTTGGTAAATTTCATTGTACTCCCGATCTTCCTCTGAACAAGTGAAAAGGTCTTGTGATTCTGCCATATCTGCTAAGGTAATAAAAATTGAATTATAAATGCTGCAAAGATACAAATATATAAATATATATATATATATATATATATATATATATATATATATATATATATATATATATATATATATATATATATATATATATATATATATAATATATATATATATATATATATATATATATATATATATATATATATATATATATATATATATATATATATATATATATATATATATATATATATATATATATATATATATATATATATATATAAGTTGTATATGAATTTAGTCTAATTATTTTGGTCGAAACATTTTGTAATTGAAATGTGTACGTTTCTACGGTGTACTCCTCAATATTTTTTTTTTTTTTTTTTTTTTTTATAAATTTTTTAATTGGGTGCAGAGCGGACTTGGGTGCAGAGCGCTGCAATAAATTCCTAAGTCAGAAGATGGTATTGGATAGGCGAACAATTTTTTGAGATTAATTATAAATTTTCCTTTCAACTCGTTATTATTCAGATAATTGATTTTAAAATTTTTTTCGTTTACACAGTAGTTGTTAGGATAGGAAGTGCTTAATGAAAAAACTGGACGAAAATTATATACTCTTCAATTTTTTCTTTCAACTTGCTTTTATCGCTCAACCTATTATTTATTTGTTCCAAAGGTTGTGAGGCTTTTCGCACTAATTTTTTAACTTGTTGCATATAATTTTAAAACTTAAATACGCTATAGTTATCAAGATGACCAAAACTTTTTACATCTGCTGCCAAATGCAATAAATATGCACATTATAAGAAACATTTTCATTTTCAAATAATTCACTAAATAATACGCAAAATATGATTAACATTTCCGCGGCACATCCATTATTTATCCAGCAATCATCTGGTTGAGCCAAAATTCTGATAGAGCACATCATTATCAGAAAATGATCATAATGACTTTTCTCTAAAATATTATAAAAAGCTACCATTCCAGTATAGCACAAGAACGTTCTGTATTCTGATGCTTTCCAATTTTGAAGATCATTGAAAGTTCGTTGTCTGCGTTGAAACTCGACAGGAAGGCATTCTCGAATTATTTCCAACTTATAATTTATAGCTTCTATTGCATTTCGTTTTAACGAGAACTTCTTTTTCCTATCGTTTAAAAAAAGATTAAGAATTTGTCGCATAACACCTAAACATACGCAATGCATATAGTCGATAGGGAATTGCGTAACGTAACCAATGGGTAAATTATTTAATGTCATATTTAATTTTAAATGATGGTTGGTATCTTTTTTATTAAGAAAGTCTTCGTCTGTTCTTAATGGTAAGTTAATTCCCGGAAAACAGATCCTATGTTACAAGTAGCTTCCTTTAATCACACATTTAGTGCAACTGAAATAACCGGAAAGACTTTTCACACCTAAAATATAGAAAACCAATAAAAAATAAAACAACAATTACAATTTCTCTTACCCAACAGAAAAGCCCGGGCTGGTGCATTGCATATAAATGCCCTGATTTTTAAAACCAAAATCCGGCTATTATACACAATATTATTTTGTAAAAGATATAAAAACACTTCAACAAACGCTCCCAAAAATTCACCAGCGAAATTTGGTTTTCTGTAGCCATGATATATTCCAACAACAAACACTTCTCTGTGGGAGACAACATTAGCAAGTATAGGCCACAGCTGGCTTTTGGAACTTTTTGTTAACGGGATACTGTCTACTCCGACATCGATCAACAGTTCACTACGTTTGAATCCTGTTCTATCTAAAAATAATCTTATTTGATATTCTATGCCGATATGTAAATACGACCCCAGTTAATGATCTATACCATCTTTGGGTAAAGTTGGATGATATTTGCGCAGAATGCGCAACAAAGAATTTAAACTGGCTCTTTTAATGTTATGTATTACACTCCATTTGCGAATATCATACTCCATATTGTCTATACCCAAATTTCCATTTTTACTATGACAATCGTTATCCTGATCCATGGTATGATTTTCGCTGTAATCACTGTCATTTGTGTCTAATAAAATTCTTTCTTGGTCACATTCACTATCACTTTCAACATTACCATAATCAATACTGTCTGATAACACATCGTCTGAATCAATATTATCTTCTTGGTGGGAAGAAACAATAGAAGTACTGTTCATAGACGCATTTCCCCGAATCACTTTTGCGCTATCGCAAATATTAATAATTTCATTCCTAATTGATCTATATTGTTTTTGTTTCCACATTTCGATATTTTATTTTTTTATATTTCACCAATTTTAGTTTTCAAATTGTCAACTTTGAATGCCAACTTTGATTGCCAACTTTACTCATATGAGTGTGAAACACTATAATTCGGTAATTGATAATTTGCATCGCTGTGTATGGAATGTGCGTGTAGTAGTGTGTTATAAAAAAAAACGTTCATAAACTGTTCGTAAGCCGTACACTTTTGCTGTATACATTTTTGCGCCGGGAGGGTAATCACAAAATTATGACACGTTCTTAGTATTTTGTGAATTTGTTTTGCTTTTCCTGCAATTTTTGAACATGAAATTTCCCCAGGTGATGATGATATTGACTTTAATGCGCACGATTTGTAGTAAGCTTTTCTTTTTAATTTGACCAGAATGCTGTTGTTATGAACTTTTTTTTATATTTTGGTTTAAATAAATCAATTATTACAAGAAAATGAAAACGATTTACTTAAACGAGATTTATATACCGTTGAAATTCAAACATTTATGAAAATATTTCAGAAATCATAATTAAGAATTTGCAACGTTTTCATTTACAAATTTGTCTTAGGAAAAAAAGTGATTTCCCATATGTTTTATGGGTTTTACTATGGAAATTTTGGTTTTTTCCTCGTTTCTAATTTCCTTATAAAAGCTTCGTTTTTTTAGATTATGGCTTGTATAATCAAGGTTGCTTTGGTGTTAGTCGTTAAGCAAATTTTACAAAATCAAGTTACCCTAGCTTTTGTTTGCTTTTCAATTTATTTTCTCTTGTCAATATAAATTAATAAACAAAATCAACCAGGGTAACTTGATAATTTTAAAATCATTTGTATCGGTTTTCTGTCTTTTAATTCATTTACGCCCCGATACTGAAGTGCGTCACTGACTAAAAAATAGTCTCAGATAAGAAAGACTATTTCTGTTGCTTAAGAATTATGCCTTAGTTAAGACCCATTTCGTATTCTACTGGTAGTCTTATTTCTTATTGGTCTTACAAAATTGTGTTTTGTAAGACTGACAATTTTAGTGGTCTTAATTTGTTTGTTTATCTATTTTCCAATACCTAGCGAAATTATCTCTAAATACAAATTAAAGCTGAAAAAATAATGTATAAAGGAAAACATTGGTATTTGTAGGCCTACAAACATTTTGAAGAATTTGCAACCAAAAAATTAAGATTGCTGTGCTTATCAGAATACCAGTGTAATATTTAGTTTTAAACAAAAAGTCTTCCCAAAAAAAGACAGTCTTAGGAGCCCTAACGTCAGAATCGGGGGATTAATTTAATTTAAACGGAAAAGGCCTGGGGTTGGATATTGTAACGTCACTTTCGATTTCAATTCGATAGAATTTATGTCTCTTGTTTCAAGAATAAAATTGTATTCTGTTTCGCTTTTTGATTACGCTTTTTCTATTGTGATCTCAGTTTGTTGCGTACTTTTCCTTTCTTTATTCACATCGATAAAATATCACAAACAAAAATTTGGGTGATGAAGATTCATGAACTTATATTCAGAAATAAAATGTTCTATTATTCTAAGCATAATTGAAAACCGAAACAGAGTACAATAATTTTATTCTTGAAGGAAGAGGCAAAACTCTATCGAATTCGATTCGAAAGTGAAGTTACAAAATCCCACCCCAGATGTTTTCCTTTACTGCAATAATTCGTTTTTCGCCCTGAAATCAGTCATGCAAAATTGCAAACACATAATTTTTGTTTAGTATGAAATAAAATAATAAACCGTCGAATTTTGCTTGCCGTTTTGCAACCCAAACTTGCTTAATTATTAATGTAATGTTAATTTAATAAGGTTATTTTTAGAGGCTAAGTGAAAAGATAGAAAATGGTGCAAAATGGACCGGTTTTAAAAATGTTTACAATTAAAAAATATTTTATCAAAAATGAAAATTTTAAGTTTTTTAATAAAAATAGAGACAATAATTAAACGAAAGAATTCAATGTATATCGATAGGAAATATCCCATAGAACAACTTGTTCGGTATTTTTTCCAAAAATTCAAAACAAGAGAGTTATTTGAGAAAAAGAAACCGCTATCCTTTAAAGGTGAGGGAATTCATTTTTTCGACCCTTATACTAGATATTCATCCGACCTCGAGGCTCATTCAATTTATAACACTTGCTGGTGTTATATAATTATTTATTGTTTCTCATGCATAAATTAAGAAAATTAATTTCTTGGTTTAAGACACGCACAGGGCGCGTTTGTTTTTTATTTCACTGTTTGTTTTTTTATATAATTTATTTAATTTAAGAGAGATATTCACTTAAATAATTCTTACATATTTATTAGCCCATCGTGTGTTTTACAGAAATTCGAACCGTCAGTTGTTATTACGACCGACTAATTAGAATTCCAAAACGAATGTTGAACAAAAAGAGGAGAAATAGAATAAATAATTTTGTTTTGTTTATCGGTGCACTGTACTTTGTATGAATGAATTTTGTGTGCTGTGTACTTGTTGGTCGTGTAGATGAGTTTTGGATATGTGCACCAGCGCGCTAATTTGTGATTAAAATGTACGTAGTGAATGCGCCAATATACGTGATTGGTATATTGCGGCAAAAAACGAGTATTTCTGTAACTAATTGTTTGCGAAATATGAGTGAATCGCTAAAAATTATTAGTTTAAGTAAAAAAATATCACACAGAAAAAAAAGATTGCTATTATTAAACAAAACTTGCTATATTTAATCATTTTTACCCCTTGGTTTTCAGCTAATCAAGCCCCTTGTTTAAATGGAAAAATGGGTCGAATAATGTAATAAATTTTGGTTTTTCTTCTTTTAAGAAACTCATTATAGATTCAATAGAAAATATCATTTCTTAAATCTAAAATTATTTTGCTAAATTTATGTTTATGCCAAGCAAGTCGCTCTTGCTTAAGCAAAGTACAATTTCGATTAAATTTAATACGTCTTCATCTATAATCAAATTTTAATTTTATTTAAATTAAGAAATAATTTGCTTTTGCTAAGAAATTTATATTAAATTCAAATCAGAATACTTGCTGTATTTCAGAAAGGGTAAGATTCATTTGATACATTCTTGCTTGAATATAGAATATGGATTATCTATATTCAAGCAAAATTGATGTAAAATTAATCTTGCCCTTTCTCAGATAAAGCAAGTATTCTGATTTGAATTTAATATAAATTTCTTAGCAAAAGCAAATTATTTCTTAATTCAAGTAAAATTAAAATTTGATTTTAGATGAAGATGTATTAAATTTAAGAAAAAATAGGATTTATTTGATGTCATTTT
Source organism: Tipula helvola (assembly GCA_963556165.1). Classification (NCBI taxonomy): domain Eukaryota; kingdom Metazoa; phylum Arthropoda; class Insecta; order Diptera; family Tipulidae; genus Tipula; species Tipula helvola. The sequence goes on from OY744482.1 coordinate 304,162,824, forward strand.
TGCTTGAATATAGTTAATTCATATTCTATATTCAAGCAAAAATGATATCAAATAAACATTACCTTTTCTCAAATAAACCAAGAATCCCGATTTAAATTTAATAGAAAATTATTATCAAAAGCCAATTATATCTTAATTCAATGTTAATTGAATTAGGAAATACCATAATTTGCTTTTGATAAGAATTTTCTATTATTGCATAGAAATTGGGATGTGGATTGTGGACTAAGATGTATTAAATTTTATAAAAATTAATTTTAACTGCAGGTTGAGATGTAGAATACTAAGAAAATATTTATTTTTGGGAAATGAGTATTTTGTGTATGTGAATTGTGTAGTAATAAAAATACATAATATTATTTTAAAAACAATATATTTCATTTTTAATTAAAATTCAATCTATATAAAATAATAATTAATTTCAATTAATATTAAGATGTAATAAAATATATAAAAGAATAATAAAAAATATAATTAAAATAATTAATAATGACAAATAATAGTGACATCAATAGAAATAATAATTATAATAAAATATGTAATAATAATAAAAATACATAAAATAATTTTCTAAAACTATTAATTTGTTTTTAAATTAAATAAATTTATATCAAATAATAATTAATTTAATATCAATAGATATAATTATGTATAATACTATTAATAATAAAATTTACAAAATCATCTTTTTAAATAATTAATTTAATTTCGTGTTTAATTAAATTTCAATTTGTACCAAATAATAATGACATCGATAGAAATACTAATAATAAAAAAATATATGATAAAATTTAAAATACATAAAATCAATTTTAAAACTATTATTTCAATTAATTAATTAAAATTCAATTTATATAAAATATTAAATTATTTAAATTGATATTAAGATTTAATAATAATATTAATAATAATAAAATATTTAGTATGTCTGAAAAAAGAGAGAAAAAATATGTTAATTATAGTAAAACACTTTTGAGTACTTATAAAATTAAAACAATAATCTAGAAAATAAACCAAAACTAGATCATGTTACTGAAACCAAAAATTCATTTTTAAATAATACCATAATAATATGTCCCACTAAACCATTTGCCTTTCCCTGACCGCATGCGAGGACTCATCATTCTGTATTATTATTGTTTTTAGCATATAATCAAAACAAGATCCCACAATACACAAGGTTATCCATCATACTTCGTCAACAAACCTTGAAACGCCAAGAAAACGTCCGTATTAAATATAGAAATAACTAAAAAGCTAGTATGAATGATACACCAAACCAGAAAGGAGCTAAGGACAAAAGTGTTACCGTTGGGTCTGCTTATTACAAACAGAGTTAAATTAGAAAATATACCGAAAAAATAAAAGGAAATTTTTGCAAATAAAATATAATTCAGGACAGATTCTTAATTGGGACAACGAATTAAACTCGTAGGAATTATTATGGTAAAAAATGGAATTTGACTCGGAGGGAAAAAATTAGAACCTAAACACTTTTTTATTTGATTTTATTTAAAATACTTAAAAATATGCAATTTTTTCATAAGGTTGATGTTAGGATTGCTCATCAATTATTTTTCGAAGGTTCAAGCAATTTTCCTTGGGAAATTTTAAAAGTTTTCCGGGGAAAATTTCGAATTTTTTCCTTTTTACAATTTGTTTTACTTAGTGTAAAATTATAAATAATAAGTGAAGCCGGAAGTTGTATAAATTCTGGAAAAGCGGTGGGTGAACGAATTAAGCAAATGTTTAAAAGCGATAAGAGCGATACGAACTTTTTGATCTGAGTCGGCAATGTTGACGAAGCAATTATTAATATTATATATCGTCACCTGAATATTTAAGTGTTACAAACGACAAAAACCTGAAATGGAGAAAATCGAATCTTAACTTTGAATGTCTCCAAATTAAAGGTTTTTCAAATATTGGTAAAAAAAATTAAATTTTTGGAAAATGTTCTAGGAGCTTTGTCTTACATTAAAAGGAATTTTTTGTCATACGCATACTTTTTGTTTAAACCGGAATTAAAATTTTGAAAATTTCATATGTATCACAAAATTTTATCGTTTTGTTTGAATATGTATTGTATGTATCAGTATTTTATACTTTTATGTATCATTTAAATATTTAAAAATTGTTTGCGTATGAACCATAATTTCATACAAAAGTTAATTAAAATGCCTATTTTAATTTGAATGTAATTATACTTTTTATGCGAGTTCATTATAAGAATACATAAATATAACAACATTGAAGCTTACTGAACACCCCTAACCCAAAAAATTGCAATTTTTGGAACAAATTTAGAAAATAACATGGTTTTAAGAACTACAAAATATCAAACAAAATTTAGAAATTCATTAAACTTTATTAAAATAAAATATTTTACAGCCTTTAAAAATAGTTCATTTGGCTCAATTAGTTAATTTTCAGTTATTTTTTTTTTCGTTTTAGCAATAGTTTTTTTACTCCGCAGGGTAGTTCTGCGTAACGGAGGTTTTTGTAAAGCATTCGTAGTTTTTGGAGAGCTGGTTTCTCGATCCATAATTAATTTCGAACTGTTCAGTACAGTATTATAGTAAACTACATCCACTGTATCCATATATTTCAACATAGCCTTAACATCTTTTTTCTTTCCATTGCTGATCGCCCAATTAAATATTACTGGTTTTGCCAATATATTTGGAAATCTTTTTTGAGTAAAATGTTTATTTAAGATTACACTTACAAATGGCTCGGTTTCTGATAAATTAGTTTTATAGTGGCAACGTGCTTAAATCGTTCGATTGGTACTTTATTACTGACTTGCATAAAAGGTATCATATTTGTAAAAATCGATGACGCTAAATTAAAAGGAGTTCCTGACTGCTACATATTCATCAAGTTCATTCAAGTTACATTCATTGTATGCTTGTATCATACAAATGCTGAATTTACCTTTAGAGTTTACGTTTAATTTGAACATTGATTGTATGTTTGTATCAGATAAATTCTGAACTTGTATTTTGGGTAAATGGTTAAATCAAACAACCATTGTATGTTTGTATCACTCAAATACTGAACATTTATTACACATAAACGACTAAGTTACATATTCATTGTATGCTTGTATCATACAAATGCTGATTTTTTTATTTGCATATATACCTTTAGTTATTTGAAATGTATTTATGTATCATTTAAGTATTAGTTAGTTTTATATGAAAATAAATACGAAATTATGCCATTCCAATATGATCAGTTTATGTAACAGATAAATACTTCCTTTTTGTTATCATTAATGCAAATGTATCACTTGTCATACTAGTATCTTTTGAATGAAATAAGATAGGACAATTCTGACAATCTTAATCGAAAGATCTCGTTGTTTTAAGTAAGATAACAGTCCTAACTCGAAAATGGCAAAAATGCGCTTATAACACTTAAATACTCAGGTGACGATATTGTTTGAAAAACTTGAAATTTTCCTGGAAAATGTAGCAACTTTTCTGAGGTTATTAGCTTGCATCTTTTAAAACTTATAGAAATGCAACGCTCTTTCAAAAATAAAAGTTTTTTTTGGAAAACAGTAAAAAATGTCCTGAAAATGTGGTAATTTCCCGAGATTCTTGGCTCCCACCTCCTGAAAAGTACATATATACGATTCTATAAAAAAAATCAGAAATACGCGATATATTATATGTATGTACCTGATTTTCATGCCCATAGACTTAAATTAAGCCAACAAAAATTTGCTACAAAAAGTTATATGGAAATACTGTCGATTTAATTTAAAATTTTATTTGCTAAAATTGTAAATGATTTAAAATCAAATATTTAATTATTCCAATATGTGGTTTAAAATGTGTTTTTTATATTTTATTGAATTGGAACAGTTTTGTCGTTTTAAATGCCAGAAAATTGCGGAAATTTAATGTTAAATTCACTATAAATTTATAAGTGGGTTACTAAACATTTTTGGGGCTATACATATTGGAACATGCCACGCTTCAACTTATAAATACAAGCTAAAAGTTAATATTTTAAAAATATTTATGTTTTTAATACCACTAGTTTATTATCAAATTTGTGCAATTTTTAAGTACAAATATCAGGTATTTAACATGACAAAACTGTTCCAAATCAATCAAATATAAAAAATCACACCTTAAGCTACATATTGGACTAATTAAGTATTTATATTTGTTCATTACAATTTTAACAAATAAATCTTAAATTAATTAGATACTGGGTGCATCCGAAATGCAAAATGCAAATTTAGCGAATACATATTTGAAAAGCAGCATGCGATGTAGTTTTTGAGTGCATTTTTAATACATGTTGTTTGATATCAATTTATAACTTAAGTAATCGTATTTATCGATATGTTAATGTGGAGTGGTCCAAATTTGAATAGTTTTACGATTTTGATAAAGCATAATGTATCCCAAAAATGCGCATTTCATAAAATGTGTATTTAAAATCACTTTTCTTAAACACCCACTAAACCCATTTAACTTCATAAACCAAATTTTTGTTATATTTTATCACATACATCTTTCACTTTTGCCCATTTAAGGCGTCTTATAAGACAGAACATAATTATCACGAACTCAAAAATGTCTTAAAAATACATAACTAATATAAAATCTAAATAAATGTAAAAGGTCTTGAAAATAAATACTATATATGCACCAAAATCCCGCCACAAAGATGGCGATGACACATATGGCGTTTTTCTACAATATAGTTGATGTTGCAAATTTACATTGATAATAATCCTGTTGAATAAAAAAAAAAGAAATCTAAGAATTTTAATTTATTACAAAATTAATACTTACATACATTATGTATACTCACTTTTCCCACAATAACTAATTTTAATATATGAATTAAATATGTATTAAAACACAAAAATCAAAACAGACACTACTTAGAATTTAGCACGTTCTAACTCAACAACATAACAAGAAAAGCCTGAAATATTTTCGGTTTTGAAATTGTTTTACGATGTTGAAGAGAAAAAATAATACGCATGCGTAAATTTTGCAGGGCTTGCTTATTACAAGCATATACGTTATAGAATTAAGCGAGTGTGTGTTTATTGCAGAAAATGTTCGCTGTAATTTAGAAATATTGCTTAGTTAATAAATAATTTTAAAGAGAGCTTGCTAAATATTAGCAACTGTATTTAAAATATATTATTAGTTAAGAAAGGCTTGCTAGAATTTAACAGGAGCCCTTCTCGTTTATTAAAATATGCTTTTGTATTTTATTATGTTTTGCTTTAATTTAACTAAGCCTTGCTTATTTGAAGCAACATAAGGACATATCACAGCAAGCAGCGGCGGCATGTCTCGAATACAAGTTTGAGCATAACTATAAGGACTTTTTTACAAAACCAATCAGATTTTATAATTTTAGTAGAAAAGTTTTCATTTTAAAAAATTTACATTTCTTTTAATGGAAATTTTTCTAATAAACTATGAAATGTAACATTGAACCGCGAGTCGCATTACAAGAAAAATCTTAAATTAGGAAGAATCACAGTGCAGCCGTGGTAGTTAACATACTAAAAGATGAAAAAAAAAACAATTTTTCGTTTGGCTAGCCTTGACCTTATTTTACAAATTCAAATAATGAACAGCTGATGTTTACAAAAAGAAATTTTACGTCATCAAAGTTCGACTAGGTATATAGATTTATGATCTAAAATTATTATTTGTATAATTTTAAATAATGTTGAGGTAATTAGCTTGTAGTTTAAGTCGACACAATTATGTAGACTAAAAGTTAATTACCTCACAATTATTAAATTTATTTTTGTAAAAATCAGCTATATTTAATATCGGTTTATATTTTCTAATTTCTAGCTATTTTTTAAATTATTATATAAAACCTTGATAATAACCAAATATGGGTTTACAAATAAAATTATAACACGTATGTACGTTTAACGTCCATTCTTTAAATTCAATTAACGAATGGTAAAATTGAAAAAGTTTCTCAAGCGGACAATTTTAAGCTAAGTAAAATATGAACTATTAATTTTATTTTTTAAAATTGTAATGATTGAACAAGTCAGAAAACTGTAATTAAAAATTGCAAAAAATTGATTCTTATAAAATAAGTTCAACTTTTTTTTAAACAATTTATTGTTTGGTCCATATACATATTTCGATGTATTAATCATCTTCAGTGGATTGCTAAAAAATACCGTACCTTAATATGGAAAGGTACCATAATAATCTCTTCGTTTCTAAGACGCACTTTTTCAATGTTTTAATGCTTAACGAAACTGAAGAAATCAAAATAATTGAAAATATATGTATATTGACATAGACATACAAGCCTAATTATATCTCGTCAACCAAAATAAAAATAAAATAAAAAGTTAAAATATAGGGCGAAGAAACAAAATAAAGCAAGGAATATTTAGTTCAAGTTCAACAGTGGTATCTATATATGTTTCAGCTGAGAAGATTTATGTTATGTAATATTTGTACTGTGTAATTGTTCTAAGAAGCACTAAAGAATATTTCGTATAAGATTCTAATAAATTGTTTAGTTATATTCTATATTCAAGCAATAATGATATCAAAATAATCTTACTCTTTCTCAAATAAAGCAAGTACATATTCTGATTTAAATTTAATAGACAATTCTTAGCAAAAGCAAATTATTTCTTAATCCAAATAAAATTAAAATTTTATTTTAGATGAAGGCATTTTAAATTTAATCGAAATTGAACTTCGCTTAAACAAGAGCCACTTTCTCGGCATAAACAATAATCATTTAAAAACAAATGATAAATTTAGCAAAATAATTAATTTTTTTCATCTCATTTTTTTAAAATGAATTTCTTAAAGGAAGGAAAACCAAAATGTATTATCTTTCCGATCCAATTCTCCCTTTAGTAAAGGGGCTTGATTAGCTGAAAAACAAGGAGTAAAAACTATAAAATATAGGATTTTTTTTGTAAAGAATAGATAATAGAAATCTTTTTTTTATGTGTAGCATATTCATTTATGTTGAATTTAAGGTTTGCTGAAAAAAACAATAAGCAAAATTTTTCTGGATAAATGTAAATACTAATGCATGCTAATTTTAACCAGTATATTGTTTAATATTGTACTGTCAATTAAGTCGCTTTCTTGTATTAAGTCAAGTTTTTTTAATGACAAGCAATTATTACATTTTTAAATTTAAATTTTGAACTTCATTTAGTCACTCTCTTGTATTAAGTAAGGTTTTTTTATGATATGCAACTATCACGTTTCTTAATTTAAATTGTAAACTTGATTAAATCGCTTTATTGTATTAAGTCAGGTTTTTTTAATGATAATCAATTATTACATTTCTTAATTTAAATATTGAATTCTTGATTCTATAATTATTATAGATTCTTATTTTAAGATAAATATAGTTAAATCAAATATTTTTAGCTTATATTGAGCAAAAACTGATTTATATTTAAATTTTATTTTTTTCTTGAATTAACAAATGGGATTTTCTATTCTAAGCAAGTTCATTTTTTTCTGTGCACGATTTAAAAAACAAAGCTTCTGACCAATTTAGACTATGACCCTAAATTGGCCTTTTGTTTCGCAAAAAGGTGACCAAGTCATTATTACTAAGGTAACACCATAAATTTAGTTATTTACTATTTTGTATTGACTTAGCAATGCAAATAAACCTCTAAAGCACGAACGTCACAAATATAGTATTCAACACATTTTTTATTCAAGAATATTGATCTTCAATTATTTATTATTTATTTTATCAACATCATACATTTTCTATCTTCTGCTACGTCTCTTATATGTACATACCTTGAGTAAGGAAAACATATTATTCTTAAGACAGGAATACCTAATGACAAGCGCGCACACCAACAACAACAAACAAAAAAACTTAATGATTTATTATTTATTAAAATTATCATTACATTAAAGTTTTACGTGTATGAAATATTAAGTTTTTCTTTTCGTTCGTTTCCTCTGTTCTTCTACTTGTTGTTCGTAAGACATCAAAACAGGAACAAGAGCTGTACGTACCTACAATATAGCAACAACAAAGCAAATCAATTTGAGATAATATTAAGTATACGGTGAAGATGATATATTCAGCTCTGTAGCTGCTACGTATACTAATTAGTTTTAGTCTCTTAATATGAAACATGTTAGGTACTAAAAAGACGTTTCTATTATGTTTTTCTAATTTGTAATCGAGACGAAGGTTTAGCATAATTTATTAGTCTGGATGTTAAATTTAAATTTGCACAGACACTATAAATTTACCCAAATACATGAAACTATTATATTGAGCTTACAAATTTGAAATAAGATTTTTTAAAGAATAATTTCATTTAGCTTGGCAATCTGCATAAATTTTACAATTAAACTTTTTACATTATACTCCACCCCAATAACATCTAAAATATTTATTTTATATCAAATCCATAAACTATTATATTTACATAGTTTCGCTGGCAACCATAAATTTATGCGCGCTAAAACCAGATTACAAATCACAGGCGAATACAACAAACCAGAAAATCAAAAAAATAAAAATCACGAAAACATAATAAGGAAGAATATAAAAATGGACCAAATGATACAGCATTTTCTTCTCAGCCTTTTATGTATTATGTATTATTATAACCATACATATTTTATACCCTACCACCAAGCGCTTTTCTCTCTGTTTTTCTTTACTTTATTGCTAGACTTTTATTAACTTGTAACAAAACAAAATTTTCTTGTTTAAAAAATATTTAATTAAAAAAAAACTTTTGTTAGCCTCTAAGTAATACAATTTTTTTATGTTTATTATTTAACAATAAAATTTGTCTATTGTCTAAAACCGCAGAACAAAAAAAACTGTTTTCTTCTTTTGGTTTTGGAGAAATTTAAGATTTTTTTTTCATACATATATTTCTTGATGAGCTCAGTATATGTACTACTTGTTTTCTGTACTAAAAATTAAAAAGTTTTTTTTTATTGTTATAAACTTTGGTATTTTACTTCGGCTTGTTGTTTTTTGTTTTGTGAACATTTTTCTTTGTTTCGAAGAAACGTATTTGTTTAAAAATATTGAAGACAAAAAAAATTTTTTTTAAATAATTAATAAAAAAATGTATTTATCTTAAAGTTGAAAATTTATTTATTTTAATGTTGATTTATGAATTCGTGGTTCATTGTATTTAATAAAGAGAATGGAATTAGGGGTTAGTGAGAAACATTTTATACTAGATACATTTATAATTGTTAGGTTCAGCTTAATTCCGGAATGTTTGACATGAAGCGTTTTTAATGTGGCCGAATAGATTTTGTTTTCAATCTATAAAACGACTCAGAAGTATTAAAATTCTATTGTTTAAAAAATTGATTTTTAATCCCTCTGCTTTTATTTATTTAAAATTATTTTAAAAGTGTATTGATTTGTTTGTCCCATTTGTTTCTGTCTATTTTTGTTTATAAACATTTCTCTTTTATTTAGTGAATTTTTGGCTACCTAACCTAAACCTTTTGGGTCCGTCTGAAAAAGTTATTTTTACTTTATTAGTGCACAACATTTCACAACGAACTGCCGACCACCGAGAGAAATGAAATTTATTAGCAAAATAAACGGTACAATCCAGTAATAAATACAAACAATAATTTATATTATCCTCGAAATAATGATTTGTTTGAGGGAGCTTTGAATTGGATAAAAATAATATTTCCTCCCCTTTTACTTTCATATTCCGGGAATATGAAACGTACAAAACGTACAACTGGACGTTTGTTTCTAGCTGATCTTCTTGATGACTCAGTTGGTTCATTTTGAGCGAACGGTGGTCGCTTAGATTATTCGCCCCCTTCTTCAATTACTAATGGTCCTTCACTTGGTCGGCACGATGTTGTTTCTCTTTCGTAGTCTCTTGTATCATCCACCTCGGTTCGTTTGCACCACGTACATCATCTTGCTTAGCCAACTAACTATTTCACTTCGAACCCATTTGTCCCCTCGGGAAATTTTTTTTACCCAAACACTATCGTCAGGTTGAAACTTCGAAGTTTTTTCGTTAGTAGATTTCGTCTGGTCGTACATCGCTGGTAGAAAAGCAGCCAGATGATTTTTAGGTTGTCAGCAATGGTGTAGTACGGTATGTACTCAAAAATGTTAAGACAGCCTTGTCTCTACATTGCCCTCCCATAGTGTAATTTTAGACAGAGTAGTTTTACATGTCCTTATAAACCGTTCTGCTTCTCCATTTGATGCCGGATGAAATGGTGCCGTCGTCAGATATTTAATGTTTCCCTCTACGATAAAATGGTTGAACCCTTTTGATGTGAATTGAGCTCCGTTGTTGGATACTTTGGTATCAGGAAACCCTTCCAATGCAAAAAAATGATCTCAAAGATCGGATGGTTGCTTTGGAATTGATGCTTTTCAACGTAACCAGGTAAGGAAAACGAGAAAAGGTATCCACACACACAAGCCAGTAACAGCCCCAGAATGAGCCAACGAAATCGATATGTATGCGTTCCCATGGTTTATTCGGTTGCGGCTAATCGCTGAACTCCCGTTTCGGATCAACGTTTAATTTATTGCAGATGTTATACGTACTAGCTTTTTCACGTATGCTGTTATCTATACCAGGAAACCAACAATTTCACCTGGCCATCTGCTTCATTCTAACCATTGCCTAATGCCCTTACCGGTCCTAATGAAATGTGACACCCTTTTAAGAACAGGATCCACTTGTGTCAATTCAGCAATGTTCTTCGAATTGAGAGGAAATTCTTGCAAAAAGTCATTATACACGAACATCACTATTTTACAGGCTTCCTCATTCTCATCAACATTTGTATCTGAACCCATATGTATCCGACTGAGAGCGTCCGCATTGCTGTGGGGGTTAGTATTTGGGCCGAGCAATAAATTACCACCGGTAGTTAGTTACTACCGGTGGTAGTTTATTGCTCGGCCCAAATAGACTGACTAACGGTTTGTGATCCGTGATTAGAATAAACTTTCGCCCGTAGAGATATTGGTGGAACTTTCGGACACCAAATATTATGGACAAAGCCTCTTTCTTAACTTGCCCATATCTTGTTTGTGCGTCAGTCATCGTTTTCGACGCAAATGCAATAGGATGCTCCATACCGTCGGGATATATGTGAGAAATTACCGCTAAAACACCGTAATTGGATGCATTTGTTGCTAGTACGACTGGGTAGTCATCACGGAAAAGAACTAGTTTCGTTGTCTCAATTATTCTGTCTTTTAGTGTGTCGAAAGCTTTTTGCTGCACAGAACCCCACATGAATTCAGCATCTTTCTTCCTCAAGTCGTTTAAAGGTGCAGAAACTTCTGAAAAATGTTTAATGAATTTATGGTAATAATTTACCCTACCCATAAACGACTGAAGTTCCCCGATATTACTCGGTCTCGGCATCTTATGAATGGCGTCTAATCCAGACTCTGATGGCCTGATACCTTTTTCGTCTAAAATGTGGCCTAAATGATCCACTTCAGTCTCCGCAAATTTATACTTATCCAATTTGGATTGAATTACTGCCTGCCACGATAATGTCATCCAAATAGTTTGCACACCCTGACAACCAACAAACACCTGCTCCAGAAATTTTTGAAATATCGCCGCTGAACTGCAAACTCCCATCGGTAGTCTTTGACAACGACAACTTCCTTAGATTTGTCGTCCAGCTGAAGTTGCAAGTAAGCATTGGATAGGTCAATCTTTGAAAAAAAACGACCTCCACGTAACTTGTGGAATATAATACTGTTCGACCCGGATCTGAGGGTTAAATGTGAACTTAAAGTCACTCTCGATGTGCACTGAGCCGTCCTTTTTGCCACGGGAAGAATTGGTGTCGCCCAATCAGACGTAGATACCGGCTTCCAAATTCCGTCGTTCACCATTCGGTCTACCTCTTTTCACGGCTTCCATTTGTGCAAACGGTATGGAGCGGGCCTTACAAAGCTTAGGCTCAGCATTCGCTTTGAACTTTAAACTGGTTTTATACGTCGAGCAACATCCGATTTTATTTACAAACACATTCGGATATTTACACGTTAGCTCGACTGCTCTTTTCTTCACCTCCGAATTTGACTCAAGTGCTCGAATCTCCTCGCGGTTTCCTTGCTATTATTTTAAGTCCTAAACAATCCAAAGCATCCATGCCCAATATGTTCCGGTCTAACTCCAGAATCCGAACAAGTAACGAGCAGATTTATGTTCGTACAAACTTCGTCAAACTTAATTTCTACTTCAAGTACCCAACGAACGGGTATCTCTGTACCTCCATACGCGCGCAAAACTTGGTTGGTGGGTTGACAGGGTGGTTTCCCCAATTGTTTGTACCCGTTTGTGCCAATCATGGAACAAGTAGCATTTGTATTTACCAGAAATGACATGTTTTTCCCATTCATTATTACGTCTACAATCACTTTCCGGTTAGTTCTCGTAATATCCGCCAAAAAAACTTGCTCTGCGGCCTCTAAGGATCGGATGTATTCTGCTTTTTTTTTTTTCTATAGCTCATCTTGCCCTTTATTCCTAAAACTAGATTGGCAAACAGATTTTATATGTCCTACCTTACCACACTGATGACATTTAGCTTGTCTAAACCAACAATTTTTCCTTTTGTGTTTACTTCCACAATCTTGGCACGGTTTACGATTGTGAAACGAAAACTGTGAGCGATTGCGTGCTTGTTCTTGTCGCTGTCTGGACTATCGATATCGCGACCTTCATCTTGGCCGATTTTGCTCTACCATTTGGTGAACCTCTGGCAAGAGATTATTTTCTTTTCCCTGGATCGCGTCCACCGTCTTTCAAGTGCTGTCATACATATCTGCTAAAATAATAACATCCAATAATGTCGGCTTCTTTTTCTGGAGAGCAGCGGTCCTAACTGAATCGTAAGTCTTCATAATAACAGCATCTCTGATCATTTCATTTACATAAGTTTGATCATAACCCTCCTTTTTGCAAACGAATTTACAATCACGTGCTATTCCTCGTAGTTCCGCTACCCACTACGAGTACCCGATATTGTTCGCCCAAATTTGCAGCGAGCGGCCAAAACATGAGTACCTGATTTGAAATGATCACTTAATTTATTTAGTAACTTGTTATATACGGAAAAAAATATACTGGTCCTCAGCTAAGAAAACGGACTTTTAAGTCAAGAAAAAGCTAATTTTCTTATTTCTTTCGAGTTTTACTTCATGTAAAAATTGTGTTTCTTGAAATGAAGAAAAATTCGAAAGAAATAAGAAAATTAGCTTTTAAATCAAGAAAAAGTACATTTTCTTGAATTAAAAGTCCGTTTTCTTAGCTGAGGACCAGTTTATTTTTTTCGGTGTAGGTTTGGTAACCGATATTCTCCGTCCTAAAAAGTTTTTGTAACAACGTGTAAGTATCTGTTCCAACCCAAAACAATAGAAATGAACGGCGATGAAGGTGGTTCGACACGTGGTATGCTGCAAAATGCTGTTCTAATTGTTCACAGTAAATACTCCATGTAGAATGTTGACGATCAAATTGTCGAAATGGTGGCACTGCTATTTCTGGTAAGTTTCCTTTAGGCGTAGCAACCTCCAGTATTTTATTATTATTATTATTACTTAAGGGCCATGTGGGGGTACCTCCAGTAATTCTCTATGTTTGTCCATTAGCTTGCGCACTATTTTAGCTTGATCATCCATGACCTTTGTGATACGCTTTTCTACCGTAGTCGCGTCCATCCCATCCTCGTCGCCACTGATGTATTTAAGGTATAAATACGAACATAGATAGCAGATAAATTCTACTAAACCACCACGAATACTTTTATTAAATTAAACGCACCAAATATTTAATTATGACAAGCTTTATTTGTTAATTGCTTATCGCACAACATTTCACAACAAACTGCCGATCACCGAGAGAAATGAAATTTATTAGCAAAATAAACGGTACAATACATAAAATAAACGAGAAAAATAATTTCTATTAGCCTCGAAATAATGATTTGTTTGAGGGAGCTTTGAATTAGATAAGCATAGCAATCGAACAGTGCGAAGCTAGAATTTCGGCACAAAGATAGGATTCAAACACACACAAAAATAGCAAGGTTGTGACGACTTCAAATGCGTCCAGCTCTAATTCTTCGGTTTTACATTTTTTTTGATATTGATGTTTATTGTTTTATATTTGGTTCTCATATTGCCAGATGCGAAATCAACAGAAATGTGAAATTTTTTTGAAATGCTCAAGAAGAAGTTCTGATAAATAATAAACGGCCGCAATAACCTCAAAACCTGTGGCTATTGTCTATAATTAAAAAAAAAAAAAAAACATTTCAGTTCTTATGCTTTTAAATTAGGATGCAGGCATCCACTTGTAGTATTAGCGAATTTTACATTTCTATTTTAAAAACTTTAACAATTTGTCAATTTTTTTTTTGTATTTAACGCAAACATGCGGATACTAATTTAAACATTAAGATTAATACTTATAAAAGTATTTTTTAATTTTGCTACCACTTTTGGATATTATTTGAAGATCATGTATCTTGATGATTATACCAATTTTGTTGTTTATTTCTTGACAATAAAGTAAAGCAATTCTTTGTTTAGTTGGATGTCATCTCTATCAGGAGAACGAATTGTAAGTTCGTGTTTTCTTAGTTTGTTTGAATCTTCCGGATAATGTCATTTATGTCGTAAATTTTTAATATTTTTTTGTGCAAGGTTTGTCACTGAGAGAAATGTGTAACATTCGATTGACCGCATTGCAGGGAGATTTTTTATGTTGCTCGCACTTGTGCGAGTCTGCTGTGATCTATCGTGGCATTAGAATAGGTTGCCTGAATATATCGCAAATTATTGATTATTGGCTCTATTGATCATCAACTCCAGAAATTTTATTTTCAATTAACTGTTTAATGGTGAATTGTACGTGTGGGTGAACTGAATTTAAAAGTAACAGCGTTTCAGTTGTTTTTTCCGATTTATAACTGCAAATACGTCATCCAAATATCTGTACCAGATTCGTGGAAACGATTTATGAGCGCGTAGGTCTTTGCCAAAGAAACTTATAGAAAGCGTAGCAAGGAAGTTGGAAATTAAATTTCCCATTGCTAAATCTTTGTGTTTCCTACATAATGTATGTTGAACTGTGCCATATTTTGACCGAGGCACATCTTTCTTAGTCAACTTCAGGTAAATCAGTTTCAAGTTCGTTGGTACATTCCCTTTGTCAAATAAGAGTCAAGTGAGATGATATCAAAGGAGCAAACAACTCAATCCGGTTTACACTTTCATTGCGTAGTTTGTCGGCAAGATCAATGGAGTTTTTTAATTCACAATGCCCAGGTGGATTCAATTTTCAAATTTGTTATGAAATAAGAAAGGGCGTTTACCTTGGAGGTTATCGGTATGCGGGCTCTCTAAGAAATTTTCGAATTTGAAAAGTTTGTAATTGATATAAAGATGATTGATGGTCAGCCCAGTTTCATTTACGTTGTCGGGTATATCTTGGCAGAAGATATTGATAGGAAATTTTCAGAATTCAGCATATGGATCGGTATTTAGCATGTCCAAAACTCTCTTATCATAGTTATCCTTATTTATTTAGGAATATTCGATTGCTAGCTTTTATTTTATTACTTACCACAGAGTCCAAGTGCATTCGAAAAGTGATCCCAATTAAAGAAATCATTAATAGTAATATTGAGAACTTATTTCTTTTATAGTTGGGGAGTTATTTGAGTGGGGAGTTATGCCATGCAACCGGTCTTAACGAAATAACACGCGAGTCTCTAAACCCAAGTGTAAAAAATTCTGATTTATTTAATATTAAAAAATAATCTCAGGCAATTAAGGAATGATGCCATGATTAAAGGGAACACAGGGTTGTTTTGAAATTTTAATAGAAAATTATTAAGTGTCAGATAAGAAGATGTATCAATTTTGAGGCTTATGTCGCTATCCTAAGACTTAAATGCCCACAAATGAAATAGTTCCATTATTACTTTCCGCACAGAGCTCAACTTAATCTAATCAACTGAACACTATCGCTTATTCCCAGCTCAACGCCCTACTCGACAACCACTAAACCGTTAACTAAACGAACAACACAATCCTCAAACCAACACGGTCTGGCAAACTACATGCTTACTTGAACCCAACCCAGAACAAATCAATGTCACTTCCTTCTCAGAGTTCAGAATCAACCCCTCAATTAAATCTCCAACTGAACTGTTGAACGAACTCTAGCTCAATACGAACCCAAACACTAATCAATCCCAACTGGACCTACAAATTCTTCTTTCCATCCCATTATGTCATTTATAGGAAGGATAGATACAATTCCGACACCTTGTCGTAAAGGTGGTGGTGTTTTGATGCAGTAAAGAATCCGTTTCCTAGTGATGTGATTGCTGTTCGAATCAGACTGGCCAAAAATACTTCGATTATTTTAGTCGTCGTGTATATACCGAACGGGTCGAATTTGGATTACTATCATATGTTTATTAACTATATCGACTCAGCTGTTATGTCTCTTGTCCGTCCTAGCAATCAACTTATCATTATGGGTGACTTTAATTTGCCCATGATATCTTGGGACGATGTGGACGGCGTATTTTCTTCATTTTCTACTGATCTACTGGGCATTGGCTATCATCAATTACTTTGCTGCCATCTCAACTACGCAGCTCAACCGTATTGGCAACAATCGTGGGAAAATTCCTTGATCTATTATTCGCTAATGATGTTATGCATGCCGAGATTTCTGCGTGTCCGGACTTCACTGGCTATGAGAGCATCTACCACGTACCGATTATGATAAATATTTTTCATTCCAATTGTATAAATAACTATGTCTCTAATGATTATTATTTTAATTTTAGAAAGGCCGACTATACATCCTTGAATGATTTTTAACATCATTTCTGATTGGGACAATGCGGTAGAGATTTGAACTGTACGGTGTTGAGGTTCAACGATCTTCTCAGGTGGTATCGAAAAGTATGTTCCGCGGGTGAAAACAAATAAAAACGGCCGTCGGGAGCCTTGGTATAATAATCAGTTGGTGTTGCTTGAGAAACGACACAATAAGCTTCATTCCTTAGACTACATAGTGTCAAATACTACCCTGATTTTTATAGAGCTCGCAAAGAATTTAAAAATCTAAACTGGTTCCTTTATAACATCTATATAGTGCGAATTGAGGAAGAGTTACGATCTAGTCCTAAGGAGTTCTGGAAGTTCATTAATAGTAAGAAAAACGTGGATGGCTTTCCGTCTACCATGTCGTACAAGAGCTCCGTCGCTAGTCAGCACTTGGACATCTGCAATCTGTTTGCTAATTTTTTTGTGTCGATTTACAAACCTTCGCCCACTATCATGACTCCAGCATTCCCCAGCTTCGGTCAATTTAATGACTTCAAATTTACCGAGAAAGAATTTCTGGATTGTTTGCTCCAGCTCGTGGTTGGAAAGGGATCGGGTTATGATGGTTTTCCTCCGATTCTGTTTAGGTATTGTGCTGAGAGTTTGGTCCTCCCGATTATCTTCATATTTAATGAAAGCCTTCGTCGCGGGTTTTTCCCCGATCGTTGGAAGATTTCTTGTATTCATCCAATCTTCAAGGCAGGTAGAAGAAGTGATGTGAGTAATTACCGTGTGATCGCCATTCTCTCCGTCTTACTCAAGCTGTTTGAGTCTATGGTTCGCAAACTCTTGCAATTGCATACTATTAATTTCATTTCTGAGGCACAGCATGGATTTTATCCCGGTAGGTCTACAGTAACCAACTTGGTCTCATTTTGCTGATTTATTTGATAGTTTAAATTCTAGATAGTAGCTCAACGTTGTTTATACAGATTTTTCCAAGGCTTTTGATATGATTGACCACTCTATTCTTATTAGTAAGTTAGAGAGTCTAAATTGCCAGCTCATTCCTATTAAATGTTTGCGTTTTTACCTTTCTGATCGTTGGCATTCCGTTAGATTCTTGGGTTCTTACTCCCAATTGTATCGTGTACAATCTGGCGTGCCTCAAGATAGTCACATTTTCCCATTATTGTTTTCATTGTTTATCAACGACGTTGTTCAATGCTTTGAGTTTGCTAACTGTCTCCTCTTCGCAGACGATATGAAATGTTCGCCCGTGTTACTAATATATCTGATTGCGTTAAGTTGCAGGAAGACTTAAATAGATTTTGTGGTTGGTCAATTAACAATAAATTGGCTCTGAACTTGAGCAAATTTTTCACCAATATCAGCTGTATAATGTAGACGTTGATCGAGTTGAGTTCATTTCCGATCTTAGTGTGAATTTTGCATCCAACGTTACATTTACTAGACATGTTAACACCATTATTTCAAAGACGTATATAAACAAAACTGCAGGGATTTTAGAGACCCGATAACTTTGACATCACTCTACGTCTCGTTTGTTGGTTCTATTTTGGAATACGCATCTCTAGTTTGGGCGTCATCCTACCATTGCCATTCCGGGAGGATTGAGAGTGTCAGAAACAATTATTTGTAGCTTCCACGCTGTTCGTGTGCGATACCATCAATTCCCGCATCGATTGTACCGATTTACTTGCACGTCTAAAAATCTATGCTCCCGAACGTCGAATGCGGCAACGTGATTGGCTTTTATTCATTGACCCAGTGCCAACTAACTATGGTCTTTCGGAACCTATCCTGAGAACATCACGGATGTTCAATTCAGTATTTGAAATGTTCGCTTTTCGCTTGTCGAGAGATTCATTCAAGAATGTTTTATTTAAATTTTTTTTTGTATAATTCTAACTAATTGTAGTTAGCCGTAATTGTTTGTACCGATTGTAATCACTGTAGGTATCAAATAAATAAATAAGTTGAACCCTCAATTCAATCCCAAACTCAGCGCCCTACTCAATTCCCAAATCAATATTCGCCAAAAGAATACATGGCCTCAACTCAAGCTAAATTCCAAATCAACTCACATTTCTCTAAAATAATACCTGAAATGTTTACTGAACCTCAGCTCAATACCAACTCAAGCAGAAACTGCATGTTTCTAAAAATTGAACTCAGTCTTAACTCAACGTGTAACGTGACCCCCAACTAAACAAACAACTTATCCGCAAGCTCACCGTCCACTTCCAACTTAATTCTCAATACAACACAACTCAAACTCAATCAAATATCAGCCCTAGTCCAACCCCAACTCAACTTTAATTGACCTGCAAACCAGCCCTTGAGTGTGGGGTGGCCCACGCTCACAACCAATTCAACTTCCAGATCCGTATAGTCTTGAAAACGATATGCGTACATAAGCTCAACTCTAGCTAACTCTAATTCAACCATCAATTTAATATACAAATGAATTGCTTACTATTAGGATTTAGAACCCCTTAAATATCTATGAACTTCTAACTATTATGCTTTGTTTACCCAACTCCAACTCAACTGCAACATAATCCCAACTCAATCCCTCAATGGAACTCAACTCTGCCTTCAACTCAACCGCAAATTCAATGCCCAACTCAATCCTTAAACCAGCAAATAAATAAAATTGGTTAACTGCTCACTAAACCCTAATAAAACCCCCGAATCAACTCCAACTCATCTCCAATTCAACCTGTAAATGGAACCCAGGTTAACCGCAAGCTCAACGCCCAAACCGATCTACACAGCAAAATCTTTTCAGTTCTCCAGCTTGACCATAGAAACAGATTCGAACAGACAGACATCAAGACAACCAGTCACCTAGATATCAGAGATTTTGCTAAAACTTTTTTTTTTACTCATCCAGACATCCAGACCTCAGAGATTTTGCTAAATTTTGCTGTTTAGCTCCACTAGAGATGATATCCGTTAGATTTTGTTTTTTACGATGATATTGATTCATTACAAAGTTTAACTTACTTGCCCGTAAACTTCCAATCCAGGTAGTGATATCGGTTAGAATGGATCAACTTTGCTTTTCGCGGAAAATTGGTATGTCGCGAAATTTTAATTGTCTCCACTTTTGCTAACGATTGGTAAATAGTTTACTCGAAATTTCTAATATTCTTGGATAAACATGAATCCCATTCGAGCTTATGAAGCCAGATTGACTTCATCACGGTTTTAAATAAGATTATTTTTGATGCAAACCACCCCAAGGTGTCATTTACTTTGGAACCGTTGACAGTATCCTTGGCTTTATCCAATTTGAAGGATAATGTATCCGTTTCTATATTCCATATTATATACAACGTTTTAATTGATTATATGTCACCTTCGACTAATTTTGGAATTTTTTGGTCTCGTGATACCCATTAGTTCAAAACTGTGTGTGCATTGGTTTCCATATTTGTGTCATCATCATTTTAATTTGTTCGCCTTCTGGGAAGAATTTTGGATCAGCTAACTACACATTTATAATTTGCTTTTAAAAACTGATTCGTTGCGTAGTAAGTAAATTTGGAGAATAAATTATGATATCGAATTTTCCTTTTGTTTGGCAAGTAGTTGTAGATGTTATCCCGTTAATAGGTTCCTCTTAGTCTAGCAGTGGTCGAAATAGTTGTAGCTCACCGGCGCGTGGTTTTAGATACAAAATGGCAAACATGATGATTTTTCGATTTTGTCTGGAAATAGGTTGTATTTCAGATTGCACTGTGATGTTTAATGTGCATGTGATTTTTTAAAAAGTACTATGGGAAGTACTTTTACAAATGCTTTCGTAAACGTTTTTACTGTTACACATCTTTTGTTTAAAAATTCGAGTAAAGCTCCGAAAGTATGAACATCTCTGCAAACGGATTAATTTATCCTGATTTGTATTGTTTCGCTGTCAAGCTTAACAATAGTGCGTGAAGTCCAAGTATTATTATTTCTTATATTTAAATGAGGTGAAACAAAACATTTCTGTTAGCTTGTACGGGAGCCGTTTAAATGGCAAACGACATTTGACAAAGTTACGTTTCATCAAACTATCTTTGGCAAATTTGCATATTTGGCAAATATCATTTGACAAAACAAATTGAATGTCAAATGTCTGTTTGATCAAAAAATGTATTATAAATTTGACAGGTACGATGTAAATGGAATTGATTTTGGATATAATTTTCGAATATAACTAGCCTATAACCTAGCTGTTTCTTAATCTATTGTGATTAAATTTAACAGGTACGGTGGAAATAGGATTGTTAAATGATTTTTGGGTGCATTTTTAGAATATCGCAAATTAGTCTGTAACTTGGCCATTTCTTTCGGGATTATAATACATTTTGACACGTACGGTGGAAATGGGGTTGTTAAATGATTACTAGATGAAGTTTTTGAATATGGCCAATTAGCCTGTAACTTGGCTGTTTCTGAACTGATTGTGATGGAATTTGGCAGGTATGACGCGCACTGGAATTAATACAAATATTTTTGCTTGAAAACGGAGATTTAGAATTATCTGGAAAATAGAGATTTATTAGGAAAATTAGAATGGAAATCTTTATTTTCCAGAATATTTCAAAATGAATTCAGGCACGCGAAAATTTTGTTCAAATTTTAGAGTAATCACTTTTTGGCAAATTATTCTTCAGGAATTATGAGGCATTTTGATCGCGCGACAAAAGGACAATATTAAGGTTACAGAAATTTGTCAAACAAATATTTGACAAATGTGAATTTGCATTCATGCTTCTATGCCAAAGAAATGTTTGCCAAACGTGTTTTTTGCTAAAAGTAATTTGATCAAACTTTGTACACATGCCCTTTCCTCCAAAAATTTCAAAACCAAACAATTGACAATGGGGTTGATTTTGTATACCTATTAAGTACATAATTTTACCCTCACTTCTGTATAATTATTTTCCGTATTCGGATTTTATTGTAAAAGAAATGCCGCTTCAGCTGAAGGTACACTTTTCAGCATTTGCAATTTTTTATTTTGATAGTTTGGTTATTTTGTAATATTGTCTAGAATACGTCATGAAAAGATGCCAAGTTTTGTAGTCACCAAAAACCGTTCGATATTAATTTTTGGAAGCACAGATATTGAGACTTCTTCATAGAATATTTTTTGCTGACCTATAAATTATTCCAGCATGACATTTAAGTTATGTGTGGTATTAATTCCACGGTGATCATGCTTATTACCACAGCTTTTGGTAATAAACCAAGTGACTGGTTAAAAGCTGAGAGCTTAGGCAATCGAATAATAAAATGGTTTGCTTTTTTGGTAATACCAAGGAGTCAAGGACTATAACTTTAGCAATATCTAAATAAACATATAACAAACAAAGTACATATACTCTTAAATTAAAATAAGAGTACAGGTGCTTCTTATTTTATAATAAATACTCGTGCTTAGAAATTTATTGTCACATTACTATGGTATGTATTTCTAAACCTATTGTATAGTAAGTCAATTTTCGTAACGTGAACTGTAAAAGTTGCTCATCCGAAAATGTAAAATTTAATGAAATTGCTCAACTGAATGAAACATGTGGGCCTTATAATAAAACATTTTAATATAGTCTTGTACCTATAGTTGTACAGCTGTATATATGTATATACAATTAAATTACTTTTCTTTGCACAAAAAGAAAATGTCTATCCACCATTAATTTCCTATCAACCGGCAGAAACACATCAACAGCAAACAAAAAAAAAAATTCTTTATGGTTTCTCCTTTACTACAATTTCACAAATTCATTCATAAAAAAAGGATATAGAAAGGTAAGCTACAAATAGTAAAATAAACAAAAGAACAAAAAATCAAATTGAAAGGTTGATTTCCGTCTGACAACCAC
Source organism: Tipula helvola (assembly GCA_963556165.1). Classification (NCBI taxonomy): domain Eukaryota; kingdom Metazoa; phylum Arthropoda; class Insecta; order Diptera; family Tipulidae; genus Tipula; species Tipula helvola. The sequence continues at coordinate 304,185,599 of OY744482.1, forward strand.
CTGACCTGAAAGCCTAAAAGAAGTTGAAAATTAAGAAAATTAATCTGTATTTTATAATCGTTGAAATTACACAAGAGAATACCAAGAAAATTACCGGATCGGAAAAATTGACTAACAAAAATTAGGTGAAACGAATACAAATAAAGGTTTTGCTGTGCTTTGATTTATATTACTTTTTGACTTACCTCTTTTATACAAGAATTATAAATAGCACACCGATGAACTGGATGATCGATGTTAAGTCCTTGAATAGCATAAATATATTATAAATATTTTTAGCCATGACAATATAGTCGCCCAATTTTAATTTATTCATACATACATCGCATACATAATACATACATATATCATAGTACAATATTTGTTGCATTTTCATTTTCCGTATACAGACCGGTTGTTTTTATCGGCTTGGTAGAGCACACAAAAAAATAGGGGGGAAAATGGAAAATTAAGGTGATCTATTGAATTAAAATAAAAATCTATTACATAATTTATTGTCTGATAATAAATAATTCACGTGAAAATATATATTACATTGTATACCAAGCGGCAACAGTATACAAGCAATATGTATGGTACATTGTGAGCACGCTTTGTACATAGATGGAACTTTTAGTTTATAAATTATTTATGTTTATTTGATTTATTAATATATTTAACGAATGTATGGATGTAATGTATACAATTTATATGTAAACATACACACACACAACGTAATAAATTATATGTGAAGCTTTCGTTTAGTTGTTGTTTTAATATATTTATGTTATGGGTGATGATATACGGAGCAATAGTGGAAAATTTATAATTGAACTAATTATTATTTAAGATGGGCTTCGCTAATACAAAATCGTGTGAGCAGTATATTACAGAGAGTTTTCGTAAAATGTATGACATTTATGTTGCTAAAATCATTGATTTGCTTATACGAATTTTCTGAACCAGTTTAATGGGCTGCTTTTAATTTGGCCTAAGCCAAAACCTTCTGGTTGCATTCTAGGCGACACTTGTAGGCAGGGTGGTTTCAATAATTCTGCAACTGCGTAGATATAGCAATCATTATAGCAGTATGTACCGCAGAAATTGCAACCGATTTAAGAATATTGCAAAAAGTGTTTTAGGGATGCTTTCGTAAATTTGATTTTGTAACGTCAATTTGAGAAAATATTCTGCTAAACTTATCATTTTTATATTTAAGGATCGGTGTTTTAAAGATGGAATAAAATAAGATGTTGGAAGTAAAATGTTGACAATATTTGAAGAAGCTAACTTTCACGTTTCCTAATTTACAACTATAAAGTAGTTTTACATTTTGTTAATCCCATAGTAGGTTATTAGATTATTAGAATGTACATATGTGTGAACAGGGTCGCCAAAAATATCCCTCATAAAAAATTCAAAGCGACAGGTCGCAGAAAAAAACAAACAAAATAAACCCTAACGGAAAAATCCATTAGTAGTAGAGGTTTAGGGAACACTAATCCATTTAAGATCGTCAGAATGTCTTACTGATTTTTCTGTCCGAGAAAGCAACATTTTTGGTTGCGTAGTTCGATCACAATAGTCCTGATTAGAGCATGGTTAAGCAGAAACAAAATGTGAAATTGTGAACTGAAATTTGTTTGTAAATTATTTCTGTACTATTTTCTATTAAAAAATAGGACTAACATTGGAAAATTAGTTCAAAAAATAACTAAATTCTGTTGAAATTAGATTTATGTACAAAAAACTCGAATAACCGTTTGTTAATCAAATTAATTCGGTTGTTGACCAAATGTTTTAAACGAGAATGGCATCCTAATTCCTTTAATAATGGTAAAGGTTTATGGATAAAAACTGTCATTTATCTTCTCCGAAAAATGGTCCAAACTTAGTTTAAATTCAACCGCAACGTTTTTGGGATATATATATATATATATCTATATCTATATATATATATATATATATATATATATCATATATATATATCATATATATATATATATATATATATGGATTTATCGTAACGGAGTTACATATTATAAGCAAACAGAACATTTTTATTTCGGAAATAATCTAAATCAATTATTTATGTTGTTGAATTCGGAAATTATTAAACGATTGGATGATTCTATAGAGTGTCATTTAGGGGTGTCAATTGATTTTTATTTTCCATCGTTCTGTTAATGAAAATTATGAAAATTTATATTTTTGAGGAAACCACCAATTTATTTAATGTGTTTACTAATGGATGTTAAGTTAATTGATTTTAGTTGTCTGGTTTCCATTTAAAATCATGTTTCATTTTAACACTGTTTTTCAGGTGAAAAATGAAAATTCATTGCTCATTTTCTCGGCTCCTGGACTAGGATTCATTTTTTCCAATGAGCAATAAATAGCACTAATTCAGAAAAGAAGTTCCATCTTAAATTCCAAAGTTTCCTGCTGCAGATGCCCACATGAAAGTACTAGAATAGTCAGTGTGTGAAGTCGTGGTTTTCATTCGCTTCTTAATTTTTATTTATCAATTTTCTCCTGTTTTTGCTTTAATTTAATTTTAAAAAGTTGATAGTTTGTTGTATTGTTGGGTTTTATACCCGTTGCAATAAAAACTTCAGCGTGAAGTTAATTGTTTCCATTTTTTTTGCAATTTAAATTTTTTGATTGTGTCTAACCTAAAAAAATTACACTATAGAATTGAAAGTAAAGGAAAAAATGATTTTTGGGTTTTTATTTTAGAGTTGACTGATCGAAAATGTAGTGGTCTAAAGTGTATGGCCGAAATTAAAAAAAAAGTACACACACTTGGATGGATACAACTCAGTCTCAGTGTGTGAAGTGTTTTAAATTAAAATTAAAGAAAATTAAATAATTAAATATGGAAAAATGTAATCCACCGGGATGCATTTATCAGGCAATATCTTTCTTAAATATCTTAAATTTGCAGTGAGGGAAGTCAAATTTCTTGATTTCTCACAAATAAGGCATGATTTTAGGTTTGTGTGGTTTGTGCATAAGATTTTAAAATACAAAACATCCCATATTTTAATTTAAATTGATATTGAGTTTAGTCATTTTGACATACGCACATTTTTTTTGTTCACGCATGGTTTTAATTTTTATTTTTGAACGTATATTTATATGTATATTCCTAATGGTTGGATCTTAACATTTCTTCTAGTCTTTGGGTTTTGCAGCCAATGAAACTATTTCTTAATATTTACGACGACGTTTCGATAAATTTATTATCTTCATCAGGTCTATGGTTTTTAACAATACATCAAATTAATTAAAATATATAGGAATTACCATGCCAAACACTAACTTACCGTTAAATATACATATCTATAAATTTGAATGCCTGTGTAATACTTCCCAAAATAAAATCCCAAATTTTCCGTATACGTATGTATTTTATGTAAGAGGTGGTAATTTATTCGCCTAAATTCCATTTACAGAAATACGATTTTTCAAATAATCTTCTTTTAGGAGAAATCCAATCTTCAATTTTGTTTAAACGATCCCATTTCGGTAGCTTTTATTAGTCAAAATGACTAAAGCAAAAACCGTACATTGGCTGTACATCTTGATTTTATGTAAAATTAAATAAATAACATGCCCGTTTCAACATATTACATACCGCCAGTTGCACAAAATTCATCGTCGAAATCTGTTCAACAAAAATCAAAAGATAGACTCTCGAATGTAGTTTCTGAGATGTATTTTGCATAAGCCTCATTGTAAAATATAATTTGGTCGATCGCTGGGGTCGGCGATATGAATAACAGGCAATATGTATACGGAATGTTGCAGCATGTTTCAATGAAGATTAAATTCTCTGTTCAGATTTAGAGATTGTTTGGTTTGCCCACTCTAGAACACGCAACGTATAATTGTCCAATTAAAAAGCAATTCGTGTCTAGATCTAAACCGCACAATTCAAAAGATTGGCCCTGAGCTTTGTTGATGGTGATTGTAAACGCCAATCGAATTGGGAATTCAACCTCTTAAATTGAAATGGCATATCTGTTGGAATCATAGGAATGCAAGGAATGAGGAGATCTTCACCTTTGAATAGTCCTGTCAAGATTGTTGCTTCTGCGACGTTAATTTTTATACTGCAAGGCGCGTGCCGTTGCAAAGCTTTGGCTGGTTGATATTTCGCAACATGTAAATTGGCATGCCGATTTGCAATTGCAATACGTGCAGTGGCATCCCTGGCAGATCCAGTGAATTTAAAAATTCTAATGGATAATTAACCGCTTTATCTGCTTCCTCAACAGTATCGAACGGCTTGTATTTGACTGCTTCACTTTGAATTTTAGACTGAATAACACTGTTTAGTTCGTAGACGTCTTTGTTCTTGGCGGCAAGAATAGTTCGTTCAATTCTTCTTTTGACGTAACTAAATTGCAGAAGTTATAGGCCATGAAATTCGTCCTGGGATCAGATCAACCGGCACCTTTCCGTTCCCAATTTCCAGCAATTGATGTGAGAATATTTCAATTGATCGATTGTTTTGCAGCTGGACACGCAGATTTGTAGTTAATTTCAGCGTCTTTATTTGTCGCCACAAAATAGAGTATTTCAGGTAAGCATTTATTTCGTCCGCTAATATTGATCGAGGAATTACAGGTAATGTTTGCCTGAAATCTCCTGCAATCAAAATGAATCCTTTCCCATAAATGGTTTAACATTTCCACGCAAATAATTTGCACTTCTGCAACACTTTCCCATGCCGCACGCATTAAAAATGTTGTACTTGGAAGTCCATTTAAAATTCCCAGTATACAAAGTCAATATAACAGATATTCTAGAACCCCTATTCGAATGTCGGGTTTTTGATTTTGGTTGCAGAGATTTCTTCATTGAAACGTGCTGCAAACATTCCGTATATATATATTGCCTTTTTTATATCGCCGACCCCCAGGGATCCACTGTTTGACTTTTTTTTTACAGAACCTATACAGTAGGTATTTCAGAAGCCTTGAAGGTATATGAATCTTTTGACTTTTGTTCAACAAATTTTTCGTTGAAACTTGGTACATCATACATACATATATTACCTGTTATGATCATTTGGCATTTTTATTTCAAAACCTATAGGCTTGTTGGCATTTAGCCAACCCTAATATAATTTTTTTTTGTGATTCTTATTTTATAAGCAACTTTTTTGGGATTTATATGCAACTTTTGTTGCATAAAATATCACCTGAATGAATGCAATTTGTACAAACACATACATACATATTTTTTGTTATTTAGGAAGAATTTCATTTCGGCAAATTTGAAGGGTATTTCCTTTCATGTCCCGAACTTGTAAACACAAAATAAAACTTTTCATAAACGACAAATTGATTCAAATTTAGACGACTACAATCAAAATATTTTTACTAAACAGTCTTTTCGAACTTGGAATTTCAAGTATTTACAAACGATTTATATTTTGGGAATTTAGATATAAAATCAATAATGCCAGAATAAATTTGTAGAGTTCATAAAACAACAAAATATTCCAAATCAATATGTGTTGATAAGCTTGGACGTAGTTTCATTGTTCACCAATATTAAGATTGATTTGGCTGTAGAAACATACCAAAATACCCAAAACAAAATTTCTAGATATTCTAGAATTTTAAAAGTACTTAAAGTAATTTAATTTAAAATTCATTTTAGAAATAGAACCAGATAATAAATTACCATTTTTGGACACAATATTAGTTCGGAAGAATAACGGTCAAATTGACACTATTTGGTACGCGAAAAATTTATCGTCGGGTCGAATTCTCAATTTTAATAGTTTTCTTAAAGTCAACGAATTAATACGACTTTTGGTTTCGTTTACCGGATGAAATTAACTACAGATGTCACCGTTGATACCAATAAAATTATAAGGATTATTGACCAATAATAAATACCCGAAATATTTGATCAACAAACTAATCAACCAGTTTAATCAAACTAACAGTAGGAAAATTGTGAATACGGTCGGTCTCGGTACTAATACTAATGTTCTTAAAAATTGAATATATAAATCAATTTATTACATTAAAAATATTAGCGACCAAATTTCCAGAATTTTGCGAAAATTCAATACAAATTGTAAAATTACATTTTCAGAGGCCAACTCTATTCGTAACATTTTTAGTCAAATTAAAGATATCACACCTAAATTAAATCGTTTGAATCTTGTATATTTAATTCCGTGTAACCATGGCCATTTGAAATATATCGATACCACGAAACAACTATTAAAAAATCGAATTTCACAACATAAATCGGGCGTCAATTATGCCACATTATGCCAGCATTCATCTTATACTGGGCACACATTTAATTTTAATCAGGTAAAAATTTTGGACAGTAAACAACATTATAAAATTTTTTTGGAAATGGATCACATTATTGGTAATCATGAAATTCTTGTCAACAAAAAGAGTGATACGGACGATCTTAACCAAATTTATTCTGGCATCATTGATTTTATATCTAAATTCCCAAGATATAAATCGTTTGTAAATACTTGAAATTCTAAGTTCAAAAAGACTGTTCAGTAAAAATATTTTGATTGTAGTCATCCAATTTGAATCAATTTGACGTTTATGAAAAATTTTATTTTGTGTTTACAAGTTCGGGACATGGGAACAGCTATAGCAGAGCATACCATTTTTCGCGCATGCGCAATTTTTGCAAACGCCATTTTTTAAAATGTGGAATTAAGGTAAACTACATTTTGGATTAAGTCTTGACTAAAAAAATCACTTACTATTTGACAGCAAATACCTTATTTAGTTTGAGTCTTGGGTTTAAAACACTTATTTTGGGATGTGTATTTACTAAAATAAATTTTAAAAACTTAGTATGCTTGTTGTTTTTAGATAAACAAAAACCGTCTGTTTTCATAAAAATGAACTAACTTTTGACATTTGCGTAGAAATTTGATTTATAGCAAATGCCAATTTCAATAATTATTGTTAATCTTTATTTATAATTGTTGCCGGATGAATTTAAGCAAATGATGAGGCCCATCGTCACGGCCTATTTGTGTTATTATATGTTGTACTATTTGTGGTATTGTATGTTGTGTTATTGGATGTTGATTGTTGCTAGTAAAAATGTCCAAGACGATTTAAATCAATTTGATGGGCCACGCGGAGAGCACGTTCTATTAATTCTGCTAAATAATATGTGAAATCACATGTGACAACGAGTCTAGGCTATATTATCCCACGCAATTCATCACGGATTAATTCATCCCGCACATTGTATCCCCGTTATCAATTCAACCCGCACAATTCATTCCCTGAAATTCAAATCTAACGCAACTCGGAGGGCTAAGCGGGGGGTCGCTAAAACTGTTTTCCGAAACAAAAACAACCATCGCAGATCAAAAACCAATCTTTTATCGAATAACCGAAATACCGAATAACAATTTCCTGTCCATTTTGTTCTCTATTCTGTCTATTCTGAGATAAATAAATTGAAGAAAAATTACATCGAGTAACTTAACTTAGGATTGTAGAAACTAACGGCTTCCGTAATTCTCACGGGCACGCGGAAGGTCGCTGCGCTCCCTCCCGCTTAACTCTCTCTCTCACGGGCTCGCGGGAGGTCGCTAAAATATTCTGGAAAATGGAGATCCCTAATTTAACTTAGGAGCCAGGATAAGCAAACATGTCGCACTGCGTGCCGCACGTAGGAGCGGATTATATAGAATCTATTAATGACACTGGAATATTTTATATCGATCCCCCATCAAATATTAAATAATACAAAATCGATTATATTTAATTTTTTGTCTCGATTTTTTTTTTTTTTTTACTACTAAAAATTATTTTTTTCTATTCCAAAATATTATATTTGTTTAAAATAATCAAAATAATTATTTTGTAAATCTAAATATCCCCAAGTTCCATTAATTTCCTTTAAAAATCGGGTTAGAATTCCATTTCCATTGTACCTACCTATCAAATTTCATCTTACTCGTTTCCAAAATAACCAAATTCCATTAATTTCCTCTGAAAATCAGTTAAGAATCCCATTTCCATCTTTCCAAAATAACCAAATTCCATTAATTTCCTCTGAAAATCGGTTAAAAATCCCATTTCCATTGTACCTATCAAATTTCATCTTACTCGTTTCCAAAATAACCAAATTCCATTAATTTCCTCTGAAAATCGGTTAAGAATCCCATTTCCATCTTTCCAAAATAATCAAATTCCATTAATTTCCTCTGAAAATCGGTTAAAAATCCCATTTCCATTGTACCTATCAAATTTCATCTTACTCGTTTCCAAAATAACCAAATTCCATTAATTTCTTCTGAAAATCGATTAAGAATCCCATTTCCATCGTACCTGTAGAATTTCATCATAATCTTATTCAAAATTACCAAATTCCATTAATTTCATCAGACAATCTTTTCCATCGTACCAAAATATCCGAAAAATAATGCATTACATACTAATAAAAGTAATGCATTACCTGCAGTTAACAAAAAAAACACAATTTTTTTTTTGGAAAAGTGGCATTTTTATTTAGTTCATATTATTGCTACATTTTAAAATATTACAAATTTTAGTTTTAAAAATTAGCACTTTATTAAATATAGAGCTATTTTCAAGTTGAAAATATTTCTACCATTATAAAAATTGGCGCTGTGTGACATGGTATGCTCTGCTATAGCTTAGCCGGGACATGAAAGGAAATACCCTTAAAATGTATAGATATATTTAACGGTAAGTTAAAAATTAATTTAATGTATTGTTAAAACCATGTAGACCTGAAGAATATAATAAATTTATCGAAACGTCGTCGTAAATATTAAGAAATAGTTCATTGGCTGCAAAACCCGAAGAATAGAAGAAATAGCTAAATGCTGTATGGGAGAATTGAACAAGCGTCGTGTGTAAGAAATTCGGTGCAAAGGAGAGAGACAATAAAACAGTTTGGTGCCATGTTTTGATTTTTGTTCAGTTCATTGGAATGGAGTGTGTTGCTTGAAGTAGAACAGTTAAGGTTTGGAAATGGTTTTGTTTTGGTTGCAAAGGCACGGATGCTTATTATTTCGTTCAACATTTTGGTAAAGTTGATTTTGATATTAAGGATAACTTTTCTAAGGACACGCCATTGTTTTGCACTTGATATTTATGTCTATATGAAAAACTGTCTCAAATTGTTCATATAATTGTTCATTAAAAATGTGTCTAAGCGAAAAAATCAAATTACTTACTTCATTTTTTAATTTTTGTAACGTGAAATTACAGACTTTTATTTCTAATCCAAGCAATTTGCTTAAGAAAATATTTTCGAAAAGAAGTTTTCCTTTCTGCATGTCCGTTGAAAGTTGAGGCATTATTTTGTGACAATTCGAAAAAGAAATAAATATTTTATTTTTAACAAAACAATATGTAAATGTTAATAAAAAACGAATTCTCACAGAAGAACGTATAAACTATCTATGGACAAGCATAAAAGAAAAAATATACCTAGATTTGTATTACAAAACGGAAAATGCTACAAATTATTATTCGATACAACACACTTGGCCATATTCCAAAACTTTATCCAAAAATAATTTTAGAATTCCATTTCTAATACACATATCACGCACAATAGGCCTCTATGGTCGCAGTGCTCTGAGCTGCTAACACCCCACCCCATATAAAAAAAAATACACATGTCAGTCAACTTTCATCATACTTGGTCATATTCCAGAATTTTATCCAAAAATCATTTTATAATTCTATTTCAATCGCGGATGTCAAATTTCACTAAAATTCTATAAGAAATATATAGATCCTATAGACCATATGAGCCGTTTATTTTGAAAGTGGTCTAAGTCCATTTTTCAAAAAAATCAAGTTAATGATAACAATAGATAAATAACAGTATAATCTTTGTAACGGTAAATAATTTATTGTCAAAACAAAAAAAAATTAATCTCTAACACCTGTGCAAAAAATAAGAAAATTCAAAATCCCATATGTTTTTTCATTTATTGTTTTTCTATTCTCTCATTACCTTGTTTCAACAAAATATGGATTTAAGCCACTTTCAAAATAAACGGCTCATATTATAAATATCTAAAGGTTCAACTTGAAATGTAAAACTTTCAATTTGAAGTTTAAATCCTGTAGTACTGTACATACCTACAAACACTCATTTTTATATATATCGATTGCTCAACTGCTCACTAAACCCTAATCCAACCCCAACTCAATCGCAGTTCAACCCGCGAACGGAACACAACTCAACCACAAACTCTCCGTCAAACTCAATCACAAAACCAGTATATGTATCATATATTAAAAATTGTTTTATTGTTCACAATATACTAATTTAACCTCAACCCATCTCCAATTCAACTTCAACTCAACCCGCAAATTGACCTCTAACTCAATCTTCAACTCAACCCCAAACTCAATTGCCAACTCAATTTTCAAACCAGCATAATAAAAATTGGTAAATATTTATATAACCATGTATTTTGGACCAATTAATATGGCAGGATAGATTCTATTTGCATACAGGCTCTAAAAGCTTTTCAAATCTCCGCCTTGATCACATAAACTGATTAGCGAAAAAAAAAAAAGGAAATCGGCTCAACTGTTCTTGAGATACTAAGGGTACAGACATCCAGACATCCAGACGTCCAGACATACGGACGGACATTTTTTTTAGTACTTTTTCATACTCAGGGACTTTCAAAACGTTCAGAAAAGTGGTTTTGGATTTTTGCTCATTTTTGACAGGATTTCAATACTTTGGTCTTTTTAGACCGAAGTAATTCCAATTTTATTCGAATTTCAAATTCAAGAAATTCGAAGAAACCAATTTATTTAGTTAATTTTTTTGCAATTTAAATATTAAAATAACGACCAATATTTTAATCAGATTCAATTCTTATGTTTTCCGAAATTTTTTAACTTCAAAAATTTAACGATAATTGATAAGAATAATAGAAATTTTTGAATTATGTAATTTTTAAGATTTCAGGCGAAATTTAAATAGTTTTTAGAACTTTAATTTGAAGAATTTAATTTAATGTGCCTAATTAAAATTAACCCTCGGTGGTCGCATTCTATTTTCGATGGTTCCGAGGTCGCACCATTTCGAAAAGGGTCAGGTGCAGTTTTCAATGTGTTAAATCGCTTTGACAAATCTAAAAAAATGCATGAAGACTCTTGAACCCTTCTAAAATAAGAATTCACAAAATCATGGCGCATCACAATTTTTTTTGGTTACTCCGAGAATGGTCGTGATTTCCGGTTGTGGGCACTTAAATGTAACCGGTTGTAGACACCCTCTTTTTTCATTTAAAGCGTCCGTCTCCCCTCAACCCCCACCCCCAAAGTAGAGTAAAAAAAGAAGGCAACTCGTCGGCCAAGCGCTTTAAAAAAAAAGAACTCCCCATCATCTGATGATGATATCGACTTTGCATCATCTGTTTGAAGCCTCTGCCATCGAAGTTGACTGTAGTTGAATAATATTTTAAAAAGCCTTTTTTTGTTATGTTTGCCACTGAAGGCCTTTTAAATTAATAAACCTCGAAATTCTTTCAAATTAGGTGCATTTTCCTTAAACTAATCCCATTTTCAGCGAATTTTCGAAGGGTGCCCATAACCGGTCACGATTTTTTTTTGTCAAAAAAGTTGACTTAACAAAATTGGTCGAACAATTTTTCTAGTTGACGGAATCAATGTAGTTACTTTAGCAAATAGTTAGCTAATGCCTCTAGCTTTCCATTCATATTCATATCTCCGCATAATATGGGCTCAAAGCCAAATTATGGGTCAACAACAAAACTGTGAGCACAACCGGAGACTCTCCCTTACAAAAAATATTATATGTTTTACAATAAATCGGTATCTGAGCGAAAACGCTAGGAAAACGTGTGCAAAAATGTCATTACGAGAAATAAATACTATGGTTTTGACATTTTGTATATAAATAAAAAAATGTTCAAATATCAATCGGCGTTAGCAGAATGTGTGATATGCACATTCAGTGGTGCGAGTGATAAAGGATTAAATTTAAATTTTACTTCGGTCTAAAAAGACCAAAGTCTTGAAATTCTGTCAAAAATGACGAAATATTTGGTTGGTCCAAAACCATTTTCTCGACGTTTTGAAAGTCCCTGTGTTTGAAAAACAAAATAAAAAAATTTCCGTTCGTCTGTCTGGATATCTGGAGGTCTGGATGTCTGTACAAGTGGTATCTCGAGAATGGCTTGTCCGATTTGAATTTTTTTTGTCAATCTGTTTCTATGGCCAAGTCGGAGATTTGAAAAGCTTTTGGAGACTATACGTCAAGAGGGTGGGGTACCTGCCATACGAATTGACCCCAAATACATGGTTTATAAATATTTAAGATTTTTTTATATATGCTGGTTTGATTATTGAATTGGGCATTGAATTCGGAATTGATTTGAAGGTTAAGTTAGGGGTTAATTTGTGGGTTCAGTTGAAGTTGAGTTGAAGTTGGATTAGGATGTAGCGAGTAGTTAACAAATTTTTTATATGATGGAACTTGCTCTTCATCAACCGATTATTATGAAATTTGACATGTGAAAAATAATTTTTGGATAAAGTTCTGGAATATGACCAAGTATAAGGGAACTTGCCTATTTTTTACCCGATTAAGATGAAATTCGACATATGCTACCCTTATTGAAGACACCAGAGACCGAAGTTCTGATCACCTCGTGAGGTTTCAGCCCTTTATATTTTTTTATATGGTTTTTGGTAGTGACTAATACACCTAACAGTTAATACTATATGTATCTGCGTATCAGCAAATAAGCAGGCTTTTTAGGGATAATTGTAGCAGGTTTCACAAAAAAAAACCTCACACTTGAATTTGAGCTTAAACATTCAAGCCGGTCGCACTGTGACGTTTTCGTCCGGTCGACCACTTTGTGCCGCTGTTGCTCAGGAATTAAATGGCGGGAAACTTGCAAACAACGCTTGCAACGCTTTTCCTGGGGAGCCAAGTCCCTGTTCCTTTTCCGTTGTTCGGGAATTCCCAAGTGAAATTTCGCTTGGTACTAAATCGTCCCAGTGCGACCGCGGAGGGTTAAAGTATTTTATTTAAGAAAATGAAAATTTGTATAATTAAAAAAAAAATTAAAATATCAAAATACATATTATAGCTTCACATAAAATTTTCAAAATTTTAAGATACATACATTTTTTTTAATTCTAAAATTTTTTAATGTTTGCAGAATATTAAATAAACTCTGAAATGAGAATTACTAAGTTAAAGAATTCTAAGAAGTTAAATTAAAACAGAGAAAATTAAGAATAAAACATTTTATAAAAATTTAATATTCTAAGAATTTTATCAATTAAACTTTTATGAGACTGTTTCCCAGTTTCAATGACAGCGGTTGCAGAAGATTTTTCTTTGTCGCTGATGCGCTGATGTTTTTTCCACCCATTTCTTCAGAAAGATAAAATTTTATAATCTTACACAAAAATTGTACAAAAGTTGAAACATGGATCTGCTCCTAGAGATTTTGCCAATTGGCCACATACATCTGAAGTAACTAGAAACTATCCGATTATCAAAAAAAAAACCTCCCTTATTTTTGCGGTTCTTCAGGGGCTTACAACTACGTTTGATGTCATACAATCAAAATTTAATTAATTAAATATTCATTGGTATTAATTCTTGAGATTTTGCCCAATTGACCTCAAGTTGTAAGCCCCTGATGATCCGCCAAAATAAGAAAGTTTTTTTTTTTATATTGGGACAATTTCTTGTTATTACTTCATGATGTATGTGGCCAATTGGCAAAATCTCTAGGATCAAATCCACAGAATTCTATGTTTAACCAATTGTGGTTTAGAACGGTACCAAATGAAGTTATAGCCCCCCTAACGATCCGCAAAGATAAGGGAGGCGTTTACGATATTGTGGGATAGCTTCTAGTTACTTCATGATGTATGTTGCCAATTGTCAAAATCTCTAGGATTAATACCGCAGAATTTTTCATTAATCAAATTTTGATTGGGAACGATATGACATCAAACAAAGTTGTATGCCCTGACGATCCGCCAAAAAATGGAAGGCGTTTTTTGATACTCAGACAGCTTCTAATTACTTTATTATGTATTTGGTCAATTGGAAAAATCTGTAGAATCAGATACACAGAATTTTTCATTTAACCAATTGGTATTTAGAACGATATGGTACATGTCGATGATTGGCAAAATTTGTAGGATCACAGAATATTTTTGTTTAATATATAGATATTTGTAGGCAATGAATTATGATTTTATAAATTTCTTTGTGTTTTTAGTTGCTCATAATATTATGTGTACCGAATGAAATTTGTGATTTGTACATGAAGAATTAAAACTAAACGACAATATATAATCATTATTTTTCTGTACTTGTTCTATTGCACATATTGTACAGTTTTTAAATAATCGTATTCATTCAAACTTTTTGTTCATTTTACGGCGAACATTCACCTTTTCATAATCCCATTTATTATGTATGGATGTGATCTTAAGCCGCATTGGCAAACTGCTTGCCAAACCATATGTTTTTTTGCCAAATTTTTCAACAGCTATGGTAGTAATTGCTCCGTCCAGTTCTTTACCTTTCTTTTTGATGTAATATTAGGGACCTGGAAGTGTCGAGAAATCCATTTTGACGTAGGTCTCGTCGTTCATTACGGAAACAAGAATCTTTTCTTTCGTTCAACCATTTGTTGTGTTTCTTTGCTCGATCGATCCCTCTATTAAATAGTTCAACACTTCTTTTGGGGATTTTTGACTTCTTGTATGTCCGTAGATTATTTCTGGTTTTAGCTCGTTCCACAATCGATTTGGTTGTTTTGGTTTTTCTGGCCAAATCTCGCACAGACATCGAGGGATGTTTCGAAATGACTCTTACAATTTTCTGATCCAACATTTTATTTGGAGCACCTGATTTTTCTCCGGATCTGGGCTTGCGTGATACAGAAAGATTGATTTGACATTTTTTTTTACATTTGTTACCGTATTATTGGAAACACCGGCCAATTTACCAATTTTTTTATTGGTATACTCGGGATGATCATTGCACAATCTAATTATTAAATCACATTTTTCTCCTTATGATGCGTCCATTTCGAAACAAATAAAACAAATGCCCAATTTGACGTTTATTCGTTTTTTTAAATTGTTTTTCTACAAAATAACGGTACCAGTTTTTTTCTTTTGCGTAGTAACCTATGAGATAATATAAATTTGGGAATCACAAATTTCATTCGGTACACATAATAAATACACAAAAACCTTGAAATTTCACTTCTATGTTTGTAACTTCATTTATTAACCTTATTTTTGTAATTTACGTATGTATTTACTTTGTAGATTTCTTCTTATTTGCTAATTGTGTCGAAAAGAAATATTAACCATTTGATAGTAGATTGGCGTAACAATTTGGTAAGCAAACAAATCAGTTTGCTATTTATTGATCAAATTATTTTAAATTTTTGTCGAGCTAAACATTTGAATAAACATTTATGATATAGTTCATTTTCCGCTTAACGCAGGAGTTGATTTTTTACTAATACATGGATAGTTTAAAATAAAAATAAAAATGTGGCTACTTAGGCAAACTTATACCGATCGTGGTCTACTGAAACCAATTTAAGCTTCTTATTTAGCGAAGAGCATCTCGCACTTTACTGTTTTCGAGATCCGGCAGGTTGCTTATCTTAAATTAACCAAATTGTTTGTGCTTCTACATAAGTGATTTACCATTAGACCCAGCCTTCTTGCATGTTCTCCAAAACGCAGTGCCAGTGAGAACTCCTACTACCGATCTTATTTCACGTCCCCATAGAGAGATTCATGTTCTTATGCGCCCCAAATCTTGTTTTGGCCAAACTAGTCTTGCTGCATCCAAATGAGTTTATCGTAGAAAGAAAATGGATCCTTCACTGTAATATTCCCTACAATACAATTTTACGAAATATTTTACAGTCGAACATTTTTCCAGCAATCTCCTTATTTAACTTTTTAATACGATTAAACATGTGTATGTGTATCTTGTTCGAACAAAGTATTGTTTCATTTGTTACTTTTTTTACCCATTTCACTTTATTTCATTTCATCTTATCTGTTACCAAATTGGACCAATTTTCTTTCTTATACTTAGAAATTTGATTTTAATTTGTGATGATTTCTGGTTAAAATTATTTTAACAATGGGTATTCTTGGTAGTTGTTAATGTTCAAATAAAATGTGTCGAACAACGTTAATAAAAAGTTTTATTTTACTGATTTTTGGATGGCTATTGTTTTTGTATACAATTCAATTTCTAAATAATTGATCAAACATTCCAATTTAAAGTTTTCTAGGTTGACAGACCAAAGTTAATTTTTCTTTGTTTGTTTCATTCTTTAGTTTAAATCATTGATTTTTTGGCATTACACTCCGATTGGTTAACTTTTAGTTATAAAGATTAATTGACTTCCATTAATTAGTTGAATCATATTTACATTGTAGTTGGACATATCCCAAAAAAATAATGAGTATAGCTATTTACCATCCTACATAAGAACGTAAGACTTAATTTTCGGGGTGGCAAAAAATAAAAAGTTAGACCTTTTCTCTATTAATATAAATAAACTTAAGTAAACTTTATTATTTTTATCAGTTTGAAGCACATCAATTGTTTATACACACAGTAGTTTAAAAAAACAAACAAATTGAATTATCAAAACTACTTTTGAATGAAAACAAAACTACTTTACAGCAAACAAAAAAAAAATTATAAATGATGTAGGAGAAGCAAAAAGCTCTAGAACGAAAAACTGTTAAGTTTATCGATTTAAACATTTTTTTTTTTCTGTGCTTGTACTTGTATATTTAATTTTTATAAAAACTTATAAACTTAGCAACAAAAAAAATTGAATATTATAATGCTTCAATTGAATTGGAATTATCAATAAATAGAAAAACACTCAACCCTTTTTTTTTTGTATTTTTTTGTAACCCAACTTAAGATTTTTGTCTTGCTTCGTCTTCTTGTGTATACAGTATACCTTGTAGTACATATATAAAGTACTTTTAATTTCGAACTTTTATCTAACGTTTTTAATCAATTCATATTGAAAATTGAAAATTATTGATTTTTTATTTTTTGTTTTCTTTTACAATTTAATTTCAGCTTAGCGAAGATTTAGGATACGTATTATATTCAGCATTAGGATCATTTTATATACCCAGCTGTATTATGGTTTTTGTGTATATACGAATTTATTATGCGGCCAAACGAAGAGCACGACGAGGGATTAAAAAATTTCGTAAATCACAGACTGATCAGGTATGTATTAATTTTATATTTATAATCGATTATATTGCGGCGGTGGGATGAATAGACTATAAGTACATATTTGAGTAGGATTAAGGCATTTGATGGGTATACTTTCATTTGGGCAATTACAGTTTCTAGACGATTCCATTTTATAAGATGTCCTTTTATGTATTTAATAAGGGCTGCGAGAAAATAACAATAATTTAGAATGAAGAAATTTGTCAAGTGTTTGCAACATGCAACTTACAACAAAATACAATTGAGATGTTGGAAAAGACACATATTTGTGCATGCCATACTTTCGCCAGAATAGGTCATAGAACCTCCGCAACTAATAAAAATCGCTTTTTTCGTAGTGGTTACATGACCGATTATAGATACTATCTAACCTCTTGAAAACAAATTATTATACCGAAACGGAATTTGTTTCCTCCCGATATTAAGGAAACAGTACATAGGCTTTGGGTATATAATTTTTATTTATTCCCTTGATGTGATTGACAGCTCGGCCGAATAAATCATATGATACCAAAATTGCATATATACAAGAGAAAAAAATTAATACAATACAAATTTATTAAACTTAACAGTAATTCTGCAGAGGAGTTTGTTGATGACATGTTGTGCGTCAACATACTGCCCCCCTTGAAAGGACATATCGTGCTTTCAATTAACCTCATCATCAATCGGTAAGCGAGCGAGTTTATGAACAGCCCTGAGTAATCGAGAGTTGTTATTCACTGTGGATACTCTGATATTGCCATTTTTCCCTGGGTGCAATACAACAACACGACCGTAAATCTATTTTTGTGGTGGTACATTGCCTTCTGAAACCAACACCATTATTCCCAATTTTATATTTGATGATGATCTCCATTTAGGTCGGGTTTGTAGTTGGAACATATACTCGCTGATAACGATCCAGGCGATCATTGTTTAGCGTTGATAGTTCAATTTCAATCGGTGTGACGAGTGGCTCACCAATCAGCAGATGCTGTTAAAATTTGCAAATCAGAGGGATCAGCTGACATTGGAGTCAAAGCCCTCGAATTTAGAACTGGTTAAAACTGAGACAAAATGGTAGTTAATTTCTCATACTTAAGTGTGGAATATCGAGAGAGCAATTCAATAGATGTTTGGCCGGGTTTACCACTGCCTCCCATTAACCACCGAAGTGCGGTGAGCGGGGCGGATTGTGCACAAACCGAATGATATCTTCAGAGCATGTGCTAATAATATGATCCCTAGTTTCTTGATCAAAAAATATCTTGCGAACTTCTTCAAATTCTCGTCGACCTCCAACAAAATTTGTGCCATTGTCACAAAATAAAGTATGACAAAGGCCACGGCGACCAACACACCTCGCAAAGCGGCGATAAAAGCATTTGATGTGAAATCGCTCACGAGCTCTATGTGGTCGGTTTTTGTAGCGAGACATATAAAAACGGATATATATGTTTGGTTGGGAGATGACCTCGATGTTTGTAACGAACCATCACAGGACCACAGAAGTCGATTCCGGAATTGATGAAATTCCTGGCAGACTGTACTCGCTCAGCTGGCACACTGCCCATTGTCTGCTGATAATATATAGGGCGAAATCGAAAACAGATGATATAGCGGCGTACAATTCAACAAGCAATGTCACTGCCTCCAATAACCCAGAATTGTCGTCGAACTGTATGGAAATAAAAGCTTGTGGTCCAACAGGAAGGACTTAAATGAAAATGCCCAAAGAGCGAGAAAACAAATTAATAATTTGGCAACAATATAGGATACTTAACATCGTATGATAAGTCTGCTTCCCTTAGTCGTCCACCAACTATAACGATTTGAAAATCCTCGATGAATGGGCTGCGTCTTTTCAGAGCAATTGTTTTGGTAATGGCTCATTTTTCAAAAGATAATTGATTTCACCAGGAAATGCGCTGTATAATATAAATGATGAACCATTATGCGCTCAGTTAAGCTCCTCAGGTGTAAATGTATACATGTTGCCTGATTTAATGATCTTATACGCTTAAGGCATATGTCGACGAAACGATGAACATATGGGAATACACGACGAAGCCTTTGGAATGAGCTCACAAACTTGCACTAAGGCAAATCAAATATAAAAAATCTGCCAACACTTGACATTTATTAAATTTGCGCCGCGCTCTATGTGCGTCTATTTACAAATATCGCATTGTGGAATTTATTCGCAATTCGCAGTTGGCGCTCAATGTGTTGTACGCAATACAGACCAAATGTTCACATGGTTTTGACGATCGTTTTCGAACGGTTCCACTCGGTTCGGTTTAACTGGATCTCCATAAAATACACTGCAAATACAATTGGTTGTCATTTAATTTGACTTGCCGATGCATCTTGAATATATCTGCGCAGTTAACGCGAAGCGGCGAAAACGAAAACGAAGTATAATTGCAAATATATCCTTTTGAATTGTAGGACCGACGTTCATAATCAGATTTAATGATTTGCATGAAGTTGTTTTACTGGAAGCGTCAAAGACGACGCGCAATTTGGTTGATGTGCTCTCGGGTTTAATAACACATTGATGGGGCAGAAAATATTTACACTTACTTACGTTGCTGATTCTCATCGATTTTCTACAAACATGGAAAAAACTAGAGTTGTTACAACGAAGAAAACGGATTTTTAATTGAAGAAAATGTACTTTTCTATTTAAAAGCTAATTTTCTTATTTCTGACAAGTTTTTCTTCATGTAAGATTTGTGTTTCTTGAAATGATAAAAAAATTCTTGAGTTAACATTTGTTGCTTAATTGTAATCTGAGATTTAGTTTCTTGCATCTATAACTGCTCAAAATTCTTGATTGAAGAAAAAAAAACAACGAATGGAGAAAAATACGAATGTTTTGTTCCCAATTTTTCTTGCAACTAGAAATTGACTCTTTTCTCAAACTATATTGTCCAATTTTCTTGGATTTGCTTATTTTAAAAATTAAAAATTTTCTTGATCAACACAAAAGCAATTTCTTGTTTCAAGAAACTATTGAAATGTTAATGATAAGATTGAATTTTTCTTAAATCTAGAAATAGAACCTTTTCTCAAAATATATCATAGGTATTATCCAATTTGCTTGAAATCATCCATTTAAAAAATTTAATATTTTGAAATAAATAAATGAATTTATCATTTTATGGGAAATAAAAAACACGAAAATAAATTGTCATATAATTGTATTATTTTATAACCAACCATTTCACAAATTGAAGAAAAATTTCTGAAACCAAGAAATATTGCGTAACCACACCTGAAGAAATATTGCTTTGTCACAAGAAAAGCGTTTCTCTAGTGAAGAATATTCAAGTTCCCTGGAAGAAGAAAACCGATGCATACAAGAAAACGCAAACAATAGATTGGTAAATGTTCCCTCTACTCAAGAAAATATGTGTTTTCCAGCAAGAAAATATCTGTTTATTTACAGAAAATGCTACTTAAATAAAGAAACGAGATTTCTCACCATAAAAATTTCTAGTTTTCAATCAAAAGAATCGGTTTCTACAATCAAACCGATTTTGTTAAGCTTAAGAAATAAGAATTAACCATGAAGAAAAACCATATTCTCGATGTAATCACGTTTTCTTGTATCAAGTAATTAGTTTTCTCATATCAAACAAATAAAGATTATTTTAATATTTTAGCAGAATTTCAAATTGAGAAATGTAAAGTTTGTGGTGAGAAAAATTTCGTTTAGCTGAAAAATGATGTACAAATTTTCTTGAACTAATCCGTTTTTTCTTTTTATTTTTTTCCGTGTATGCCCCATCGGCTCATACCATTCAAGAATTCGTGATATTGCTGCCTTATTTCGGAATTATGGGTCAATTTTTTCTTCAGATTTAGAAACCTGGTTCTAGCAATCCAATAACTATCCCCTAGCTCAGCGACATCATTCTTTAGTAGTACTTTGACAATAAAGCGATCTGACTCATCACGTAGGTTAGGTTAGGTTAGGTTAGAGTGGCTGCTATCGCTCACTTAGGCCAGCAGTGGCCCGTTGTGCTACCACAGGATCCCATCTCCCCATTACTCCCGTTGAAACCAACCAGAGCTACATATGTAGCGTAATAAATCTCGCACTCCACAGTCCGCGAGTTCCGAAAGGCTATCCATACCGTACACACCCAAATACTTATGCCTTCTGTATGATAGCGCCGGCCGGACATGAGCATAGGAAGTGTTCCAAAGTCTCCTCCTCCTCTTCGTCCATCCAACATCTACAAAAGTCATTGGTCTGTATCCCCAGCCTTCTCGCATGCTCCCCAAAAACGTAGTGACCTGTCATTATCCCTACGACCCATCCTATTTCTTGTCTTCCCATGGATATTAATACCTTGGAGCGCCGTAAGTCCAGTTTTGGCCAAACCTGCTTTGCTACCCTGCACGTGAGAGTGTTGATCCACCTCTTATTTGTCAAGGCGATTGCCTTTTTACTGAGCGCCCATTTTAGCACTGCCATATACCCCCCCAGACCTACCATTTTCGGCTGCATCTGGAGAGTCGTACCATACCTAGCTAGTTCGTCCGCCCTGCAGTTCCCCGAGACGTCCGAGTGACCCGGGATCCACATTATCTGGATGCTGAAATACTCGCTCATCTAATTAAGAGATGATCGGCAATCCAGCGCCACCCGCGACTTCAGACAAACTGCCCCAAGTGACTTGACCGCTGCCTGACTGTCCACATAAATTGCGATATCCCTCACGGATACCACATTATGCTTCAACCATATCAGAGCTGGCCACCAAACGCCCACCCCGTACATTAGCACAGGTCTTGCTACGGCGGTATAGAGCCAGTATACCAGCTCCGGTTTCAAGCCCCATCTCTTACCTATAGCGTTCCTACCCGGGTATAAGGCTACATTAGCCTTATTCACATTTTCCAAAGTGTTAGGCTTCCAGCTGAGCTTACAATCAAAGATTATTCGATTATGCCCATAAATCTCGCTCGGTCAGCAAAAACTAGTCAGCTGTCGTTTATGATAGGAGGGCTAACCACCGGAATTTTATATTTCCTAGTACATAGTACCAACTCTGTTTTGCAAGGGTTGATCCCCAGTCCACACTTGCTGGTCCATTTCGTAATGATCAGGAGTGCATTCTGCATAACATCACTAATCGTATCTAGATATTTGCCTGAGACAGCTATCGCTACATCATCAGCATATGCTACAACCCCTATCCCCTCTCTCTCTCTAGTTCCAGCAGCAATCCATTAATCACTGCACTCCAGAGAATAAGGGACATTACACCTCGGATTCATCACGTAAGGTATTTTTAATAAAATGCCCCTCACACGCTTGTTCTTCGAAAGTGAGCAATTTTCTGTCGCTTTGGTAACCTTCAATTATCAACAATTTTTCAATCTGCTGCTCAATGCTAAGTGGCATTCCAGAAATTTGAGGATCTATGGTAGTCGAAAAAACATATTTACAATTATTAGAATTAATCTCACCCGATGCAATCCATCTAAATTTAGTTTCATGAAAACTAAGTAAATCATGTTCAAGTTAGAAATGATTGGAGCCGAATAAGTCCAAAAATAGTTCTGCTCCAATCAGACCTCAACACGTTGCGAACAATGTAATTCTGGATCAGCCATATGGACGATTCCCTGAACCGATATTGATATTACATAAGTAATGGTTGATCCGATGTGATACTTGAAACAATGAACACTATAGCCCGTCATTCTATTTTAACGGAAACTTTGTGCCTATCTCGAGATTTGATGTCGTGTAAGCCATTGACCGCGAAGTTTATTCTTAACCTTTTTAGACGCCAAATATTTGCTAGATCACTAATACGAATCGAGTAATACGCGATATTTCACTATATCACCATCAATGTTACGGCATTTAATATTGCAGTAGCTAAAATTACAGGATTTGGATTAGACGACGAATGATACACCTGTTGTAACCATACCTCAGCATTTGGTTAAAATGGTCGAGATGGGTTATTTTTTCAACGTGTAAAAGTGTGTGATGGCGATAAAGGCATTTTCGACATGGTCCTGCCTTGCAAAACCCGACTCGATGATATCTTTGAAGGAAGTTGATACAAAGTGCGAGCTTTTCCGTTTCGTCAAATCTCGACGACGGAGACAACATTTTGAAATTTTAGCAATGATAAATCTCATGGTCGGCACTATTACACGCAAAACATCGTTTATGACCCTCCACGTTACTTACAGTTGTGCTCAAGCTGGTTTTGTGTCGATATGAATTGTTTTTGTACGATTCTGGCTTCGATGATGACGATGTTATTAAATCGACGGTAAACTCTATACTCTCCAGAGACAAGCATCGCCTGTTAAGACCTGCTTTTAAATCCGACCACTTAGGATATTTTTTGCTATAAGCTTCCTGCTCCCATTTTGATAATGAAACTGCATCAAGTTTCCACAAATCAGGAACACTGAAAAAGGTATTGGCCATATCTTCGTAGCTGCCTAAGCCTTTTTTATGCACGAAAATTTGAATTTACGGAATCGATGAGGAACCGTAACGAAACAACATTTTTGAAAATCGTTTTAAGTTCACAAATCTCACGAATATGAGCATGAAAAATTACCCTCTGGTTGTTTATCTGTTCTTCAACATTTTCAAAGCTTCTTTATAATTATTGTTCATTATTTCCAATGATTTGATTGTACATATTAGTGGCGGGATCCTTTAAACAATTTCAAAGACGAGTAAATTTGTCGACAGATGAAAGATTTTCACTATTACGTTCTGTAAAAATCATTCCACTCGGTATATTAACCCGAAAAATGCGGTAATTCCAATTTTGGTAAACGAACAGATTGTACACGAGATGTCTGTAGAATTGATGTATGGGTATATGTTATGTTAGTCACTGATTCGCGACGCGGTATATATTATACGGACAATAGTTTAGATTTCACTGCATAATATGCCCAACAAACACGTCGCGCGAATTGTTTTTGATTTCCGAAGGATACGTTCGATATTTGATTGAATATTTTGGAATTGAAGCCGCAAACTACAAGAAAAATTCAGTAACTTTTTTGGTAATTTCGCAACAGAAGAACTTGACGGACATACATTTTTCTCAACTTTTCGGTAATTTTTCCCCTCCATACCAACTTAAAAAAAACATAATTCTTTTTTTCATATGAGAAAAAAAAATTTTGTTTTTTAAGTTGGTATGGAGGGGAAATAAATTTACAAATTATATGAGATGTTGCGAAATTACCGATCGGTCTTCCATGAGTGGAGTTAACAGTTGGATGGCCAATTCGATGACAAAGAAACGACGCTTGTCGGTTTGTTTTTTTGGCCGAAACTCATCGTGAATGATGAATCATGCCAAGACAGCAATACCCAACATATTAAAGAATATGGCTAACGGCCAACCCGATTCACAGATCCATGTGGCCTATGGTGTCGACATCAGCCCTATTTTCATTGTAATCCTGGGTTTGATATGTTTTTAATGTGACTTTGTTCAGTAGAAATCAATAACACAACTCTGTTTTTTTTTGGAACATACAACCACAACGAGGTATCGTTGTTGAAAAAACAAAACAAAATGCTAAACACTTCACGACAAAGATAGGCTCACAGCTGTTGTGGCAAGAATGCTTTATTTCTGTGAACAGTATAGCGACAAATGCTAGTTTTTTCGTGATCAACATTTTCCCAAAGTACACCTAGAAAACAATTATCGGCCCATGTTTAAATATTTTTCAACCAACTCCAAAACAATTACTCTCTTGCTTTAACTTATTTCTCGGGCCACCTCAGGTAGTTTACCAGTATAGATAGGAACTTTTAAAAGGTAATTTGTTTAGAAACGCATGCCTTCCATACATTAATGTCATATTTGACTGTTTGGGATGGTATATACTGAATAAAACCAATACGGCCACGATATGGAAATAACTGTTCATCGACGTGGGTTTTTGTCATTCGTTCGGTTTGACTCCTGGATTAACATCGTTTCATTGATTTCAGCACGATTGCTACCAGTTACTGGTGGATCAACGCACCAAATCTTTCGATAAAAATAAATAAAGAATTATAAATAAGATTTACAATTCAACTGGCCTCGCTGTAGCAGACAACCCACCAATTCAATATCTTAAAGTTCCACTTCATGAACAACCCCATATTTATTACCTTCATCATGCGTTCTAGTTCTAAATCGCTTTCAACATCAAGGGATGTAGCAGCCTCGCCTTCCGGAATATAATCCAGATCATCAATATCAGCACCATCGAATCGATCTTTTTCTTCCTGTCCTTTCACATTAAATCAGTAACTCTTTCCACATATTGATTTTGGGTAAATGCTTATAAATTTCGGAAACGTGCCGTTCTACTAAAAATATTGGATATAATTCCTTACTCTGTGCTTCAGTCTGGACGGAAGCATCGCTATGGACACTTCCAGCAATACAACCGTTTAGTTTGCTTGTGAGAAGCCAATACATTTATCTGTGTTAAATACAAAATACAAAATACAAAAATTCTACATTATCCCGGCAGCCGGCTATAGTTCCATGAAATTTGACAGGTAATATTCTCTATGAAAATCAAAGAATACTCACCAAAATAATTTTAGTTTAGTACCAAATTCATTTAAAAGGTCGTCCTGACTAATGGGTTTGAGTTGTCGATTTTTTTCTTTTTTTTTTTCAAAATTTCCCTAAATTATTTTATTAGGCGCGAAAGTATTATTGAAATTAAAAATCGCATTTTGTAATATTTGTATAAAATTTTTGAATTTAAAATGGGTTGTTGGTGATACTCGTCGGAGAAATACGTGTTTCTCTTTCTCTGCAAAATAATATAAAATAAAAATCGAGGAAGTGATGTGACGTGATCTATGTACATATACGTATAATCTTTGTTAGTGCATATGGTAGTTAGTTATTCTAGTGTAGAGAAAAATGTTTAACAGTAAATGTATATACTGTTATTTGTTTAATAATGGTCTGTAGTTATAATGTTCTGTATTACTTCATGGCGTAGTAAAAATGTGGCGCCAATATGTTTCGTAATTGGTGAGGAGTGAGTGTGTGATATAAAATGGGAAATATTTATAATGGAAAAAACTTACTGATATAGTAGTATTATGACTCATATGTTGTTGATGTTGCATGCACATATAGTGGTTTTAGCCTTATATATGTATGCTGCACTAATCGTTAAATTGTTTATCTTTTATTTTGTTTCCATGGTGACCCATTTTAAAAGCACCACTCAAATAACTCTCAGAGAAAGCCTTAATCAAAAAACGTGTTGATACAAAAGTTGCACAATTTTAAGGGGGAAATTATATGATGACCTTGAATTTGACCTTGAGATTAAATTTAGAGGTAATTTCAAGGTGAAGTCGTTTTTTTTTTTCAAAGGAAACATTTATGATTGACTATGGATTCTGAAACTACCTGAAATTCTACGTTCAGCTTTTGGGTAGCATGATAGGGATCAAAGGGCATTTCTAGGTGAGGTTATGTAATAATAATGTTCGGTAAGCTTTTATTCTTAACAAAAAAATAAAGAATCAAACGTGATCGTTTTACTCAGATTCATATTATATAAGCTATTCTAAAAGCCAGTAGATAATAGAATTTTAATGAAATTTTTCCTTTTAATCAAAAAATTTGTATTTTCGTTTTGAGGTTCGAAGCACAACAACTTGTTTAAGATGATTCTTTATCACGAAACATGATTTAAGGTCGAGCAGCACTTTAAGTACTCTTTCCTGCGTTCAGTCATCAGTAAGAACCTTGGTGTCCAGAATATCGCTAGTTATAGCTAATCAAATTTCAGGTCCCATTTGCGAAAGCAAAATAAAGACAAATTCAAGTGAAAAAATAATTTTACATTTCACCGAATTAAATGTTAAAAATGTTTCCAAAGAGTTGGTAAGAGCTATTTTATTGCTCGTGTGTGCATCGCCCAACTCATGTGATTATCAACTATAACCCAAGAGCTAATGCAAGGTGATTTTGAAAATAGATTCCAATTTTGCCAATGAGCATGGGAAAGATTGCAAAACGAGCCAAATTTGTTCATGTAGGTACGTCATGTTTCCCGATGAAGCCACTTTTCATAACACAGGTCAACTAAATCGACACAACGGCCATTATTGGTCTCCACAAAATTCTTTTTAGGTTTGAGCAGTCGATCATCAAAATCGTTGGAGTCTTATAACATGATGTGGTACCAAATGGGAACTAAACATCTATTAGAAATAACTGGATATATTCTGGCCGTCGAGGTTCCTACTGATGACTGAACGCAGGAAAGAGTACTTAAGTAGTGCTGCTCCATATTAAATCATCTTTGGAGAAAAAAAACATCTTAAACAATTTGTTGTACTTCAAACCTCAAACACAGATACAAAATTTTTGATTAAGAGGAAAAATTTCATTAAAATCCGATTGCTTATGTAATGGCTTTTAGAATAGCTTTTATAATATAAATCTGAGAAAACCCGATCACGTCTGGTTCTTTGCTTCGAATGGGAGCAGCTTTTAGCAAAGCAAGACGCTAATGGTTGTTGAGTGTGGATGCATATGGAATTACTTCGGTCTTGTTTTCTTCGATAATAAATAATATATTGTTAGTGGTAAATTAATTAGGACGAATCCTCGGACGGTAAAGCAGCTCTTTCTTAGTAAGGAATGTAAATTTAATTGTTGTTATCTTCAAGTGACAGCTCACTGTAGTTGGGACGATTACTGTCATTGAATATGTCCCTAGTAGTTAATTATGGTAGTTGAACATTGATTTTTTTAGTGACAGTCTTACAGTATAATAAATCTTTGACCTTTTAGGTAGTTGGCCGGTTAGTGTTAAACTCAAGAAGTTGTTTAAGGAAATATAAGATGAAGTTAGGGCTGTGGTTTTTGGGCTAAAAATCATGATGGGAATGATGATGGTATTATATATTGTTACGGCGGCTTTAGATGGCACTTTATACTTCCGGATAAATTCTAGCTTTTGTTTGACGATGCTGATTGTCTGGCGGCATCGACTGCGCATAGTCGGGATGAGAATGAATCTGGGATAATTACGGAACAATAGTTGAGATTGATTTTTAGCCCAGCAATTTTTAGAAAGTTCATCGGTTCTGATAATATATACAGCCCATATTATCAAAACCGATGAACGTCCTAAAAATCGCTGGAGGTTAGATTTCGCTTAATAAGGTTGACATCATTTGCAAAGGCCTGAATAAGGGGTAGCTGGATAATGTCATGCTGCTCTTGAGTAATGCCTCAATTAGAATGAATGTGAATATCCGGCTTGAGATGAGACAACCTTGTTTGACTTCCTAATTTTTGATAGTCTGATTTTTGATGATCCGATTTACTAGATATAGAGGTGCGTACTGGTATAAACACTCTGAAATTACGGTTAAATACACAGTATCAAGGGCTTTAGTCAAGTCGATGGAAAATACGTATGTGTGGTTGCCCACATGCCATTCTTCGTCAATGACGCGACGAATTGTGAATGTGTGGTCTTCTGTTGATTGATGTATTATAAAAGCGACTTGATAGGAGAAAGGTTGAACTAAATGCTGGTATAGTTGATCAAGTAGGTTTTTGTCATAAATTTTGTATCCCTCATTACCCACGGTGATCCTCCAATAGTTTTGGGCTGCTTAATCTTAGGAATGTGAACTTCAATTACCTTGGTCCATTCTCGTGAGAGGTTATTGATTATCAAAACTTTCTCGATTAGCATATGGAGTGTAAATATATATTAAACTTGCTAGCAGCGTAGGTCACTCGCCTGTAGTTTATTGAAGCTCTTGAGCCCAATATGAAATTGATATTTGATGTTTAGCAGGCTCCTGGTTTTCTCTTCTATGTTGCTTAAAGTACGAGAATACCTTCTGGAATCTGTTGGATGGTTTGTAGAGGGACATGTTGGAGAAGAATTCCTAACACTCTATTGACTTGTGTGATAGACTGGCCTGTATTAGATATTGCCTGTTATTCCTAAAGTGTGTCGGCTAGTGTGAATCCGCTGGAAGTGCCTCTTTATGGTGGAGGTGACTTTTGTATTGTGCCAGAGTGAATCTGCGCCTGGGGATAAGTGGCGGTCGTTTATAAAGGACCATTTTCAAGGATATAATAAGTGAGTTTTGAGTGATTGCCCACGGATGGTTATTTCCCCTTGCGCATAGGTTCTACTAGTTGATGGAAGCTACGATGGTCTGGTATGGGAGTATTGTTTTTTGTCACCCTGTAGTATTGGTCCACTTGTGAATAGGCTTGACCATCTGTCCAAATGGTAAGTTTTCTTCTACGTCATTTGGTAGTGTAAACGGTAAGCCCAGTTGAAATAGCTAGTAGGCCAAGGCAGGTCCCATTTTCATTAGATTCGGAACGATATAGTTGAGTGTCAATAACCCTGAGACGGGCAATAAAGTTACCGAATAGGACTAGGTCGCGGGAGAACGATTGATAATGGAAAAGATTGTGGCGAAGATTTTTGGTGAGATTCGTCTAATTATGATGAGTGAATTCTTTCGTATGGCTATTCCCACTCTCTTTTTAGTGTTTTTGGGATCATTGGTAAGGTAATTAATAAGTATAGTTATTTGATGAGCAGACTCCGTAACACATATTGGTTTCCTGGATGTTGCATAGGTCAAAGTTTTTTATTGATAAATGATTGTCAATCATTGTTTAGTGATAGTATTGAATCTAAGTTTACACCGGTTGAAATTCCTCTACGATCATATAGGGATTTTAGGTTGTTTAAAAAATGCGGTTTACGTTGTTTGTGGTACTGGAAATGTTGGTAATCTGAGTGAAATGGTTAGTTGGTGGTAGTGATTTTGGTAACGGTAATAAACTGTCATGATTTTAGTATGAAATTTGCAAATACGGTGCAACTATTAGGATTAATGAAATCAAAAGTTACCTTGATGTAAGGTAATCCTGAGTTGGATTGAACATGTGGGTTGGAGTTTAAATTTTGCGGCTGGAGTCTAAGAGAAGTGGGATGTAATCGGCTAGGTCTGCTTTTATAAAGTTGACAGTCAACAGCTGCAATGTTGAACAATTGCATGAAACATTAATAATTAATAGTTTTTAATTGATGGTGGATGTCCTGAAATTTTTTTGGTGTTCTGATTTGTACGGTGGTAGATTTTATAAGTGTCTGGTCTGATTAGGTTTTTTTAAGCTTTTTAGTGTGGGTTTTGTTTGTATTTATAATATGATTTACAATAAGTAAATGGCACGTCTCTGTAAAACGTTTGTTTGGTGGAACTGCTGCTAATTCTTTGCATGCACAATGTATAACAGTTCAAAGTTCTAGAACAATCCCAGTATTTTTTCAATAGGACTTTATACACGCTCAATGCATAACAGTACAATACTTTTGTAAGATTTATGATGTTATTGAATACCCGTAACCCTCTCTTGATGACACCGTAATGATATTTTGTTGGAAAATGCATTCTGATTGGTGTAACGATTGTTGTGGTTTATTGTTAAACTTTACTATTGTTTTCTTAATTGGTTAATAACTAGCCAGATTTCTTCCTAATTGGCTAAATTCAATAACTTCATTCCGTTTTATTATCCAAAAGTGTTTTACAAATATCGTAACTTTCCAGATAGTCTGAAAAACAATAAATACGATACTTTGTGTTGGGAAACTGAGAATTCTTCAAATATCTTCTTTGTACAGACCCTGATATTTTACTTCAAACGCTGGCTAATCGTTGCTTATGAATGCTTACTTGCACATTCTGACAGGTTATATACTACCCTTGCTGAAAGGGAAGAAGAATTTTTCGAAGTTATTGGAGGAGGACTTGCAGCGATAATTGTGAAATGTTGCTATCAGTTGTATACTCTGTCTTCTACGATTAATGAATCAACATTGATTATTTGTATTAAATCATTTTGTGAAATAAAGTGGCATGAAAACTGGTGAGAACTTGCATAAATAATTGATACACCTTCCGCTATATGGAATTAGACGGTTAGATGTAGACTTACTAATAGTATACAAAATTAGTAGAACGTTTGATAACCGAAAATTAACAGTGTCTATTCTATCGCTTTTGAAGTAACACATATGTACATATATCCCATTCCTCACCAAAAACCCCATTCTGTTCTGTTCTCTTCTTCGGGGCAAACTAAAAATCAATGAAATATTAAATGAAGTATCGTGATATTAGTTATAAAAACGAATCATATTTTACGTAAATTACATGTCTGGATAATTCCATATAATCAAACCAAATTTATAAATTTGACAAAATGAAATTTTCACGTTTATAATTTATAGCGATTTAGTTATTAGTATAGTACCTGGCAATTATTTCGAAACATAACTAAAATATTTATTTCTAATTTTTTATATTTACAGGTTACCAGTTTTACATCAAATTCAATTAACCCACATCACACAGCACTGCAATTAGGTTTCGAACAGCAAATATCAACAATCGAAACGCAAAACGATCCGCTATCAATACCAATAGTAACCTGTGATCTAGCCTCGGATCATTCACCCAATGAGACTGTAACCGATTTAGACAATCAACCAACTGATAATAATAAGCATACACTTAGAGTAAGCGCGGTAGTAACAACACATTTCCATTTGCCGTCCCAGTTGCGAGGATCCACATTGAATGGTGCAAATAACATTAAGGATTTATCAATATCAACCGCGTTCAATAGAACGCGAGCACTTTCGGTTGGCATCGATTCGGATATGATAAGCGAATTTGAACCATCCAGTAGTGATTCGGGTGTTGCACGTAAATGTTCTGTTGTCAAGCCGCGTAAATTTCATTTGTACAAGACAATTTTTAATAAACCAAATCCAAATGAAATTCAAACAAAGGCACATGATATAGCGGAACTAGAACCAGCGTTGCCTAAGCCGCAAAAATCGAGGGATCCCGAAAAGGAAAAACGACGCATTGCACGTAAAAAGGAGAAACGTGCCACACTAATACTAGGATTAATTATGGGCAGTTTTATTGCATGCTGGCTACCATTCTTCTTTTTATACATTTTAATACCAGCATGCAGAAAATGTAAAATACCAGACAGTGGATTTACGGTAGCATTTTGGTTGGGCTACATGAATTCCGCATTAAATCCTGCTATTTATACAATTTTTAACAAAGACTTCCGCAGAGCTTTTCGTCGAATTTTATTCAAATGAGAATTACCCAAATCGTCCATTACAAAAAAGGAATCTTTTATATTTAGTGTAATCAAAATATAATATCGAACAATATGTAAATATTATTATAATTTAATTATTTTACTTAAGACAAGCTTCCGAATAAATTCTTAATAAATCGATTTTTCTTTTTCGTTCTTAGTGTTTAGCATTAGAAACTAAACTTTATTTGAAACAATCACATAAATAATTTTTTTATTTTCGATACGAAAACTATTTTTAATAATTACAAAATGCCACATCGACAATAATCATTAACTCAACCACAACTAAATTTTATGAAAAGCTCATGTATAAATACTAAATTAATTAATTAATTAGCCGTTAAATATAAATTTTGATGTAAAACCGAAAATTCCTCCCTCATACTCAAAAACAAAACATAATACAATATTATATTATTATAAATATCAACCACAAACTTTAATTAAATTTGTAAATTTTTGTAAAAATAAAGAATTAATTAAATTTCAAAAAAGTTCATTAAATCGGGTAAAGTAAATAAAATTAATAAAAACTTAATTAAATTAATGTTTACAATTTTTTTTTTTTTTTCAAATAATTGGAGTCTTAAAAATTAATATTTTTTTAGCATTGTGATTAATAAAGATAAATAAATAAATCAAAATATTTTTTTTTTGTTTTCATTCAATCGAAACGAAAAAAAAAAAAACATTTTAGATTAATTTATTATGTAAACTTTAATTAAAAACATTACAATTGACTCGTTTTATAATAAACCAGAGCCCTTAATTCATTTATTATAAAACGAAACAATTATAAAACTTCTTATTTAATTAATTAAAATATTTCGCTTACTTATAAAAATAAAAAATTAAATTTGTTACATAATTTTTAATGTAAATAAAATTAATTAATAATTTAAAACTCTATTTTTGGTACATTCATAAATATATATGTATAAAAAAATATTATATTTAATAATTATATGTGGACCACAAAAAAAATTCTACTAAACTCATAATAAAAACTAAATAATTAAATAAAAAATAAAAAATATAAGTAAATTTCAAACACCAATAAATTAATTAATTTATTTTCTTAAAAAAAATAAGATTCGCTCAAAAATGTTACCAAACAAATAATTAAAAAACACATTACTAAATAAAAAAAAAATTAACAATCATTAATAAATTGAATTTAAAAGTAATTATAGTAAATTAAAGTAAATGTAAAATTTTTAAACAAAATATATTTATAATAAAAAATAAAAAATTTAACATTATAATATTATATTATAGAGTAGGTACATATTTTTTCGATGTAATTAATTAATTCAAATTAATATTTTTAAAATATATAAACAAAACACCTAACTTATAATCGTAGATAATCAAATTAATTAAAAATTTAGAAAATTAATCAAAATAATAAATTTTGACTGTCCTTAAAACAAAAAATATTAAATTTTAATTATATTTTCTCTTCTCTTATTATTTTTATTAAAAATATATTTTATTTCTTTTTTTTTTTAAATTTAAATTACTAATTTAATTTGTTAAGTCGAATCAATTAATTTTTTTTTTATGATTTTGTATCATTCAAAAGAACCAACACTGTGATATTATGAAAAAGCCTTAAGATTAATTAAATAAATTAAAAAAAACTTAAAATTAATATTATAATAAAAAATTAAATTTAACAATTAAATTAATTAATAAAAAAAAAATATAAAATTTCCTACAAACAAAATATAAAATTTTTTGAAGTTTTTTTTATGAATAAAATGAGAATTAGGTTTTAATGGCAAGTATAAAGGAGTTTACGGGCTGGGCTGGGTTTCTAAAGCTCAACAAATATTTACTTATGAACTCTAGCAAATTTCCCTATTCTATGCCTATCTAGCCTATTCCATATGGTATTTGAAGTGCTAGCATTTTTTGTAAGCAATAATCTATTAGAAATTAAATGGGAACTATTCTGAACATCCAATATAACTATTGCTATGTTATACTAGCTATATACAGGCGGTTCATTATAATATCTTGAAATGTATTGAGTAGACTCGAAACATAAGAGCCATTTTGGCTCTCAGCTAATTATTTTGATTTTTTTTTTTTGCAAATACGGTCTCTACAGAAAATCTACGATTATGATTTTGAAATAGGCAAATGGACAGATTTAAAAATTCTCTATCCGAGATACAAAAATTATTGTAGATAGCTTTTAGCAAGCCTCTCAAGGGACGCATGGCCTCCTCCGTGCTGTTTTATTAGACATTGGGTATGTTTTTTTTTTTATGTCGAAGTAACCAGAGAAATAATTGAACTGTCAAAATACAGATATGCGTTTTTTTTTAGTATCCGAGACAAAATATATTTCTCTGTGTCGTTTTTTTTCACGCTCGGATAATTTTCGAATACAATCTTGTTTCTCTGAAAAAAGTTCGGATTGTTGTTTAAAAGCAGTGGGCTTTTTGATAAATGCAAACATTACGACTGTTGTGCATTTAGGTAAAACATTACATTTTTTTAACAAATAAAACGACATTTTTGCGACACTAAAAAAACTGTTATTTATTTTTTATCGGATACATCAGAGAAAATATTTATCGGATTTCTTCGACATAATATCTATCTGTTCTCTCTTATTTCTCCGACATTAAAAAAAACACGCCCATTCAATTGCAGAAAGATAGCAAAGGAATCTTAAGGTTAAAAACTTCACCAGGTTACAAAAACCTCAGTAGTTAGTATTTCTTCGTAACAGAATGTTAAGTAATGTTTTTGTATGTCCGCTGCATTTCTCTGTGCTATTCCATATTCACCTACAACTAATAGAGCCAAAAAATATTAATCTCTGAGACTCTTCCCGGCACAACTTAAGATTTGCTCTTTCTAATACAGTACATATGAGCCAAATAGAAACTCAGCCCTCGATTTAAACTCGGTTTAACTTGATTCTGTTTTAATTAATTTATCCAATATAGGTTAGGTTAGGTTAGGTTTGGGTGGCGGTCCACCAGTACCAGGCATAGACACAAAAAGGTCCGTAGCCATACCACAAATTAAAAAATTTTCTCCGCTGAAGTGAGATCACCTGTTTGAATCTCGCCAAGTTCAACTTTGGCCAGATCTGCCGAGTTATTACGCTTGAGGTACTATTTGACCATCTGTCATTCGTCAACTTACTGGCTTCCTCCTGAAGCAGCAGTTTACATACCACAAGAGGCATTTCAATATCCTTTTTGCTGTTTGAAATGTGGTCCGTTGTACCACGTCGAGCCAGTTCATCGGCTTTAATGTTCCCCGTACTAACGAAATATCATGGCACCCATATGATATGGATGTTGAACTGATCTGTCATCTCGATAAGAGATGTGAGGCAGTTCTGGACTACTTTCGCCGTGAGAAAGTGTGATTGAAGCGCTTTAATGGCTGCCTGACTGTCCGTACTACCGATCTACTGTACACCGATCTACTGTCAGATGAATATTAATGCGGTTGTAACTGCCTATCCGGACGTATATGATAACGGTTACTCATCATACAAGGTCTTTCGTTTCCGAAATAAAACAAGCACACATATAATTGCCTCCACAGTATAACATTCCATCAAAGTAG
Source organism: Tipula helvola (assembly GCA_963556165.1). Classification (NCBI taxonomy): domain Eukaryota; kingdom Metazoa; phylum Arthropoda; class Insecta; order Diptera; family Tipulidae; genus Tipula; species Tipula helvola. The sequence goes on from OY744482.1 coordinate 304,221,727, forward strand.
TTGATCCAATCCACAGATCATCCCCTTACAAATCCCTCTCAAATCACTTCAGTTGAGCACCTGGAACAATTATAGTCTAAATGGCCTTAATAAATGCACTACCATCGATGACATCCTAAGCAAGAACCTAATAATCATCTGAAGTGACCAGGAAACCAATATGCCCACAGGGGTCTGCTCAAGTGACAACTATAGTTCGTACTCGTAAACAAGCCATAGTACAAACATAAAGTAGTGGGCACACCAATCCATCGAAAAATTTCATTAAAAGGAAAGCGCCTTATAGAAATTACTCTGGTACATTAAACATCTCGAAGGATCCTAATCATTACTGTATATTATGTGCCACCCTAAAATTCACTCCACAATTATCGTCAATCTTCAAGTATACCTAACTGTACATTAAATCCTTTATCGTTGCCCGAAAAGTAGCGATTTAATTTAATTAGAAGGGAATTATCGTGGCTACAGCTCTAACCGAAAATATTAAGCCTGTGAGCCTGTTTATTTTTGCCATTTCTTGTTAATCATTAGTAGGTATTGTGAAATAAGTTAAGCCAATTAGAAAAAACTTTAAATATACGAAATAATCAAATAAACATATACCAAAATGCCTGTGACTGCGCTCTGAAGTTTCGAGCCGGCACTAAAGGGAAAAGCCATTTAATTATTACATCTAGTACTTACTATACGAATATTAAGAAGAACTCATTTGATACAAATATTGCTTGTTATTTAAATGACTAACCCCAGGAACCGACCATTTGATAATTTTACATCAAGTACATTATACCGACAATCCAAAAAAAATTGTTTTATTTTGCGACTTTATGAGTTTGTTTTTTTGTTCGTACAATATTTGATGCACCTATTGATTAAATATAAGACCGGCTCTATATACATAGTTATCGAATTTTAGTGAATTTTTCCCTAAATTTGTTTAAAAAATACCTGGCCCAAAAAAAATTGTTATTTTTAGGATAAACTTCACAAATCAAATGTGTGGAATTTCTAAAGAATAACAAAAATAGTTTAAGAATTATACTAAACACGATGTTGAACTAAGACGCTACCTGTAGTGCGATTTTATTGTATACAAGGGGGCTTACTTACAGGGAGTTATGTATATATACACCATGTATAGTATAAAATATTGTTACTGTGTGTGGTCATTTATTTTATTTCTGTTCGTGTGGTATTTGTACCAGTAAGTAGAAAAAATTATTGAATCGGGTGAAAACGGTTCAAATTTTTGGTGCTTATGTTCCTATGGGAATATTTTTGCCCATGAGTTTTAGATTGGGAATATGGGAATATGACATTTTGATGTGCATGTATTTATGTTTATAATTTTTTGTTAAATTGAGACAAATTTAAATGAAATTAATCAATATGGTAAGTATTTTGTAAATGTATGTATGTAGTGTGTACAATATAGTGCGTGTTTATAAATAATTCGGCTGAATTTTAGCTTTTGGCAGCTATTGATTTTTTCTATTTAAATTTTAAAAATATAATATAATCTAAATTATTAATATTTTAAAACCAAATCTCTCGCCAATCTGAAATAAAAGGCAAATAGAAAAATAGCATGGGCGCTAACTAGCAGTGAAACAATTTTCAATTTCGAGTCGCAGGTCAAACAAACTAGCTCTAAAATTAAAACTTTTTTGATTACACTTTAATTTCAAAAAAAATATATACAAACAACAATTCACTCCATGACCCGGTCATGGGTTCGCCATCACTGAACTAGGGCATCCAATTCTTAAATTGGAAATTCCGGTATTCCGGAATACCGGCCCTTATTTTGATTTCGATTATTCCGGAATTAATGAATTTCTATTTTTCTAACTGATTTAAGTAATTTCAACATAATTGTATGTAGGTATATATAGTATTCCTTGTACTAAAAAAAGCTATATACAGGGAAACTTCTCTAAAGTCACTATTCAACGGACCAGAAATGTTTTTCAATGGAGGTGGTTAGTATAAGGATTAAAAACTCTAATAATTTGAAAATTCAAGGTCAGGCTAAAAAGAGAAGTATTCTACAATTTTAACGAAAATTATTCGTAATATTTCAGAGACTAATAAGAAATAATCAATTTAGGGAGCTGGTCAAAATAGAGCGAGGTGGCTGCTTCTGGAAGTTTTATAGTGATTATGTTCAGCATTCATCATGACATGGCACCTAATAAACGGATTATGAAACAATAAATGATCGTCTCTGAAATAAGGTCATTTTTATTGACATATTTAATTTTGTCGGTCTCTGAAATACACTATAATGCTTATAGTACATAATAACTATACGCATAATACATACTATATATCTGGTTTCAGACTCAAACAAACAAATCAGAAACTTCTCGTCGTACAATGCAAGTTATAAATTTGATGAGAGCAATTCAAGCTCGGGCGACGATAATATAATTGATGAGTTCAATAATTTTGTAACTTGGCTCATATTGATCATTGCGGGAACATTGTTTCAATAAAAAATGTATGATTTGATCAGTTCTTCAAAAACTGAAAGAATAAACATATATCTATACTAATATTATAAAGAGGTAAAGTTTGTGTGTTTAGATGTATAAGGTAATCTTCTAAACTACTCATCCGA